>CM028382.1:115271056-115794422 GCA_013146195.2 Codonopsis lanceolata
GGCGGAGAGACCGTTGGTTTTGTTCTTATTGTAATAAGATTGGGCACTTTAGCCGAAGTGTCGGACGGACAGCACGTGTCTTAGTTGTGGAGATCCAAATCATCGGCTCAAGGCATCCCTAAGTCTAAGCGGCTCGATCCTCGGGGTCGATTCAGCGATGCGGATCAAGAGGATAGCGATGGGCGTCTAAAGCGCGAGCGTGTGGCGCTTGATCGGCGAGGTGTTCCCGAGTCTACTACGTGATCGGAGGTACTCTCTCGGTCTTCGGTCATCATGCTCGAGTCCTTATAGATCTGGTTCTACCCATTCATATGTTGCATCGCATTTCCTAGAACATTTATATGTCTTGCTGCCCGATTACCTTATGTGCTTGAGGTGTCTACCGTTGGCGTCGAGGTCTATAGAGGCTGTGATGTGCTTGTTCATGATCGAGTCTTGCATCTTGATTTGGTTGTATTACCTATTAGAGACTTTGGCGTGATTCTTGGTATGGATTGGCTTTGTACACACCATGCTTTAGTTGATTACCGCCGTCGAAAGTAACTTTGCCATGCCGGTATTCGGGAATTTGTGTTTCGGGTGATCATGCTATGAGTGGGGTTCATATTATTTACGCTGCGGGCTAGACAACTCTTATCGCGCGGGTGTGCGAGGGTATTTAGCTTGTGTTCTTGATACTAGCATGTCTTACGCTAAGCTAGAGGATATCCGGTAGTTAATGAATTCCACGATGTCTTTTCTTAGAGTATGCCTTGCCTCCCAGGCCAGAGAACTAGAGTTACGTATTGAGCTATTGCCGGGGACTTCGCCTATTTCTAGGGCACCTTACCAGGTATGGCTCGGCGGAAGTTGCGTGAGTTGAAGGATCGGCTGCGGGAACTTCTAGATAGGGAGTTCATTAAACCAGAGTGTATCTCCTTGGGGTGCACGGTGTTGTTTGTAAGGAAGAAGGATGGTAGTCTGCGGCTTTGTATAGACTATCGACAGTTGAACAGTTACTATCAAAAATAGGTATCCCTTGCCACACATTGGCGATCTTTTGATCAACCGGGGTTCGGTTGTCTATTCCAAGTTTGACTTGAGGCGGCTATCACCGGTTGAGGGTTAGAGCGGAGGATGTCAGAAGGCGGCCTTAATGCAGCGTTATGGTCACTATGAGTTTGTTGTGATGCCATTTGGGTTGACAGCAGCGCTGCGGTTTTCATGGACACGATGAATAGGGTTTTCCACGAGTATCTCGATTGCTTTGTTGTGGTTTTATTGATGACATCCTTGTGTACTCCAAGTCACGAGAGGAACACGCGAATCACTTGAGGGAAGTTCTTTCTATCTGGGGAGAAGCGACTTCTGCGAAATTCGGCAAGTGTGCTTTACGGCGGCAAGTTTCTTTCTAGGACACGTGGTGTCTAGTGATGGTATCGCGGTGGATCCATCCAAGGTTGAGGCGATTACCAAGTGGAAGGCGCCTGAATGCGGTGGCCGAGGTCCGTAGTTTCTTGGGCTGGCGGGTTACTACCGTAGGTTCATTGAGGGTTTTCGAAGATCGCTACTCAGATGACTAATTTGACTCGAGAAGAAGTCTATTTTTATATGGAGTGATAAGTGCGAGGCTAGTTTTCGGGGAGTTGAAAAGGAGATTGACTACGGCTCCTATTTTGGCATTGCCCGTGGTTGTGAGAACTTTGTGATTTCTGGCGGGCTTCGCTAGAAAGGCTTGGGTTGCGTGCTTATGCGGGGGGGGAGAGTTATCGCTTATGCTTCGAGGAAGCTATCACCTTATGACGAGAACTACCCAGGCATGACACAGGCTGGCGGCTATCATCTTTGCGCTCCACAAGTGGAAGCATTATCTTTCTGGGGCTAAGTTCGAGATATTCACCGATCATAAGAGTTTGAAGTATCTCTTTTCTCAAAAGAGTTGAATATGCGGACAGAGGCGATGGATGGAGCGAAGGATCATGGTGCATTATTTCTTATCATCAGGGAAAGCTAATGTTGTTGCGGATGCCTTGAGTAGGAAAGGCGTTTATGTCTTGTCGATGATGAAGGAGTGGAAGATGCTTGAGGGCGTCAGAATGGAGTCGATTGCGGATGAGCATAGGGTTATCTTTGCTAGCGTGCGTGCTACGCTGCGTTGTTTGAGTTGATTAAGAAGGCTCAAGTTTCGATTCGAGTTAGGGAAGATTATTGATGGCTTTGGTGATGGTAAGAGGCAGGAGTTTGCTTTGAACACCGATGGGATTTTGACTTTTAGGTGGTAGGGTTTGTGTGCCTTCTCGATGGGGTTAAGCGCATGGTTCTTGATGAGGCTCACAAGGCCAAGTATACTATACATCGAGGGAGTACTAAAATGTATAGGGACTTGAAGAGACAATTACGGTGGAATGGGATGAAGAGAGAATTAGCGAGACTATGTGTCTAGATGCTTGACGTGTCGGCAAGTTAGAGGCGAACACCGAGAGA
Organism: Codonopsis lanceolata; assembly: GCA_013146195.2. Taxonomy (NCBI): domain Eukaryota; kingdom Viridiplantae; phylum Streptophyta; class Magnoliopsida; order Asterales; family Campanulaceae; genus Codonopsis; species Codonopsis lanceolata. Next base: position 115,273,520 of record CM028382.1, read on the forward strand.
CTGCCGGTTTGCTTGACCACTTGAGATCTGGGAGTGGAAGTGGGAGCATATCACCATGGATTTCGTGGCGGGATTGCCACGTACTCGCCGAGGTTTCGATGCGGTTTGGGTTGTTGTGGGACAGGTTGACCAAATCTTCACATTTTATCCTGTTGCGATGACTTATAGTTTGAGTCGGTTAGCGGCATTGTATGTCGAGGACATCGTGAGATTGCACGGCATTCGATTAGCATTGTTTCGGATAGAGACCCGGGTTCACTTCAGTTCGGCATTCTTTGCGAGGAAGCTTTGGAGTGCAGTTAAACTTTAAGTCGGCTTTCCACCCTTGATCGATGGTCGATCGGAGAGATTGATTCAGTCTTGGAGGATGCATTGCGTGCTTGTGCCATGGACTTGAGGGTAGTTGGGATTCCCACTTAGTTAGCGAATTCGCATACAATAATAGTTATCGATCCGGTATTGAGATGGCGCCATACGAGGCTTTATATGGGCGCAAGTGTCGTTCACCGATTTCTTTGGGTGAGGTTGGTGAAGCTAAACTTTGGGGTTCGGAAATGGTTCAACGATCGGTGAGGCGTGAAACTTATTAGAGATCGGTGCTTACGGCCCGAGTAGGCAGAGAAGAGCTACGCGGATAACAGGAGGCGACCTAGAATTTCAGGTTGGTGACTATGTGTTCTTGAAAGTATCGCCCCGACGCGGTACTAAGCGATTTGGAAAGAAGGGTAAACTTTCGCCTCGATTCATCGGGCCATTTGAGATCCTAGAAAGGATTGGAGCTGTGGCGTATCGGTTAGCATTGCCGCCGTCTATATCGGCGTTCATGGCGTCTTCCATGTTCGATGCTACGCAAATACTTGAAGGGCGAGTCGCATGTCCTTACCTATGAAGAGATTTCTTTTGAGCGACTGTCTTATGATGAGAAGCGGTGAGGATTACGGACACGAAAGAGCAAGTCTTGAGGACAAAGAAAATTCCCTTGGTGAAGGTCTTGTGGAAGAATCACGATATCGAGGAAGCCACGTGGGAGGCCGAGCTTGATATGAGAGAAGTACCCTTTCTATTCGATGACTCAGGTAAGAATTTAGGGACTAAATTCCTTTAAGTGGGGGAGGATGTGAGACCCCAAACCCATTACTTGCATTACTTGTTCTATACCTTGATAACTTGTGTATATTAAGCCTTAACATGATTAGATATCTCTTTTGTCCATGCGACTCGTATTATCGTTATTGCATTCCTTGTCGCTTGATTCTCTCCTATGTTAGCATACCTTTCCGTGATGCCTCGCGTGTTGCCTTAGCTTGATTTGCATCGGCACCGAGACTTGTTAGGGTTCGATTGTCTTTCATAGATGACCTAGAAGCTCGCCTTGATCATAGTAAGCTTGTTGGGAAGTTTAGAAACCTTCTTGCCTTGTTTTGGCCTTAGCGATTTCACCCTTCTCCGTTTTTGCGTATTTCGTGCGAATTGTTCCTGAGTTCGGACTTGTATTCAAGTCATAACCATGATTTAACAAGCCTATTCCATGCCCAAGTTACCCTAGTTTTATTGACCTTTGATCGGGTTTGATTCGTCAACCAATCGTCGCTTGACTCGAGCCTTGTTCTACCTTGTTCGGGTGGCGTTCGGTGTGTTTCGGACATGTTTTGAGTTGTGTTAGACCTAGAATGGTTACCCATGAGCTTGGGACCATTTAGGACTTGTTTAGGTCTAGTTTTGAAGCCCCGAAGTTCGGGCGGCGCGAGGCGCGTCAATCGAGAGCAAATGAAAAATGGCAAACCATCCAAGATAGTTGAGGCGGCCGCATGGAGCGAGGCGCCCGCCTCACTTCTGTCATGCTACGGGATTTTTCAGCCTTTAATCTTTTGTGATGTCATTAGCCACTTAAACCCCCTTCTTAATTAGCCCTAATCCAACCTATTTAACCCTAATCAACCTAGATTAACCTAACCTCAAGCCCCTCCTCTTGACATGTGTAATTCCACTAAAACCATGCAACTTATATAAGCCTCCTTTGTTGACTTTGGCTTAAACTCTCATTAATCTGATTTCTCTTCTTCTCTCCCCTGCCATGGTTGTGTGTGTGGAGATGTGGTGAGATTGGTGTGTGTGATTGCCATAGATTGAGCTTCGACTTAGTTTGCCGGCCGAGACCACCGGTGTGAAGCTACCGACGAGGAGATCGTTTCTACCCGATTACTTTGTGCTTCAACTTTCTTTTCCTTGGTATAGGTAAGCTATTAATTTCCCCCTTAGGATTGTATGCTTAGACTTGCCATGATTCCCCTTGTCTATTGATTCCCCATGTTTTCCCATGTCCATGCCATGACCTAGGTTGAAATTGTCTCTTGAGATTTTGGTTAGTAAGTCCATCTTGTTGCTTGAGGCCTACACCTAGAATAAATTATGTTCTATGCTTCTTTAGGAGCAATTAATGTTCTTGAACTAGTAGATTGTGATAACTCTTGGGAACTTGGAATTCTAGGGTTTCACATGCCTTGTCTTGATTATCTTATTGAATTGAACCCTAGACCTAGAACAAATTGTGTTCCATGATCCCCTCCGAATAAATAACGTTCTTGGACCCTTGCGTTTTAATAACATTGAAAGAATAATTATAAGGTCCCTTGAACTCGAATTATCGACAATTCTTAGCTACGGTTGTTAAACGGATTAATGACCTAGCCGATCATATGCGAGAACTTAGAAGAGGGTTTGTGATGCATTTAGTGTCCTAACTCTATTAGAGGAACTATTAGAGACGACTCAACGGAGTCAAGATTTAGCGAGCTATTGAACAATACCGGCTCCCAGATTAATCCCGACGACGTTCTAACCGCGTTTTCCTAAGAATAATAATTCTAGACTTTGAACTTGAATTGATTGCCCCTGCTTGATCTTGACCATATTATGGAATGATCGATTGACATGTGAGTTCGCTTGTCGAACTCAACCCTACCCGTTATTGATAAGAATAATTTACTTGTCTTGAGCGAGATCGCTCTTGTCGATCTCGTTCTCTACTTGAGAATTTTGTTAAGTATACATTACTTGGCATATGCATGAGTCCACTGCATCCCTGCCTTTGTGCACACACGCCTCCACCCGCTTTCACAATGTGGAGAAGTAGCTCCCATGTCGTAATCATTTAAGAGCATCACCGGTGACTATCCCTGCATCTCTCTGAAGATCGATGTACTACACACATTCGATACCCGCACATTCCAGTATAACGCTTGTATGCGCAGAACTACGTGGCGCCTCCGGCCTCCACATATCCTATCCAATGTGATTTACTTATACGCACTTATGTGAAACAACGCATCCCGAATATATAACTCTATGCCTGTATGATTGTATCTTGCCTTGAATGTTGCATCTTGCCATGACATGCATGATTAATAGCTTACGAGTCTTTATGACTTACCCTTTCCCCTTTTACTGCTTTAGATCCTAGCAAGACAGGTCCTGCGCGTTGATTAGCTGTGTTTCGCGACTTGTGCCCTTGGTGACTGCTGATCCTTGAAGAGGTGGTTTTGGATGGCCTCTTATTCTTGTTTACCTTTTGTAAGTGACGACGTTAAGCCTACCAACTAGACCGTACTCGGGTATTTGTGTATAACTTGATTGTAACTCTTTAATCGCTAGTAGTTATACTTGTAGTACTTGTAACACTTTTTGTGCCTAAGATTGCAGTGCCGGCGTTGGTTTACTTGTTATTATCCCTCCATGTTTTAGTCTTCCGCCGAGCATGCTTTTAACTCTTTAGAAATTCTTGTCTTGAATCATAGCTTGGGTTTCCGCATGTAGTGTCGCCGAAGACTTGGTTATATTTGTTTAACTGCTTATCGTTTAAAAGTTTTAAAAATATCCTACCGTTTGGTGCCGAGGCGTGCCGCGACTCCAATGTTAAGGCCACGTCGTTTTTGTAATTTAAGTACTTGCATGTTTGATCGCCTACTTGTTTCCTCCTTATTTGGTCCGACCCTCGGCCCCATCTCTGGGTCGCCACAATTTTAGTGTTGGAGGTTCTGTTTAGAGTCAACGATAAATATTATATATATAAAGCAGTATTCCAAAATTTATAATAATTTTTTCAAATATTTGTGATTTTTTAGCTTTAATTTTAGTGTTTTTTTGTTCACATTAAAGTTCTTAATTGCATATTATATTCAATTTTATTTAAGTATATGATATTCTATCGATATATTTAGTTTTATTTAAGTATATGATATTTTATTGATATATTAAGTTTTATTTAAGTATATGATATTTTATTCATATGTTCAGTTTTATTTAAATATATGATATTCTAATATTCCATTTGGAGGTAAGACAATTGTGTTTGGTGGAGATTTTTGACAGATATTGCATGTGATTTCAAAAGGAAGTACACAAGACATAGTTCATCCCACTATTGATTCATTGTATTCGTTGATAGATTCACATGTATTGAGGTTGACACTGAATATGAGATATATACAAAGTATGGGTCCAACGAGAGTTCCGAATAATTAAAACTTTTCGTTGATTGGATTGCAAAGATTGACTATGGTAAAATTGGTAAAACAAATGATAATTGTGCTTATGTTGATATTCTCATTCAACTATTGGTTAAGGAATTCAACGATCCAGTCACTCCAATTGTACAAAGTACATATCCTTCATTTGGAAGCAGTCCCGATGATTTATCGTTTTTGTAAAAGAGAGTTATTCTAGATCCAATTTTTGATGTGGTTAATTCAATAAATGATTACATGGTATTGAAGAACAATTCAAAAGGAAGATTATTTTTAGCTCATATTTTCTGTGTCATTTTGATAGAAACGTTAATCTTTTAAACGATATAGATATTCCTAAAGTTTTAAACGAAATTTCATGTTCTATAATCCTAAATCATGAGTTGAATTTGAAAGTTAAAACTTCATTAATCTTGCTTCGTACCATTAACCATTTCATTGGCTTATATATTAGCATGTGATTAATTAAGGCTAAGATAATCATGTTTAAGAAGGTTGAGTTCTTTTAAATGATCATTCTGGTGGTACTGTTTTATTTAAAAAATATCACTGACACCATCTGATCATAGAATTACATCCAAATTTCAAAGAAGACAGCCATGATAATGTCTTACTTAAATGTCTATAAATAAAAGTGTCTAGCATCAGACTTCTTTCGAAAAACCCTATTTTTAGTCATGATCAATATATCGCTTTGTCTAGAGTTACCTAATTTAAGGGTTTTTGATTTTTTTTAATGTGATAGTAATGGTTGTAATAATCGTACATCTTTAACGAAAAATGTTGTATATATAAGGAAGTATTTTAAAATTTATAATAACTTTTTTTAAAAATTATGTGATTTTCTTTGATTTTACTGTTTATCAATTTTTACTTATTTTGTTTATATTAAACTTTTTAATTGTATATTATTCAACTTTGATTGAGTATATGATTTTACACTCAAGTATAAATCGTGCAACGCTCGAGTGCATCACTAGTAATGGATTACGATGGACCATTATAACATGAAAACACGTTACACCTATTGGTGAAATGGTATAATGGACTACGATGGACCATTATAACATGAAAACATGTTATGCCTATTCCTGATATGTGACATGACATAAAATATCAAGAACTGTTGAAACATTAACAAATGTCAAGTTACAGGGTCGAAAATGCAAAAGGAAAAAGTAGGATGCATGAACAGTGAACTGCAGGGGGTGAAAGTGCGAAAAAACAAAGTGGAATAGTGCCCATGGTGCCGCACCAAGGAGTCCCTTGGCCGCACCATGGAGTTTACTGTTCTCTCTCTCAGTTGCCGGAATGTACAAGCTCTGATGCCCATGGTACAACTCACCAATGCAGGATGAAAAAATCAGAAATTCCCACCGAGTCCCTGCTCTCACCTATAAATAAGAGGCCCCGGCTCTCAGTTTCGGCGCTCATTTTCATCGCAACGAAGCGCTGAGAAATTCTCTCCGCGTTCCTTCGAAGCGAATAGTACGAGAGGTGCGAGATAGGTGAGTGGAACCCCCTAAAGTCAACAAACCCTGTCCAAACTCCGCCAAAATAAATATCCACCGATTATAAGTAATCCCTAGCCTAGTTGTTAGATATCCACCTTACTTCCCCGGCCCAAATATCTCAAAGTAAGTCGTTACTCTGCCCGAGTAATAGGCTGAAAAACACCCTCTATAAGCCGTTATTCCGCCCAACCAAAAATGTCAAAACCACAAAAACTAAGCCGTCATTCCGCCCGACCAAATAAACCAAAACTACCACATACAAGCCGTCACTATGCCCAAATCAAAACAACAACCACACAACAAACAACAAAAGACTCCCTCTCCCTGAAGGACAGAGCGAGCACATCGCCGCTCTAAAAGGTAAAACCTTTAAGGGCGCCTTTATTTTATTTATTTATTTTTTGTCTTTTATTTATTTTTTAAAAGTTGTTATTTAAATCCGACACAATGTAGCCAATATAAGCCGTTGTGCTGCCCAGATTAGAATAGGAAATATTATGTAAAAGAGCCGTTATAATGGTCAAATATTCTTAGCTATGTCTATAATTATTGGAAGGAAACGGCTGCGAGTCCGTAAATAATGTAGCCACGAATGTATTTGTTTAAATTTCCCTGTCATTTTAATATCTTATTTATTTGCGAGATAAATATGACAATAATCATACTTCAGCCAAAAACCATTTTCGAGACCGAAAGGGCGAGTTGGGTGCCTAGCACCTTCCCAACTCGTAACTTAGCCTCCGAACCAATTTTCTTTTTCTCTGGTTTATTTTTCTTTTCTTTGGTTTTGCTTTATTTGCCTTAAAATAAAGATGACGACTCTAAAACTTTCGGATTCAGTGGGGCCTCGCAACATTTCCTCTTTGCACTTTCCCGTTCTCCCCTAAAAAAGGGAGATATGAGAATGGAGGGGTGATGCATTCTCATATCCTGGTATCCCCTAAACAAGGGATAACTTGATGCGGGAAACCCAAAGCTCTTATAGTAATCTGAATGTGCCATAAGGCTATTTTTAATAAATCCATAGTGGGGGCGTCGCAATATCCTTTTTTGCACTTTTCCGTTTTCCCCTAAAAAAGGGAAAATGGGAATGAAAGGGTAATGCATTCCCATATCCTGGTATCCCCTAAACAAGGGATAACTTGATGCGGGAAACCATCAGTTCCCATATTGGATACAAAATCCACTCAAGACAACCAAGGCACATTCCAACGTGCTAATATAGACATCACTCCTCTCGCACTTTTGATTTCGTCTTCCCCTAAACAAGGGAGGGTGGAACGAGAGCAGTGGTGTCCCGCATCCGCACGTACGCACACCCCTATCCAAGGGCGCGCGGGGCGCGGGAGCGCACCCCGGGAACCTCACCGTGGCGACTCTGCTGGGGAGTTGTTTTATTTTAAATAAAATGGAGGGCTAGACTCGTAAAATAAAACTTTTTTGTTTTTATTTGTTTTTAAAGATGCTTGTCATATTAATTTACACATTTGAATAAAGTGTTCCTATACGGCCGTGGCTATATTTGTGGATATGATCCTCCATCTTGCAGCAGTTTCGTTCCGATAACTGTTACATGTGTGTTTAAGAGTATTTAAAAAAAATCATATATATATATATATATATATATATATATATATATATATATATATATATATAAATCGAAAATCAAAAAAAAAAATTATATATATTACAAATAAATTCCGGGCAGCACAACAAAAGAGCTGGGGCTTTACTTCCGGCTCTATATTATTATTTATTTCAGTTCATTTTCTTTTTCATTTTATTCTGTACATTTATACATATTTGCACTCATTATGTCATTTTATTTTGGGGACATAGGACCATAATTTGTAATTAATAGGGATAGATAGTTTCCCCACTTTTCTTTCAATTTCTTAATGTGGTGTGCTTGCTTGCTTGCGTTCAAACTAAAAAGCCGAGAAAATCCACACAAATAGCAAGACAGGCCATAACTGTTTTTTTCCTGTTTATATATATGTAAATGAATAAAGATTTTACTGCTTTCTAGATACCACACACACGCACATACATATAGCTATATTCCGAACTGTTACCCTACACCATGGCCAGCCTACCCCCTGCATGAGCCAACGTTAGAATGCATATAGATTCTCAGGACACTTCATTGACCGACCGGTTTTTGCATCTCCGAATTGTGAGTCAGCCCCTGCAAAAAAAATATATATATATGATATATGAAAATAAAATAAATAAAAAAAAGAAAAGCAAAAAATATATATATCTAAAAACAAAAAAAAAAGCGCAAGTTTAAAAAAAAAGAATGATAAAAAATAAATGCGCAACAACAAAAAAAGAATGATAATAAGCAGGAGCTGATTTATTATTCTCTGATGCTTGACCTAGAGCATTTCGAATGGTGGATACTGGAAAGAGTATAGGCCCTTCGCCTGGGACCAGTCCAGTCCTAGGGAGTCGAAAGGCAGGTGGAATACGTTGGTCTTATACTCTGGAGAAAGAATCCACTGTTCCAGGAAAGTCCTGAGACCGTCAAAATAAAGTAGGTGCTTATCCGGTCAACTGTAGGAAACAAACAAATAATAATAAAATATAATAATAAAGGCACGCTGTACTCCAAACCCAGAAAGCCTTCATCCAACATCCTGATACCTCTATAACCCATTTTCCTCAGAAATCTGGCCCAAATTTGGAAAGGCAGAGATAGTACTGGCCGGTTGATACGAAAGAAACGTAAATCGAACGTAAGGTATCGCATCGATCGCATGGCGTAATCGATGCAGAAAAGATCCGAGCAGTATGGCAACAGATGAGCAGTCCGATATGGGTACAGATTTAGGGGCTTCATGATACACTCCGACTCCGGCAATGCAGCGGTGGCTAGACCAGAATCTGTATGCACGAAATGAACGCTTGCTAAGCCAAATAGCAAGTCTTATACAAGGTCAAAAGCCCAGTGGTGAGGTGAATTCTTCCCCTACAGTCCCTCAGGAAACATCAACATCCCACGTGCCTCCAAATCCAATTCCCCAGCCAAACACTAACCCACCAAATACCACCACTACCCCAAATCCCAATCCTCCACCAAGTCCCTACTACCCAAATATCAGCCCTTACCCGCCATATCCTTCATATCCTGCTCCAAACACCAACATTCCCCACAGCCCACATGACCTCCCTGTTCCCATAACCAACCCACTCCAGAACAGCCCAAATATGGACCCACAAAATTATAACCCGCCAGGCCAAGTTACCACGTATTTGCCTTATAATGATCTTGGCCGCCCAGCCGAAACAACCCAAAACCCACCTGCCCAAAATCTACCAACCCAAAACCCTTATCCTACCCAAGCTCCACTAGCCCAGAATCCTTATCCTGCCCAAAATCTACCAACCCAAAACCCTTATCCTACCCAAGCTCCACCAGCCCAGAATCCTTATCTAGCCCAAAATCCGTATCCAACCCAAAATCTGTATCCAACCCAAAATCCTTACCAGACACCACAGCCAGAAATTAACCCAGCCTTCCCTAATCCAACCAGTATATACCAAAAGCCAACTCCCCCAGCCACCAAAATAGAGGCCGACGTGGAAAATATAAAGACTATGATACTCAAACTTCTCAACAAAAAGGAATTTTCTACGCGGGCACTGACATTACAACCTGCGGCAGTATTGCCTTTCAAATTCAAAATGCCCGATATAGAAAAATTTGATGGGACTGGATGCCCTATATCCCACTTAAAATCTTATTCCACTGGCATGCAGTCAAGGGGAGCTAGCTTTGAGGCTATGGCTTCCAATTTTCACCTCACCCTAATAGGGCCGCCAAACAATGGCTAATGTTGTTTGATAGCAAAGCACCATGAATACGTGGGACCGTGATAGTCAAGCGTTCTCGAAAGGTACAAAGACAACACCACCCGTAAAATAGTAGGGACCTTGAGTCGTGCACCCAGAGGGAAAAGAAACCCTTGTGGCCGAGTTCGCGGTCAATGTGGAAGAGAAAGTTGGCCTGCATTTCGATGCACTCCAATCCAGTAAGTCATGCGAATGTTTATCAAAAACCTCCAGCCCATTTACCTGGAACATATGCGGTACCTTCCCTACACCAATTTTAAAAAAATAGTAGAGATCGGCGCTCGTATTGATGACGATATACGGACTGGCCAATTACAAGTCAATGCGCCTCCTAGCTCTTTCCGTTATTCTAAAGGGAAGACAGCCCACACCACTTGTCAATGTGGTAGAAATGCATCGACCCCTTTTTCTACCCAAAATTATGGCACTGCTCCATGGTCTTATGGAGTGGGATGTGCTGTTAACACGATCGGAGGAAATAATGGCCCGAGCAATTTCGTAAATCGAACCGCCATTATGATGAGCTGCAAGCCTCCCAGTCTGTAATCCTGCAGGCGCTAATGGCACAAGGGGTGTTAAAGCCTATGGAAAATTATAAGCCACCAGACCCCCTGCCCAGGACCTGGAATCATGCCCAGTACTGTGAATATCATCGTTGCAGTGGTCACCTCACCGATAAATGTTATCAGCTCAAAAATGCTATTCAGGATCTTATAGATGATAAGGTTATTGAAAATCCCACTCCCAGACCAAATATAATCAATAACCCTCTACCTCAAATCAACACGATTGAGGTTGATGACAGCTTCCTGGGCATGACATGTAGAGGTACTGATCACGAGAAGCTCCCTGCTGAGTTTGGGTCTACTTCTAATAAACCTCTGCAGAACTAGTATACTACGACCGGCCCACTTTTGACGCCCACAGACCTGGTGGACTACTTCGGATATATTACCCCTATTCCTTTCCCTAGTCTTACGGATTTGGTCATCTACCAATCCGCTCCCTAAAATTGAGGATCTCAAACCCTATGTCCTCAATAATGTAATAAACCCTGTACGGTGTGCTTTTAAAAATAATCTAAACGTCTTTGCTTATTTCTTAGTTGCACCTGCATTAAAAGACGCATTAAATAATTATAATAATGAGTCATTTAAAAGGACCCAAAAGATAAAAATATATTTGCTTGAGCTTGTAAAGTCAGTAGAGCCAGGGACAACATCATCAACAGCAACTGAAGACTGATCCACCATCAATCTGGGACTGGACAAGGAAATCAAAAGAAATCAAAATCGGCAACTCCCTGCAAGGCTCCAAAAGAACACCACTAATGAATCCCTTCAAAAAGTTCATGGACATGCTTACCTGGTTCTATGAAGATATGTCAGGGGTAGATCCAGTCATAGTCCAACACCGGATCCCCATATATCCGGATGCTCAGCCAATCAGACAAAAGCTCCACCGCATCAAGCCAGAATGGTCATTACAAGTTGAAAAAAAAACATGAAACAGCCGCACGTCAACTTCATTCGGGTAAAAAAAAAAAAAGAGAAAAAAATACAAAAAAAAAATGAAGAGAAGAAATTGTAAAAAAAAAACATAAAAAAAAGAGTAAAAAAAAAGAAGAAAAAAAAAATACCCGATATGGCTGTCCAATATAGTGTTCATTCCCAAGCCCAACAGTTTTTTTTCAACGGCATGCTAGGTTATAGTCAAATCAAAGGCAGCATGAGACCAAGAAAAGACTCCATTCACCACCCCTTGGGGAACCTACTGCTATCATGTCATGTCGTCTGGGCTAAAAAATGCTGGGGGCTACTTATCAAAGGCTGCTACCCCTCTCTTCCACGATGTGCCGTATATTGTCAAAAGAGATCCGGTCAGGAGATGCCGTACTCCCCACAAGCCAGGAAAAAAGACCTTGTTCAGCCCTCCAATCTCAATGAGCTTAAAAGGTATTATGTTTGAGACACTCTATCCAACAAGTGCTTCCTTCTCCAGCCCGCTAGGCTGAAAACCCGAAAGGGCGGCCTAGGCAAAAGTTAGGGCATATAAAAATATATATATACAAAAAAAAGAGAGAAATAAATGCTCGCTAGGCTGAAAACCCGAAAGGGCGGCCTAGGCAAAAATTAGAGCAAACAAAAAATAATAATAAAAAATAAAAAATATATATATCAGGAGAATAAGGAGAGGGAAGACACTCTTTGAAACCCCGACATCCTACCTCCAGATCTTCAGCAGGCAAAGGAGCTCGACTGACAGAAAAAAAAAAGGAAAGCCACGACAGAAGCTCGCAATAAAACACTAATATTACAGGTCCTAAGGTGCAACTTGGGAATAATTGCTAAAGAAATTTAGGTTATGCATTAATTGCCTCTACATATCTATTATTGCATGTACCCCCTTTGTTTCCCCCAAAACTATCCTTCATTTGCAGCTTAAGCCCCAGAGCAGTCCATCAATGTCTGTGGCATCCGCCCGACCGGTCCCATATACTTCTTCTGCAAGGCACAGAAAGGGCTCAGTCTCATCAGAATGAGACGCACCAGAAGTGTCCTTGTCCTATTCATCATCTGCGTTGCCATTGTCCTGAAACAACCAGACAACTTGGATTCCGGCCATTCACTGCTGCCCTGTCTGATTTCGAAGGAAAATGCAGGGATTATGAAAATAGCCTTATGCCAAATATATCCCTGCAACAATTATATGGCCAAGAACAGGAAGTGACTGCCTTTTTCTTTGCCCGCATATACTCATAAAAAAAAAGGGAAGCCTGTTTGAGCTCGAAGGTATATTCCTTTTAAATCCATTTTGGGGATACATCGTGTCATTACCCGTTAGGTCGGTATAGCTTTACTTTGTGCGTGTGTCTTGAGTCTGCATGTTTTTTTTTAAAATTATTTTGCATCATATAAAATCATACTGCATTGTAAATATTTGTACAGGTTTTCACAAAAAAACACAAAAAAAAAAACACAAAAAAAAAAAAAAAAATTTATGTGTTGTTTTGCATATAAATAAACGTTTTTGCAATCTAAGCATTATAAATGCATTTTGCATCTTAAAGATATATACTACATTTTGCATTATTACATGCATGATAAAATATGAAAATATCCATGCATTATGTTAATAGGCATCGTATAATTTTTAGACATTGCATTTGCATTAAATAAAATAATACATGCATCTATCATGTGCATTTATTATCCAATAATCTGCATTAGGGGTGCGCTAAAAAGAAAATAAAATGCCACCAATCAGAAAAATAAATATTTTTATGGCATTCACCATGTCCCTGCAGCATAAGCATGCATCATATAGCCTCATTTGCATTTATAGTATAAACCATACATAATAAGGTCAAATAGTGACCATTAGTTCAATCATGCATCGTAAAAATAAATCATATAAAATTCATGCATCATTACCTAATTGCATTATTGAGGCATAAATAGGACATGCATAAGCATCATTAATAAAGTCAGAAATGCTTCAAAAGTGCCAAACAATGCCAAAATCTAGCAGATCAGAAGTATACCCAGGCGGGAAAAAAAAAACAAAACAAAACAAAAACAAAAAGACAAAAAAAAAAGAAGAGAGAAAAACGAAAAAGAGGTAATAAGCATGCAAATAAAGAAAAGTCACTGACATGCAGAATAAAACAAACAAAAAAAAGAAAGAAAAAAAAAAAATCGGGAGAGGGGGAAATGCATGTACAAGAAAGGAAAAATTTTCAGGTACATGCAACAAGAACAAATGCGGCGGCAGAAGAAGAAATTTTCGGCTGAAGCTATAAAATGGAGCAAAAAGAAAACAGCAGCAAAGAAAAGATGACATCAGCTGATACCAAAAGATGCTACAGCAAGAAAAAGGAAGCTTCTGACCAAGGTTAGAAGGAGCAATAAAGAAAAAATGCAGCAGCATCAAGAAAAATTTTCTAGCTAAAGCCGAAAACAAAGTGGGACGGGGGAAAAGATTTTCCAGCAAAGGCCGGAACAGTGATAAAAAGAAAAATCCCCAGCAAAGTGCAACAACGAACAACGAAAAGCAAGACGACAAAGCAACATCTGCAAAGAATTGTCTTTGCATGGACACGACAACGGTAAAGGAAAGGAAGGTATTTTCCTTTTTAACAGTGCATTTGTTTGATGTTTGGAAACTTTCCTTTAAGGGGTACACAGCCCCGGATTGATAGGGAAAGGTCTTGTTTTCCGTTGAAGGCTGAGTTCTTGAGGAGGCAATACATTTCATTCATTGGCTGTGTGGGAAACTTTCCTTTAAGGGGTACACAGCTCCGGATTTATAGGGAAATGTCTTGTTCTCCAGTAGAGACTGAGTTCCTAGGAAACAATTCACTCCGCATAGCCATAAGACGAACTATGTTTGGTCTGATTCCTTGACTAAGGATACGTAGGCAATCTATCACGATAGACGCGACCATCACAGCACATATTTACCCTTGTCGTACTCATTTGATAAAGGTTTGCCACACTTGCTCATTTAGTATTGCCGCACTTGCACCACAACACTTACACCGCCACATTTAGTCCCCAGTTGAGTGAACTACGTTTCGGTCTGATTCCTTGTTTAAAGATACGTAGGCAGCCTATCACGGTAGGCACGACCGTTGTACGGGTGATAGTTTAGGTTTTGGCCTGAACTACGTTTTGGTCTGAGTTCCTTTATTAAGGGATACGTAGGCAGCCTACATTAGTAGGTCCGACCATCAGAGCACATTAAATTCATATTTGCTTAAAATTACGATAACTTACTATAACCGACTAAATATGTCAAGGCTATGGAGTTTGGTGCATGTCATATATCGCATTATAGTGCTACCAATTGCATTCTCCCGCTCTAAATGAGCGAAATTGGAGAGTCTATTGTTTATCAACGATGTTCGCCTACTCGGTAAGCCTTGGGTTACCCAGTAGACTCCATCGTTGAGGGGCTCAGACACCCCAATTTCGCACTCGATATGTGACATGACATAAAATATCAAGAACTGTTGAAACATTAACAAATGTCAAGTTACAGGGTCGAAAATGCAAAAGGAAAAAGTAGGATACATGAACAGTGAACTGCAGGGGGTGAAAGTGCGAAAAAACAAAGTGGAATAGTGCCTATGGTGTCGTACCAAAGGCTCTTGGTGCCGCACCAAGGAGTCCCTTGGCCGCACCATGGAGTTTACTGTTCTCTCTCTCAGTTGCCGAAATGTACAAGCTCTGATGCCCATGGTACAACTCACCAATGCAGGATGAAAAAAATCAGAAATTCCCACCGAGTCCCTGCTCTCACCTATAAATAAGAGGCCCCAGCTCTCAGTTTCGGCGCTCATTTTCATCGCAACGAAGCGCTGAGAAATTCTCTCTGCGCTCCTTCGAAGCGAATAGTACGAGAGGTGCGAGATAGGTGAGTGGAACCCCCTAAAGTCTCCAAACCCCGTCCAAACTCCGCCAAAATAAATATCCACCGATTATAAGTAATCCCTAGCCTAGTTGTTAGGTATCCACCTAACTTCCCTACCAAAATCCCAAAGTAGTCGTTACTGCTCGAGTAATAGGCTGAAAAACACCCTCTATAAGTCGTTATTCCGCCCAACCAAAAAGGCCAAACCCACAAAAACTAAGCCGTCATTCCGCCCGATCAAATAAACCAAAACTACCACATATAAGCCGTCACTCTGCCCAAATCAAAACAACAACCACACAACAAACAACAAAAGACTCCCTCTCCCTGAAGGACAGAGCGAGCACACCGCCGCTCTAAAAGGTAAAGCCTTTAAGGACGCCTTTATTTTATTTAATTTTTTTTGTCTTTTATTTATTTTTTAAAAGTTGTTATTTAAATCCGGCACAATGTAGCCAATATAAGCCGTTGTGTTGCCTGGATTAGAATAGGAAATATTATGTAAAAGAGTCGTTATAATGGTCAAATATTCTTAGATATGTCTGTAATTAATGGAAGGAAACGGCTGGGAGTCCGTAAATAATGTAGCCACAAATGTATTTGTTTAAATTTCCCTGTCATTTTAATACCTTATTTATTTGCGAGATAAATATAACAATAAGCATACTTCAGCCAAAAACCATTTTCGAGACCGAAAGAGCGAGTTGGGTGCCTAGCACCTTCCCAACTCGTAACTTAGCCTCCGAACCCATTTTCTTTTTCTCTGGTTTATTTTTCTTTTCTTTGGTTTTGCTTTATTTGCCTTAAAATAAAGATGGCGACTCTAAAACTTTCAGATTCAGTGGGGCCTCGCAACATTTCCTCTTTGCACTTTCTCGTTCTCCCCTAAAAAAGGGAGATATGGGAATGGAGGGGTGATGCATTCTCATATCCTGGTATCCCTTAAACAAGGGATAACTTGATGCGGGAAACCCAAAGCTCTTATAGTAATCTGAATGGGCCATAAGGCTATTTTTAATAAATCCATAGTGGGGGCGTCGCAATATCCTTTTTTGCACTTTTCCGTTTTCCCCTAAAAAAGGGAAAATGGGAATGAAAGGGTAATGCATTCCCATATCCTGGTATCCCCTAAACAAGGGATAACTTGATGCGGGAAACCATCAGTTCCCATATTGGATACAAAATCCACTCAAGGCAACCGAGACACATTCCAACGTGCTAATATAGACAGCACTCCTCTCGCACTTTTGATTTCGTCTTCCCCTAAACAAGGGAGGGTGGAACGAGAGCAGTGGTGTCCTGCATCCGCACATACACGCACCCCTATCCAAGGGCGCGCAGGGCGCGGGAGCGCACCCCGGGAACCTCACAGTTATGCCTATTGGCGAGATGGTATAATGGACTACGATAGACCATTATGACATGAAAACACGTTACGTCTATTGGCGAGATGGTATAATGGACTACGATGGACCATTATAATATGAAAACATGTTACGCCTATTGGCAAAATGGTATAATGGACTACGATGGACCATTATAACATGAAAACACGTTACGCCTATTGCCGAAATGGTATAATAGACTACGATGGACCATTATAACATGAAAACACGTTACGCCTATTGCCAAAATGGTATAATGGACTACGATGGACCATTATAACATGAAAACACGTTATGCCTATTGGCGAAATGGTATAATGGACTATGATGGACCATTATAACATGAAAACATGTTACACCCATTGCCGAAATGGTATAATGGACTGCGATGGACCATTATAACATGAAAACACGTTACGTCTATTGGAATGTCTTCTACCATACACAAGACAGATTTGTGTAGGATGAGCTGGCTGACATCAATCCAAACAAGCTCAACTGGATTCATTAGCAAGCCATGGAGTACATTCACACATCAGCAGCTATGGTTGTTGTTAAGTATCTACCTGTCTTAGGAAAGAAATCCACAAAGGTAGGAGGAGCTTCTACCTCTATCCAGGCAACTTCATGATTTTTCCAACAACAGATCAGACTAAGTCACCAGATGTTGTTCCTACAACTTCAACAGTTGCTCCACCACCAACTGCTCATACAGATCCTTCTACTTTAACCCATGCTGCCTCTGGTAATCTCTTTCTTAAAGGTGCTACTTACTATGCAACACTAGATATTCTAAGAATTACTCAGGTGCACATCAAAGAAGATCTCAAGGATATGAACCAGCAGGTGAATCAACAGATTCAGAGAAACATAGAGCTGATAAACCAGTTGAGAAAACAAGTTTCATAAACCAGTTAAATGTCAACATGGTTTATCAAATGGCTTATCAATAAACCATGTGTATTTTCAAGCCAAAACTTTTTTTTACTTAGGAAACCAAATTACAACATAAACATACCAGTTTGTAAACCAGTTGAAATAAATATGATATTACACATTAATAACACTGAAGCTAAACTTAAATTAAATTGAAATAAATCTGAACATAGAAATCTGAAAATTCTTAAATTACACATCAATAACAATCTGAAATCTAAACTTAAATGGTCCATGAAATCTGAAATCTGAAAATGTTTTTAAACATTTGATTGTCTATCAGAAGTAGGTTGTCTATCAGAAATAAGTGTTTGATTTTTACACGAAAGTCGATTGTGCCCTACTTCTCCATATTTACTGTATCTTTGTCTTTTGCGAAACTTTCCGATCGATGAAATTCTCGATGTTCTGCGACGTCCAGCTTGTGGTTGGAATTCAGGTAGCAAGACAATCATTGCCTTAATTGCATCTGGCATGTCCCATTCCTCTTGATTGGGCGCTGGGAAGATGTTACATGAATATACCATTTTCCAAGACGATGTTGTATAAAATGATGAGCACACTGGGTGCATTGAAAAACGTCTCTTGATGCAAACTGCAACTGCGTGCTCACATGGTACATGGTTCAATTGAAACCTTTGGCAAGTGCAAGTATGTTTATCAAAATCCATTGTGGAATGATTATTACCACTCCTCACCACATACATGGACTGATTGATGGCTTCAATAACCATATACTTCTTGACCATCTATCTGGTTTTGGCTAGTTTTGCTTCCATTATTGGGGTTTAAATGGTTGTACACCCTGAAGCTGACTCACGCCTCTCACAAAACCATTTCTGCAACGTTTTCCAATACTTTGAAACGAGGAAAGTATAGGAGTCTTTCGAGCTTCCTTGAACACTGAGTTGAGAGACTCCATATTGTTTGAAGTCATGATATTGTAACGGTTTCCTTTGCAATGTGACCTCGCCCAAGTTCCAAATTTTGTCTCACTGAGATATTTCCAACCATTCTCACCGGTTTTTTGAATTTGAGACATGCGTGTTGAACTCTTCTATGGTATAAGCCTATGCCGCTCTCATAAAAAAGGACATCGTGTCAGGTTTACGTGTTACAACCCTTCCCTTTATATGATATATACAATGAGCATGATATGCACTCTGATAAACATTTTAGATTGCAGTAATAAGACTCCTATGTCTGTCATAAATGATCACAAGTGATTCATTATCACTTGTTATTTCTTTCAACTTCATAAAAAAATAAGTCCATGATGCATCATTTTCAGAATCGACAATAACCCATGCAAGATGATATATCTGCATATTACCATCTTGACAAGTTGCAATAATCAAAGTACCTTTATATCTTGCAGTTAAAAATGTTCCATCCACAATCACTACTGGACGAATTGCAACGTGGAATCCGAGAATGCAAGCCCCATACGCCAAGAAGAAGTACTTGAATCTGTGTTCATTATCAAGCTCTAACGAGTAGACTGTTGATGGATTGACCAATTACAAGTTGTGGGCATATGCAACCAGCTTCTTGTAACTATCCTCAGCTAAACCCCTGAGTTGTGTTAAGGCATCTTCTCTAGATCTCCTCGCTTTTTGGTAGTTTAGTGAAACCCCCAATGTTCTAGACACTTCCGCAATGATTTCCTTCGGTTGTAACATAATGTCGCGGTCCTCCAACCTTGGTGAAATTTGTTTCCCAATCATACGTGTTGTCGCTTGCCTATGATCAGCCATGCACATATTTTTGGGGCAACAATGTTCAGGTGTATA
Source organism: Codonopsis lanceolata (assembly GCA_013146195.2). Lineage (NCBI taxonomy): Eukaryota > Viridiplantae > Streptophyta > Magnoliopsida > Asterales > Campanulaceae > Codonopsis > Codonopsis lanceolata. Next base: position 115,292,944 of record CM028382.1, read on the forward strand.
TTTTCGAATCTCAAAATAATCACTTTCTGAGTATTTTGTTGCAAACAAACGCCATTTGTAATTATCATCAACATAAACTAAAGTGTACATAGTCTTGTTGGATATTTTTTTTTTTGAATTCAAACTTATGGTTCAATGCAAGCAAGTGCACAACATCTTGAAGCTCCTTCTTGTTATTGAATACTTGTCCAACATTCAAATCAATCTCTTCCGGTATCACTCACGCTGTACTTGCAACCGAAGAAGTCCCTAAATTATTGCCTGTGAACTGATTGTCTTGATCTCTGTTGTCTTGACTGAACCCATCAAACATCTGTCTCGTGGGTGTAGCAAAATCATTAGGGTTATTGGATAAAGGTTCATCTATGTTGTCTTCATCTCTGTTCTCTTGACTGAACCCATCAAACTGTCTCGACAGTGTGGCAAATTTAGTAGGGTTATTGGAAAAAAACTTTGTGTTCCATTTATTCCTCTTCTCCATTGTTTTGATCTTCTCTATTATTTTCCTCTTCTCCATTAGTTTCCATGTCAAAACCAGTTTCATTATTTTCTCCTCGGTTCGAGTCCAAATTTTCCATGGTCAAACGGGTAACAAAAAGTGGAGATTGAACCCCTAGTTTGTTAAGGTTCAATTACCATTCAAAATCTTCATCTTTAGTAATTAAGATGAATTTTTTTTAACATTTGCTGTTGCTGGAGTAAGAAATCTTATCTCTATGTCATCAACTTGGCAAATGGTTCGTACTTTACCATATACCTCTTCACATGTACTTTCATTATTGATACTAACTCCTCTTGGATTTCGTTTGTCAATAAATTTCCATGAGCATTCGACGATGTCGTCTTCAACAAAATGTCCAAAATAAATAACCGAGGGCCAAAAATCTGAAGTCATATCTGCAATATTGAACATAATAAATAAGTACATTCATATACTCAATGTATTCCAATGTTAAAGAAATAAATTGCCTTAACAAACCATGTGCATTTAATCAACAATTTGCATTTTGCAACCATAAAAAAAGAGGTACTTATACATTCATGTCATTTTGCAAACCTGTTTGGTAATCAGTTTCATAAACGACCACACACCAGTTAACAAACACTCACCTGGTTTATCTATGGTTTATCAATAAACCAGTTGATAAACCAGTTTGCAAACCAAGGTGCAAACCTGTTTGGTAACCTTTTTTATAAACCACAAATAAGTTAACACAGTAACAGACAATGACATAGTTTATCTATGGTTTATTAATAAACCAGTAGATACACTGGTTGATAAACCAATTTCATAAACAGCCACACACCAGTTAACAGACTCTCACCTGGTTTATCTATGGTTTATCAATAAATCAGTTGATAAACCAGTTTGCAAACCAAGGTGCAAACATGTTTGGTAACCTTTTTTATAAACCACAGACCAGTTAACACAGTTAACAGACAATAACATGATTTATCTATGGTTTATTAATAAACCAGTTGATAAACTAGTTTGTAAACCTGTTTGGTAACCAGTTTCATAAACGACCACACACCAGTTAACAGACACTAATCTGGTTTATCTATGGTTTATCAATAAACCAGTTGATAAACCAGTTTCATAAACCAATTAGCAATGATTTATTAATCAAAAATGTTTTTCTTTTTTTTTTTGCAAACTGACATTGTGGATTGATAAACCAGGTTATATGCCAATATATAAGGTACCAGTTCAAAATGCACATGATTGTCGAATGGTTGTGCATTTTGCAAAGAAATACCAGTTTTGGGTCATGGTTGAATTTGCAAAAAAACTAAAATGGATTCAAATGAATGTTTATGGAAATGAACTTGAATACAAAGTACACATTGACGGGCTTGCTTTGAATTTGGAAGAGAACTTTTATGAACTCCACGACACGACTGAGGGAGGGAGTATTCGACGAGGGGGACGAACCCGAATACTTAGCACACAATTGTTGGGCTTTGAATTTGAGAAAGAATACTGGATTTTGAATGTTACGACTTTAACGAACTTTTCCAAATTCTGTTCTTGCGGCTGAGGGAGGGAGTATTCGACGAGGGAGTATTCAGTATACGTATACAGTGTACAAACCAATACCAAAAAAAAGAAAAGGATAAATAAAGGGTTGTTTAGACATTTCACAACTGAAGTGACCATATTAGTATTTTTTTTTTTAAGTTTGGCTAAAAATGACCAAGTCTTGTTTGACTTGTTCGTTTTTGTAAATGCCCCTAACTACCCTAGCTCAAATATACTGCATAATACTCGGTGTGCCATGTGATGAAAAATTTCTTCCTTATCTTCTGCAGTTCTACTCGTTCTCGATTTAAATCCAGCTCTGTTAACTTTGTACTTGATGTGATTGTCGCTTAGGGCAACACCATTGTTGCTTCTTGGCTCTCTTTTTATTAAGAAGAAACAAATAAACAATGAGAGCATTCTTCTTAAATTGGCCACATAGGAGAGAGAGAATGAAAACTTCCTAAATAGGAAGAAAAGAAGGAGGGAAGAAGAATGGGTAGAGGGAACAGCGTGTGGTGCACCGCTTCCTTAAATGGGGCGCGTGCACCACACTCTCGGGGCAGGGGCGTGAGAGGTGGAGTAGCGATGGGTCCCAGTGTCTGTTTTTTTGGACTAATTTGTTGATTTTTTTTGAAAATTTCAGCCATTACTTCCTACTTTTGGGGGTTTTTAACTAAAAGCTAATGGTTGGTGCATTTTTTAATATATAAATTAATTAAGTTTTTTTTTCTTTTTTTCCTTTCTTCCCTATAAATATTATTTATAAATTAGTTAATGTCTTTATTTATAAATTAATTTATCTATACAAAATATTTAAATATGCAATATATTAAATAAAGTTAAATAAATTTATTTGTTTGAGAAGTATAAAAATGAGATTGAAGTGTAAAGTTAATGAGGTGACAGTAAGACCCAGTTAAGAAGATGTTAAAAAGTTATACAATGGGAAAATATATTCTTAAATTGAATAAGAAGAGAAAAATGTGTATGTGGTAGTGGGACCCAATTAAGAAGATGTATAAGAATACTCTCTCTCTCTCTCTTCGTCCTGCGATCTCGTCGAAATTCCTTTGGTGAGCATCACCATTGTTGTTATTTTGGTAAACCAACAATGGAGCAAGTATTCTTAATACCTCCACCTAGGAAAGAGAATGATCGATATTCTTAGTAGGGAATAAAACAACCCCTTATTCTTAACCCCACTAACAAGCATGTGTGAGTGGTTTTTGGGGGGAGGGGGGGAAAATGCAATTTTTTTAAATTGGAATGATTTAATTTTTTATTTTTATTTTTGTGTAAAAAGATGTGTAAGAATTTTACACAATGGAAAGATATATTTTTATGTGGGTAAGAATAGAAAAAGTGTGTAAGTGACAATGAGATTCATCTAAGAATTTGGGGGAAGAATTTACAAAATGTTGATGCTTAAGTAACTCTCTCTCTCTCTCTCTCTCTATCTCCTCCCCTTGCTTGCACAATTGTGCCCTAATTTTTAACCTTGAATTTTATCCCACGGTGACTTTGAGGTGAGAGCTGAGAGAGAAGGGGAATACATAGCTCATCCTATTTAGTTTGGATTTCGCTTACTTCTATTGTTGGACTTCTCCTTTTGATTTTACTTCCAAATGGGTGATGATATTTAATGTAAGGTTTGATCTTTATATGTAAGTTACTGGAAACATGGATTAAAATCAATTGGGGAAAACTAATTAAGGTTTATGGAAACAAAAAAAATGGGTTTTTAAAGTAGGTGCAGTTCTGTTTTAAGGTTAATTTCGATAGTTGTTGTGCAATTACAATTTCGTTAAGGTGCTTGATTATTTGAATTTTTGGATTGAAGGTATAAATGGGATATTAATGAAAAGAATTTGAAACACGAGACTGGATTGCTTCAGCTACGGGAAGGTCCTATGGTTTTCACAAATTTAAGGCTTGCTTCTGTTTTACCTTAGGTAATTGTGGCCAAAAGTTGAAATCGTACCAAATTCTTGAGCTGCTTATCTTTGTATGTTATTTTGATGTAAAATGGTGACTTGTTGTTGATCATGACCAACTTAGAGCAAAATATTTGTGAAATTCATATCAACACATTTTCTTCAAAGTTGTTTAAATATTGTGATAGCAATAAAAAGAGGGTTTGCTTTGGTTATGCTTGAAATATGCAAATATCTCATCATAGCGGGAGTGAAAATTCAGCTGGAGTAGAATGTTGATCTGATTTGCTAATGTACATCCTTACATCCCCATGAATGCTCGATTGCTCGTGTACCTAGAGAAATAAGTTTATGCTTTTTTTTTTTTTTTTTTCATTTTCAAGTTTTTGAATACCATGAAAGGGGTAATCTTGAGTACATAAAAAGATGTACTCCAAAAAGGGTAGAGCCTTCTGTAGGCCACCCTTTTTGCTATACAACCTTGAGAATCATTATAAGATTGAGGTCATTGAGCCTACAGCCTTCACTGTTAAAGAGGATAACAATCTATCTCTTGTTGAGTATAAGTTGATGAATGTGGCCCAAGAATGACATATCTCTCTTGAAAATGCATTCCTTTATTCTTAATCACCAACTGCTATTTGGAGGTAAGAAATAAATTTGGTATACAAATCTTACCGAATGTGTTGACGTTTTGTTGGAGTTATTAACATAGGGTTGTTACTACCGTTTCTGTTGGCCTTTTCATATATACTAAATACTTTTGTCTTCTTCGTTTGTGTGTGTGATCAGATCGCTGGTCTTGAAGCCTAGACAATCTTGAGGCATACCGTTGCACACCTTATCCCTCGTGAGGACCCAAATATTGAAAAGAGGAGAGGGATGAAGGAAGAGGAAAAAGGCCTTTGCTGTTGTTCAGGTTGCAGGAATGGGGACGATATTAGGAAGGAGCAGAGAACAGAGAACAGAGAACAGATAACAGAGAACAGATAACAGAAAGCAGGGGAAGGAAGCAGAACTAGAACCAGAGCATGAACTAGCACCAGGATTTTTTTTATTTTTATTTTTGATAGAACATTGATAACATTGTTTATTAATGTTGTAAAGTAACATATATAATGTTTTTTTAACTAGTGTTGTAAAGTAACATATACAACACTTTTTATTAATGTGAATCCAGTTCTATTCACAGTTGTGCAAGAAACTTAATGTTGATATAAAGCTTCTTTTGAGAAAAATGGGAATAGCCTATTATTTTCGAAGTTAATCTCCACGGCATATGCTTCTCGTCCAACATTGATACATGGGGTGGAAGCATTATGCACCACCAAGTCAACAAATAACGACGAGTGTTTTTGTTATTTGTTTACTTATAGATGAACAACATTGAACATTAGAGTTGCTTGACGAGCACAAAAGGATTATAATTTAATTAATTAATTAGCTAAGTGCATGTTTTTGTTTACTATAGGACAATGAGGATGATCCAGTTTTTGACAAAAAAAAAAGAAAAAAGAAAAAAAGAAAAAGAATTCTAAGTTGAAACATGAGCTTTATATCATCCACCCAAGTTGAGTACTACTGCACAAATTTATAAGAATGAATAAGAACTAATTAATCTTAATTTTATTAATTCGGGTTTTGGAATTGCAGCTCTATCCCCACATATATTACTCATATCTACGAGTGCTACAACCAAAGGTCTCTAAGCAAAGAAAACTGTAAAACAAACCTTTTTTAATTACCGTTGACGAAAAGAAATGCTAAGCTTTAAGTATGTATCATGAAAGAAACGGAGGAATACATGGAGAAAATGCAATACGACCGAATTACGGCCATCAAAGTTGGTGCAATGCGTTGAAGTAGAGAATTTAATTAGGATTGTCTCTATAATTAAACACTATCTTGATTAGGATTTCTTTTTATTAAGGGTAATATAGACATTATGAGAATATTTAACATGGTGTTAATGAAAAGGTTTAAATCACAATTTGGTCATCCTACTTTCTGCAAAAATTCATGAAGCTCACTATACTTTTGTTTTCTTCAATTTAATCACTCTACTTGGCTTCGAAAATCAATAAGGTCACTAGAGTCATTTCAGTTAGTTAAGTTGGATGAAAATCATTGAAAAAACAATAATGTCCCTTACATTTGAAAGGTGTGTTGACAAATTCAAGTCACACAATAAGAAATTATGTTTGAGTGAAGAATGAGACCCTCAAATCCCCCAAATTTAGTAAGGGTATTATTTGATTTTCCTAACAAAATTAAACTTTCCATCCAAATATATGGATGGAGTGATGGACGTGCTAATTATGTGAAAGTAGAGTGATTAAATTGAGGAAAAATAAAGTAAAGCGAGTTTAATGAATTTTTGTCGAAAGTAAGGTGACCAAATTGAGAGTTAAACCTAATGAAAATGAGTTATTGGTATTAAGATTTCATATTTGAGATTTATTGGATTAGAGAAATATTTTTGACATTTTTTTGGATATAAAAGTTTTTTATTAGGTCTTTTTGGTATCCTAAAAAGAGAGAGGAATGATACTGGATAGAGGCGGGAGCAAGGGAGGGTATGTTTAAATGACGAGGGTAAAATAGAAAGTTACACATAATTTTGGGGTATGGGGTCCAAATAGCCCCAATTTTTTAAATTTCTTTTAAATTGTGTACAACAATTTCATCCCCGAGAAAATGCGATATGCCCTTTTGCGTAAAAATATGGTACGGCGCCGTCTCACAATGGCGCGTTCAGGGCCAAAAACTATCGTCGGTTTTGCCCATTCGTTCGTTCCTTATCCATGCTTTTTCAACAGTGTTTGCCTGTGTCTTATCTCTCTCTCTCTCACACACACGCACACACATGAAATTCGAGTGGGACAAGTGTTGAAGAACATGAACTCTATACTCTCAACGCATCTCTTCAATGGCTACCACTTGAATTTCCTCTGCAACTCTACAATTTTAAGAAATGTTTCCTTAAACCCCCAGTTTTGTAGAAGAAGTATCGGAGTAAACAGGTCTTCAAACGACTTAGACGCAAAGACAGTAGAGGAAGGCAAAGGAGAGCTACTTCAATCCAATGGAGTGACCCAGATCGAAGAAAGTAAAGGCACCAGCTCGATTTCAACTGCTCCGAAACCTATCATCGAGAAAGACCTCAAAAAGGTTATATTTTTCGTTTCGTGTTTGTGTCGACTGGTTTTAACTGAATTTGAGAACACAGTAGGTGGTACTACTATATTATATTTCAAAGTCACTTTCACGGCTTGATGTTTACAATGTGGACATATTAGACTACATGGTTGAGATGTTTGGAGTTCCAATGCTCAAGAATTGTTTTATTTATGGAAAACAACAGTCTCACTCATGCTTGCAAGTTCAATGACTCGTGTTCTTTGATGTGGGTTGTTCTTTGATGTGGGTTGTCCATTATAATATGTCTAAGCCTCAAACCCAACTTCACGCAAGGGATCATGTCTAGATTAGATATATAATCCCACACCTGGGTAACTGGCGCCTTGCAAGCTTAGGGCCAAACCTCTCAAGAACAAGTCGGATCCGAGATGGACCCCTTAATTAAAATCTATAAGAGGAGCCATGTTATTGAAGGAATATTATCCTAAACGATGATATAGATCATCTACTTCTGAGTATACAAAGGGGAGGTTGATAAAAACTTGAGCTTTTATGCATTTCAAGGAGTATTGAAGCAGATACTTGATGTATTATGGGGATTTATTAGATGATCAATTGAAGTTCTAAATTATTTGGTGCAAGATGAAGGGGCTCAAGAAGCCGATGGGAAAACTATATTGAGTGGAGATGTACGGGTCAAGTAAGAAAGTGATAGGAGTGCATATATTTTGTTTCTATCCTGGAAGAAGGTCACCTAAGGGCTGACGCTGGTGTACTTAGATTTTTACATTTGATGCTAGGAGTAACAGTGTTTTATGCATTTGATGCAAGGTACTCATTGTATTTTAAGTAAGTAACTTTGGCAGTCACTCCATTAAGAAGTTTAATTTTCTTATTATTGTATTAAACAATTTATTCCGTCTAATTCTAGGCATCTAAAATTCTCTTGGACATATTATAGTTTCTACATCATAGGTCTAAAATTTCCTTAATGTAATGATAAACGTTTTTAACTTCCTAATAGGCTGTTCAAAAGACTGCTGCAACATTTGCACCGAGGGCTTCAACCGCTACCAAAAATCCAGCTGTTCCTGGGTCAACATTATACACAGTTTTTGAGGTTCAAGGCTATGTGTCGATGGTGTTGGGTGGAGCTCTCTCTTTCAATCTTATATTCCCATCAAATGAACCGGATATATGGAGATTAATGGGAATGTGGTCCATCTGGATGTTCAGTAAGTTGTTCTACATTAATATAAAACACGAAATCCCTCTATTTTAGAGATTCGTGGCAAATGATATCTTGTCAAGTAATTCTTATTCTGATTAGTTAGGGGGACATCGCTATAAGCACTCCATTGATGCACTGGTTTACATGTACCAAATGCTTCATATAGTGTGTAGTGGAGCACTATTGTTGAAAAGTAGAGTGCAATAGCAATGCCCTCAGTTAGGTACTTGCACCCCTTTTGGCATTTTCTTCTGCAGTTCATGTATTATTCAAATGTAATGTGATCAAGCAGAGCCTCTCTTGTTATGCTTGTGAGCGAGCTTGTTTATGAGCCACATGATCGAGTGTCATGACAAAATATTTAATATTTTTTTTGATAAGTAAGAGTATAATATCATAGAAGCGTCAAAAAAGGTGACGCGTCCTTTGTACACTAGGAGTATACACAGTAAACTAATCTAAGGATAGACTATTAACAAAATCTACAAAGGGAATAAGGGTGAAGATTAAAATCTTCGGTAAGGTGGAGATTAAAATCAAATCAATTTCAGATGAGATTTGCAGACTGGATGAGAAAGCGGGCCGGTACTTTGTCGAGGAAGAAGAACTCCGTAGGTGCGTTAAATCAAGAATTGAAGGGCCTTCTTATTCGAAGAAATGCATTGGCGCCAAAAGTCGCGGGTTCGGTGGTTGAAGGAGGAGATAACAACACTAAATTCTTCCACAGGATGGCAAAAATGCGTGGAGCTGAAAAATATCGATCTGTCGAGATTGATGGTGTGCGATTGGAGGATGAGGCGGATATTAAGGTGGGCATCTCGAATTTTTTCAGCGCCGTTTGAAGAGAGTGGGGTTGGAGACCAAATTTGGATGGTGTGGGCTTTGACAAGATCCTTGATGAGGCGGCGGCCTTGGAGCGTCCCTTTCGATTGAGGAAGTGATAACGATTAGCCGTAAGATGGAGGGGGATAAAGCCGGGGCCCGATGGGTTTTCTATGGCTTTTTTCGGCATTCTTTGGGAGGTGATCAAAGGGGACATTATGAAGGTTTTTCAAGTATTTCCACTCTAGTTTGAGATTTGAGAAAAGCCTTAATGCGGCGTTCATAGCCTTGATTCCGAAAAAGAGTGGTGCCACGATTTGAGAGATTTTCGGAGATAAGTTTGGTGGGTGGCATTTACAAGTTGATATCCAAAGTGCTAGCCCGCAGATTGAAGAGGGTTATGGGTAGCATCATTTCGGTGTCGCAACACGCTTTTGTGAAGGATAGGCAGATTATGGACGCCTCCGTGGATGATAGGTAGCCAATGAGAAGCGGGGTCGAGAAGGGGTTCTTTGTGTAAGTTGGATATAGAGAAAGCTTATGATAATGTGAACCTGGGATTTCTTGATATACATGTTGGAAAGAATGGGTTTTGGTCTCAAGTGGATTGATGGGTCCGATTTTGTATTTCTACGGTTTGCTTCTCGGTTTTGGTGAATGGAGAACCTTCGGTTTTTTCCCTAGTTCGAGAGGCTTGCGTCAAGGAGATCCTTTGTCACCATTCTTGTTTATTGTGGTAATGGAGGCTCTTAGTAGGATGTTAGAGAGGCGGTCTGAGGCGGGACTTATAAGTGGCTTTAAGGTGGGGAGGAGAGGGGAGAGGGAGGTGTCGATTTCCCATCTTCTCTTTGAGATGATACATTAGTTTTTGTGGGGCGAGATAAGGCTCGGTTGGGAAATCTCCGTTTAGTTCTATTATTTTTTCAAGTTGTTTAGGCCTTCGCATCAACATTTCTAAGAGTGAAATTATTCTGTTGGAGGGGTGGAGAATGTTGGGGATCTAGTCGCATGCATTCTTTGGTTGTAAGTCTGTTCTTCCTACTTCCTATCTTGGTCTTCCTATTGGTGCGATCAAAAGCGAGCGAGTGTTATGGAATCCAGTGATAGAGCGGTTCGAGAAGAGATTGGCGGGGTGGAAGCGTCAACTTCTTTCCAAGGGGGAGATTAGTTTTAATCAAGAACACTCTTGCTAATTTACCAACCTATTTCTTATCTCTTTGTGATTCCCGCCACAATTAGGCGAGATTAGAAAAGTTGGAAAGAGATTTTTGTGGGAGGGTCAATCGGGCGTGCATAAGTTTCACGTAGTGAATTGGGATAAGGTGTGTTCGAGGGTCCGGGAGGGGGTCCGAATATCGAAAAATCAAATTATTTAACGAGGCTTTGTTGGGGAAATGGTCGTGGCGATATCTCACCGATAAGGAGGCTTTGTGGAGGAAGTGGTGGTTTGCAAGTATGGGGAGGGGGTTGTTGGTTTCCTAACGAGGTTAATTCGTCTTATGGGGTGGGAGTGCGGCGAGGCATAAGGAAGGGGTGGAATTCTTTTGCAAGATTCATTGCTTTTGAGGTTGGTAATGGGGCCTCGGTGAGGTTTTGGGAGGATAGATGGTGTGGGGATATTGAGGGAGGCGTTTGAGGGAATCTTTTTGAGCTTTCCACGGATAAGGATTGTAAAGTGAGTTACGTATTATCTTGGGTGGAGGGTAAGCCTATCTCGGAATCCTTTGTTCGAAGGAATTTTCATGATTGGGAGTTAGAGTCGGTTGTGTAGCTTTTAAGGATGCTTCAAGAGCGAGAAAACAGATAGGCCGACGGACAAGGTGGTTTGGAAAGGCTCGGGGGACTCTCTTTTCTCGTTAGTTCGTATTATTTGAAGCTGCTCAATGGTGGCATAACTTCTTTTCCGTGGAGAGCAGTATGGAGAACCAAAGCCCCTAAGAGAGTGGCTTTTTTCATGTGGGAAGCGACTCATGAAGCTATCCTAACCGGGGACAATTTAAGGAAACGTAACATGGTTTTTGTTAATAGATGCTATATGTGTAAGGCTGGCGCGGAGAGTGTAAATCATTTACTTCTTCACTGCCATGTGGCTTTAGAGCTTTGGTATCATGTGCTGAGTATGTTTAATATGTCTTGGGTCATGCCAAGTTCGATCATAGACCATGTCAGAGGTTGGAATAGGGGTTATTTGAAGAAGAGGAATAGTTTATGGGGGACAGCTCTTTTGGGGGTGTGTTGGATTCTATGGAAGGAAAGGAATCATAGGGCTTTCGACAACGTGGAAATGTCGGTACCGGAGCTGAAGAATTTGCTGATTCGTACTATTCAGTTTTGGAGTTCCGTGGATGATCACTCTCTTCCTAGATCATAGCTTTTGTAGATCATGTATATAGTACAGCTTTTGATTAATCTTTTGGTTGGTATACGGCTAGTGTACAAAGGACGCATCACCTCTTTTGATGCTTGATATTTAATATATTATTTACTTATCAAAAAAAAAAAAAAAATAAGGGTGAAGAATGGAAGTATTAGCATCTACTAAACACCAAGACTGTAGAGTTCACAGCACCAAGTCCTTCAACTGCGACATGGCCTTTCCTTGTTATCAAACACCCTACTATTCCTTTCAAGCCAAATGGTCCAACACACATACAAAAGAGAAGTTTGCCAAGATAAATTCCCTCTTCTCCGTTTGTAGAAAGCCCAATTTTGAAATAGCTCCTTCGTTGATCTAGGCATAACCCACGAAATGTTAAAGAGCCCGAGGATAAGATTCCAAAGATCCATAGCTACAGAACAATGGATGAGTAAATGGTTAATATTTTCCTCATCGCCTTTACACATATAGCACCAATTCACATAAGTATTATGCCTTCTTCTCAAATTATCTCTGGTTAGAATGGCTTCATAGCAAGCCTCCCAAGCAAAAACCGCTACTCGTCTGGGAGCTCTAGATTTCCAAAACTGATATCCATGGAAATAAAAAACCATCTTTGGGTGATAAAGACTCAAAATAAGCTTTGACAGAAAATCTTTTGTCTTTAGGACCCTTCCACCACACTTTATCCTCCACTTACCTGCCAGCAGTCATGGAATAGAGAAAATCAAGTAAATACACACAAGATTCCATCTCCCAGTCATGGAAGTTCCTACGAAATGAAGGACTCCAAATCACCTTGTTATCCTCTGCATGAAGCACTGCATTAACAAAGCAATCCTTATCACTGGCTATGCTAAACAAATCCGGAAATAATCTCCACAACTCAATGTCGCCACACCATTTGTCTTTCCAAAATTTCACCGATGACCCATCACCAATCTCAAAACGAAGAAATCTCTTGAAAGATTCCCACCCTCTCCTAATTCCTTTCCAAACACCAACTCTGTAAGAAAGGGAAACCTCGTTAGGGGCCCATTGCCCAACCCCTTCCCCATATTTACTCACCACCACCTTCCTCCACAAACCATCTCCGTCCACCAAAAATCTCCAAAGCCCCTTACCCAGCAACGCCTTATTAAAAACGCTCAAGTCTTTAACCCCTAAGCCTCCTTCTTTCATACTATGGCAGACCTTCTCCCACTTCACCAAATGATACTTATGGCTCTCACTATTGCCTTCCCATAGAAAATCCCTTTCCAGTCTCTCTAGAATATTACGGATAGATTGAGGGAGAACAAATAAGGACATAAAGTAGGTGGGCAAACCAGATATAGTGCTCTTAACAAGAGTGAGACGCCCCCCTTTTGACAGGAGTTGTTTTTTCCACCAAGCCAGTCTACGTTCGAATCTCTCTATGATGGGATTCCACATCGCCTTGTTTTTAAACTGAGCTCCAATGGGTAACCCAAGATAGGAGGAAGGAAGCTTGCCTACCTTACACCCGAAGAATTGAGCCATATCCTCAACGTTATCAACCCCTCCAACTGGCAGAATCTCACTTTTTGCAATATTAATCCGAAGACCCGAGACCATCTGAAAACACAACAAAACTAGGTGCAGGTAACCTAGTTGAGAGAAAAGTCTGCATCACAAAACATCAGCGTTTCATCTGCAAAAAGAAGATGGGACACGGAGACCTCCAGGTCTCTATACCGACTTACATTAAAACCACGAATAAAACCTCCCGCCTTAGACTTATCCAAGAATCTACTGAGAGTCTCCATGACAATAATAAACAGGAACGGGTAAAGGGGATCTCCCTTTCTCAAACCTCTAGAACTGCCAAAGAACCCTGAAGGTTCCCCGTTTACCAGCACTGAGAACCGGACTGTAGATATGCAAAACAGAATCCAACTTCTCCATTTTAGCCCAAATCCCAATCTGTCCAACAAGTAAATCATGAACTCCCAGTTGACATGGTTGTACACCTTTTTGATATCCAGGAACCCCACTCCTTAATCTGCTGTCCACAGCTTCATTTGCTATGAGAGACACATCAATAATCTACCTATTACCCATGAAAGCATGCTGCGAATCCGAGACAACTCGACCAATCACTTGTTTCAACCTTTGGGATAACACTTTCGATATAAGCTTGTACATACGTAACATACCTCCAACCAAACTTATAGGTCAGTACTCTCTCAGATCACTGGCTCCTTTCTTCTTTGGAATTAAAGCTATGAATGTTGCATTAAAACTCTTCTCAAAACTCATATTATCATGAAAGAACTGGAAGACTTTCAACACATCACTTTTTATCAACTTCCAGCAATGTTGAAAAAAAGCCATTGAGAATCCATCTGGGCCCGGGGCTTTGTCACCACTCATACTTTGCAGCGCTGTTGAAACTTCTTCTTCTGAAAACGCTTGTTCCAGATCAGCCGACTCCCCAGCATCCAGAGACTTGAAATCCATATCATCCACTTTAGGGCGCCACTCACCATCATTTGAATAGAGCCTCTCTTAAAACCCCACAATCCTATTTTTATATCCTCCTTGTCTTCCACTAAGACACCATCGACTGTAATGCTCCTGATCTGGTTCGCAACTTTATGAGCATTCGCCATTCTATGAAAGAATTTTGTGTTTTTGTCACCTTCTTTAAGCCAACCATGGATTTCTGTTTCCAGCAGATTTCCTCATTGAGAAGAAGGTGCTCTAGCTCTCTTTTCAGATTTGAACGACACTCCTCCTCCTGTACGTTTAAACCCACATCCCCTGCTTTCTCATCTAGACTGCTCATTTCCTCCATACCTTTTTTAATATTCACATCTACTCTACCAAAAACCTCCCTGTTCCAGACTTTAAGATCACCTTTGAGAAGTTTCAGCTTCTTAGTCATTTTAACACAAGGATTCCCTTCTAGGATGTAGGAACTCCACTTATCTCTCATCCATTCCAAAAATTCTGGATACTTCAACCACATATTCTCGAATCTGAACGGAGTTTTACCCCTCGAAAACCCACCACAACTAAGCAATAACGGAACATGATCTGACACTACTCTAGGGAGACACATTTGACTAGAGTCGCTGAAATAATCTACCCAATCTGAAGAAATCAGAAACCTATCTATTCTGGAAAATTGGTTTCTGCCCCCATTTCTGAGCCAAGTAAAGTCTCCACCTAGCAGATTCAGATCCACCAGCTCCGCTTCATTAATGAAATTATTAAAATCTGCCATAGCCCGAGAGAAGTTTCGTAAACACGAACGTTCATGGGGAAATCGAACTACATTGAAGTCCCCTCCTATACACCAAGGGTCCTGCCATTTCATTCTGACTTCCTTCAATTCTTGCCATAAGGATTTGCGCATAACTTCTGAGCAAGGTCCATAAACTCCCGAGAATACCCATAACTTATCGTTTTCTACCATTTTCAACACGCAGGACACTGAGAACAACCCTTTCTCTACTGCCATTTTCACCACTACCCTCTTGTCCCACATTATGAGAATGCCTCCAGCAGATCCTTCTGCCTCCAAGAAAACCCAATCAGCCCATCTTCCTCCTCCTATTTCATTACTCACCCTTCTATCTAGTACTCCCATTTTCGTCTCCTGCAAACAAACAACATGAGGTTTCCATCTTCTCAACGAGGCTTTAATAATTTGTCTTTTGTTTAAATCATTTAGACCCCACACGTTCCAAGAAATAATTCGTATCTCCATTAGTAACTGTTTGTACATCTCTTTCTTCTACCCTCCTCCATAAGCTCCCCTAGCTGTTCGATATTCAGACTACAGCACAATTGTTTCAGCTCCCTTTTGCCTTTCTCTCTTGGATTCTTTCGACTTCTGCCGTCACTGACCTCTGCAGATCTCCAGTTCTTATCAATATCTAGCAGAAAGGACATGATTTTATCTTCAAACCCTACACATGATATCCCCAGGAATTTACTAAACCCTTTGGCTCTACATTGCACCCACAGCGAGATATCCTTCTCCATCTCGAGGCTATATAGAGAGTCATCGACCCCTTTACATCATCTGGATGAACCATAGCGAGAGGAGTGCATACAACTGGTTCCTCGGCATTAACTTCCCAACCTCTCTCCTGATACCTCTCCGAGAAAGCAACCTCCTCCACTGAAACAATCTCCTTATCCTCGTGAGAGACCTCCTTAGTTACACTCTCTGAATTCTCTCCTTGTGTTCGCCTTTCCGACTTATCTGAATCCCTACTGGCAGGCCGCGAGAACCCCTTACCCCTCGACTTGAGAGGAAATCTGAATCTCCATTCCTTCCTTCCCTGAATCCCTATTAACAGACACCAAAATTCCCTGCACTGGCCCCTCGACTTGAGCCCTCCCTAACTTCCATCACACAATCAGGCTCGCACACGAATACTGGCTGTACCACCGAAGTTGTGGTACAATTTAACAACTCTACCTCCTTCATTGAGTTATCAGGCAGCAGCTCTACCACACTTACTGCCTCACTTACTGAGTCTGGATGAATAACTGTGAGAGGGGTACAAAAAATAGGTTCATTCGTCGAGTCTTCCCTTAAATCCTCAGTCCGAACACGCATAGGAATAGACTGCGTCTTGCAGCAATCCTTGGTCCCTCGATCTGAATGAGCCTGTGACGAACTGTCCTCCCTACCAGCTACACAAACCTCTTGCTCATCTCCACCTTGCTCCGTCTCTGTCTGATTATGTGATGTCGACGACCACTCGCTTTCAAAGAAATCGAAGTTGTCCGAGTCTCGCCACCAGGAACTCGACGAAATAAACGATGCGTTGACTCCCGAATTTCTGTCCTCAATTAAAATTGGGTCTACCTTCACTCCCGACCCACCACCGTCGCCCATTTGACGTGCTGGATCTGAGATGAGGTTGGACTTAAAAGGCCCAGAAATTTTACCCACTGTGAGTACCTCCTCATTGGTCTCTATCCATGTAGATTTAATTGGAGCCCAAACTACCTTACCCCCTCCTCTCCTTTTAGATGGGCCTCTATTTAGCCCACTCCCCTTAATCTTAGACCCAAACCTATTACCAGATTTCCCTACCTTGTCCAACCTAGCCGGATACTTACCTCTAGCTACGCCGTTTAGCTTATAAGATTTGAATTTTGAATTCTTTTGAACCCATGTGCTCTACCCCACTTTTCTAACACTACCTCTGAAATCGCCTGGCATACTGCTCCCTTTCTTACCCACCTGCTTCTTCCTCGCGTGAGAAACACCCTCCTTCTGCACCAAATTTGCTTTCTCCACCGGCGACGAACTCCTGTCCTCCTCCCCTCCCCCCCTGTGAATCACGATGTACTGCTGATTCTGCCCAAATAGGAATAGCGAAAACTCTACCTTCCACGCCCATACGAACTTTGGTCGGCAACTCATCTTTATACCGAATCAGAATACGAGCCCTCCTCAACTCAACTCTTTTTTCAATAGGTTCGTCAATCCTGATGAAGCCACCGCAAAACTCTCCGATCTTCTTAAATATCGAACTACTCCACAAATGAAGGGGAAGACCCGAAGCCCTAACCCACACTTCATTCGATTCTTGCCCTTCCTGAAAAAACGAAACCCCCTGCTTCCAAAATTCTAGATTCAGAGACCCCCCATTCACCACCCAACTTTTGAGGTTCAAAATACGGCTGGTCTCCTCTTTGGATGGACAGGTTAACAGGAATTTTTTTTTTTTTTTACAAGTAAATAATATATATCAAGCATCAAAAGAGGTGATGCGTCCTTTGTACACTAGAAGTATACCAACCAAAAGATTAACCAATATCTATGCTATTTACAAAATCTACAGTAGCAATGTTGGAACTAGAAGAAGAGTGATCAGCCTCGGAACACCAAAAAATGAAGGGTGCGAATCAACAAATTCTTCAATTCCGGGACTGACATTTCCACGTTATTGAATGCCCTATGGTTTCTTTCCTTCCATAGAATCCAACACACTCCCAAAAGAGCTGTCCCCCATATACGACTACTCCTATTCAAATACCCCATATTCCAACCTCTGACATGGTCAATGATCGAATTTGGCATGACCCAAGACATTTTGAAAATACCCAGCACAAAATTCCAAAGCTCTAAAGCCACTTGGCAGTGTAGAAGTAAATGATTTACACTCTCCTCGCCAACCTTACACATATAACACCTATTGACAAGAACCATGTTACGATTCCGCAAATTATCCTCGGTTAGGATAGCTTCATGAGTCGCTTCCCACATGAAAAAAGCCACTCTCTTAGGGGCTTTGGATCTCCAAACTGCTCTCCAAGGAAAAGAAGTTCTGCCAAAATTGAGAAGCTTGAGATAATACGAGCTAACTGAAAAAAGAGAGCCCCCTGTACCTTTCCAAACCACCTTATCCATCAGCCTGTCTGTATTCTGCTCTTGAAGCATCCCTAAAAGCTGCACAACTGACTCTATCTCCCAATCATGAAAATTCCTTCTGAACATGGGATTCCAAATAGGCTTACCCTCCACCAAAGATAATATAGAACTAACTCTACAATCCTTATCCGTGGAAAGCTCAAATAAGTTCTGAAATTATTCCCACTAAGTTCGTGGACTTTGACTCCTCCAGCAACTTTCCAATGGACATTAACCCATCCCTGCATTTCCTCCCTTGATGGACTGTGATCTTGCTGGCCTCCTGCCTTACCCACTAAACATCGACCAAGATACTCTAAATTCCCAGCACACGATGCCACATCCACCTCAAAATCTGCTGCCTCTTCACCTCTTGCATTAAAAAACGCATGATCTAAATCAGGCCAAGGTGGAATTTCAGCCGCTTCTTTGAATGATTTGCTACTGACGCCCTGTTCCTTGAAGTGATGATCTCCGGCGAACCGACGGAGCTTATCTGCCACCCAATCCCAGCCTGCATCTACAGAATTCTCAGGGACACAAATCATTCCCGTCCTCCCTGAGCCTCTCACTAAGGTGTCGTTTGGTAGCCAGGGTTAAGGCCAGATAGGATTAATAAGCTGATTTGTCTGATGTTTGGTACGCAATAGGTGGTCGGGACTAATAGCACGAGTTATTCGGATAAAGTCATTACCTCCTCACTATTAATACCAAGGGGGAGGGTGGTATTATTAGCGCCCTCACTAAAAAAAATTGGGATTAACATTTGTAATCTCAAAACTACCCCCGATATACAAGTGAGGATTAATAGCGAGGACACTAATAGTACTGGGATTAATAATATTGATTATCCTTGTCCGACTACCAAACAAGCCCTAAGACTCTGATAAAAACCCCTGCTGCATTCTTCTCCTTTGCAACGATGAAATCTCCTCTGATCTTGCCACTTCTTCCACCATATGACGTTTGGTGCAGAATATCTGCTAAACCATTCACACATCCTGTCGAACTCGAAGCGTGAGAGCACAATCACATGAGGTCTTCCTTTGGACCTCTTCACTACCTTGAACTCCACGTGATCCTTAACCTGAATTTTGAAAACACATTGTTTCCCTTCTCACGATTGATTTGTCATTACAATTGATCCAACATATAAAGCTCCGCCCACCTCCCATACCAGCAAACCAGATGACTTAAAAAGACACCATCTTGGAGACTTAAAAGACAAGAATTAGTTTTACTTAATTAAACTATATATATATCTATATATATATTGGATTAATCATTAGAAACATTAGTATCTCACTTTTACAGAGGCAATTAAACTCTCATATGTAATAAATATATGAAAGAAATTATTCAAAAATAAATTGAGCTGTCTCCATGTGAGCCAAGCTAAACAAGTCAATCTCAAGCCAAGATTATGAGCTCATGAGCCAAGCATCATTTTTTTTGAGCTTGAGCTTGATTACACTATCAAGTCTCTCAAGGAGCTTTGGCTTGTTTGTGCTCGAGCTCGATCTGTACACGAGATGGCTCAGTTCGTTGAGCAGCCCTGTAGAAAAGGAAATCAACCCACCATCTAATTTCTTATTACTACTTCTGTCCCATAAAAACTGTCTTACTTTTTGATCAAATTTGTCCCCAGAAAAAGAATCACATTTCCAAATTTTGGCTATAAATTTCTGATACTCTTCCAAAGATATTCTTACTATCCCAAACATGGGGTTGCTCTATGTGTAAAATACGAAACAATAATGTAGTTTTGTGCATTAGAAGATACATATGGAGTTGAAAAGATATTAATAACAAGTATCATTCTTTTTCTGAGACGGGGGAGTATATTTAGTCATTTACCATTTCTGCAACAAGTTTGTCTGAAAGAGTCCCTGATAATGGAAGCGAAGATTATATTTAACAATGGCCTATGAACCTGCTAGTAGTAGCAAACACCAACTTACCCTCAATTAAAATTTGTATGCGGCAACACTTTTATGGCATCATTTCCTAGAAGCCTTGCTATAGCTTTGGCAACAGAGCTCCCTACAGAATTCACGTATTTCTTTGACAATGGTTATAGGTGGTTTAATTGAGGATTGAGAAACATGCCCCTTTTTTTACTGTGTACAGCTATTCCTTCCCTTCGTGCCCGAGATTGCTCAAAGAATGAGAAAGAAGCCCTCAACTATCTCTTTCTCCTCGTCCCATTAATCAATGTTTTAATCCCATTTTTTTGGAAATCGTTCGGACTTGTTTGGTCTGCAGATACCATCGCATTCTTTGGGATGTACACATGGAAGGTATTGTTATTTCCGGTACCGTTTCCATAATCTGTTCCTTAATTTTTTTCTAACTCCAAACATTAAACTACATGTTTCAACAGCTTGGGTGGCTACAGAAAGCAGATTAGAAGTTCCTGGAGTCGTGCTCTGCATTTTGATCAGCCGACTCATTTTCTCTGCTGTTTGTCAAGGTTCATGGCATCTTATGGACATGAAGTCTGATGCAATTTATAACGCCAGAAATAGAGCGACCCATCTTCTTGAAATTGAACCTCAGGCTCAGGATGAATGAGAAATGCTGCATGGACAAGAATCTAGATACGAAAATGTAAATGATCTCCAAATGGTTTCATACTTTCTATTCTGAGTTCAGAATATGGGTTGTCTTGATAGTGATGATATGCATACCATTGTAGTTCATACAGGACATTTCATTGAGTCCCAAATGCCATAATTAGCAAATAGCATTGTGTTGTATTATTTCTACTCTCATGTTGTACAAGTGATGTGCTTAGGGGGAGCCTTGCGCCTAGGTGCGCCTTTGCAGCAATGTTGGAGACATTGATGCAGTATATCTTCTCCAAACAGGCAGCCAATGAAATCAACTAAAATATTTTGATATGTAATTGATCCATCATCACTGAAGTTATACATGCACAAACAATGAGCCGGTCCCTCACAAATAACAAATTGCATAACAAAGATGTAAAATGTGATTCTCTAATCGCATCAGCTTGTATTGGAAACTACTCATGGCCTCAGTCGGCCTCAATATTACTATCCCAATTTGAGTTCCTCTTATACATGGTTAATACATGATGTTCAACTCAGTCAAAGCGTAAGGTATCATAATACAAGTTACTGCTTGCTGGCTAAGCTGGCTGCTCGTGCACTTGCTAAACCATCTCTTCATTTATCTCAGGATCAAGAGTTTTCTGATCTGCAGCTATTCATAGGACAGCTAGTGAACACATCCCTGCCCAACGTCAAAAGACAACCAATTCTTATGAAATGAGCAGTGAGAGAAGAAACACGTGTGAACCCATGTCAGTACGTAAATTAAAGAAGATAGTATAGCCTGTCCTTGCCAATTTGCAACAACAATAACTTTGAAAATTTTGTAACTAAAATAGCTTCGACAATTTTTAGCAGTAAAGATAAACTAAACAGGAGATTTGATCCAATTATTCAAGGCAAGGTCCCGTACTCAGAATGTGTCTGAATCCAAGTAAAGGGCTCCAATATCACAAAGATTTATGCTAGGGATCCCAAAAATAATGTGCCGAATCCAGATTCTGTATCCTAATTTATGCGCCAAGCATGTGATTGGTTAGACATTTACATCACTTGACCTCTTCGGTGGACATTTGTTTGGCATCCCAGTATTTTTGTTATCACAAAAAAATAACCACCAAAAACTTTTATCTGATCATGTTGTTTTAGGTTAGGATTTTGTTGGCTCGATTGTCACTTCTATATATTTCTTCGTGTCATTGAAAACAAACGCAAGAAATTGGGAACTATATATACTCGTGACTGCAGCACTGTGTATGCAAAATGCAATTCAAATCAAGTTACAATGTTCTGATGTCAACTTTCAAAGATTATATTTTCTAAATGAATTATGAATATGATTATCTTTACGATAGGTAGTTGTAGAATGTGAGTGCCCCGAAGGGTGTGATGTGTGCCGGCTAAAGTGTTAGGCGTGACACATTGCTATCAAAGAACCTCAAAGAGTAGAGGATTGGGGTAGAAGTCAAGATTATTAGGCGAAGAGAAAGATGACAAAGGCTGATGACAAAGAGTTCTCTCTCTAGAACTCACTAGATTCTCAATCAAGTGATATTGAAAATTAGGGTTTGACCTCTATTTATAATGAATATAAAAGATGACACATGGAATATTCCTAGATTCCCTGCTAGGTAATCGTCCTATTGACCAAGCAATGATCATAGGATGAGTGTCCTGTAAGTGGGGACCACAATCAGCTCTTTCTCTCTTGGTAATAAGGTCACATACGTCGCACGTGCGTGGTATTGCACACATACAGTAGGTGAGACTTTCTCTTGACTTAAGCCGCCAAACCAATGACCCTGAGGTTCCCAAAAACTGGCTCGGTCTTTTGAGGGTTCAGGACCTATGTTGCACTTAAAGTAGATCACCCGGTAGTTCCCTGAGGGATATAAGTGCTAGCGGTAAGTTGTTGCCGCTTCCTCAGACATTGAATTAGTTCCTCGGAACCCGAATGTTCGGAGATCGGGACTCTAGGGCCAGCTCAATCTCATGGGGTCATGCAAGACGTCATCCTAACGGAGCGTTTTGACCTTCGGCCAGTTTGCTCGTGGAGACCATTAATAGAGTCGGAGTGCGGCCGTTAGGGGTGGCAAAATGGGTGTTATGGATAAATGGATAATAGGCTATTATCCATGGATAACCATGGATAATAGCCTATTATCCATTTATCCATAACACCCATTTTGCCACCCCTAGCGGCCGTAGAGAACCGGGCGTTATTACCCTAAGGCTAAAAGCATTCAACCTCGACCCCCTTTTAGGCTATCTTCCGAAGCCTAGTACATTCTTGTACGGTAGGTCTTAGTTCGGGGAAAACTAGGTAATTACGTGGCAATTACCCCTAGTACAGTAATTATTAAAGGTTCTATCTCATAAAAGTGGAAGATGGTAAGTTACTGATTTTTTGTAGCAGGAAACTTTTTGGGTAGTATATCTGAAGGGCATTTTTGGTAAATAAAAGAGTGTGACAGGCTACAGCAAAGTCTTCCTTCCTGCAATTTACGAGCCATATATGAAAGTAAAAAACGAGGAAATGTTTGTAATTAAAAATTTACCTCTTAAAACTATGTCCCACAATTTTCTGCGTGGAGGCTCCAGTTTCAGAACCCAAAAATTCCCAAATTAGACTCTACCTTATATTAACCAATTACTCTATACATACTCATCATCATCACTGTCCTCATAATCAGATGATTCATCACTTCGAGGTTCCATAAGTGTATTCATGTCAAAGGATGAGTCCATTTCCATCTCCTCCATTTCGATAGTGTCATAGTCCATTCGTTGCTTGAATTTCTCATCAGAGCAGTTGAGAAACCATGCAAGAGAACAATTCAACCCTTTCCTTGCAACTATTCTGTGCCTTGGTCTTATAGTTGATTCCAACCCATAAGTAAAGAAAGCCGGGAAAGCAACCAAGTCATCCAAGGACCTTTCCATATTGCTCTGGAAATAATCAAAACTGAGCTTCATGATGTCAAGATTCAAAGCTAGCAATTGGGGACAGCCCACAACCATCTTCCTCACTTGTTCTGACGACAATCCACGGTCCTTGAGAAAATCAACGCGCTTCAAGATAGGTTTATCACTCAAGCTGACAACCTGTGGCATCTTCTCGACAACTCTCCCGAAATCTTCGGGACCCACATCAATTATAGAATTGAGGAAGCTCCGTTGAGTAAGAAGCTTTGACCCAAGGTCGATTCCTATAATTTCAGGATACTGTGCAATCACGGAAGCAATTGACGCCTGCCTAACCTCAAACTCTAAAAGGGAGTTGACGTTTGGCTTCACCCTTTCTTGTAGCCCAAACCCTAGAATGTGGGGTCCCTTTTCAATCAGTCTGGCCACAGCCAGTCTGGGTATTCCCAAACTTTCTAAGTATTCCACAAAAGGTTTGATCACCCGGCCTACCCGCATTCCCAGTATTTCGGGGTATCTAGTGAGGATCCCGCCGATTTCTCTTCTTGCCACCCCAATCCCGACCAAATAAGCTACAGATGTGCTCATAGTTCCCTCAAGCTTGAACCCCAATACTTCTGGATACTTCTCGAGAACCCGAGGAACATCATTTGGCTTAATGTCCATTCCTTGTAGATATTTGACAACCGGTGCAAGGTCCACCACAACACTGGCATGAAGAACTTGTGGATAGCGTCGCAAGAACTCTGTAATAATAGATTTTCTTACACCCAATTTGCCAAGATAATCGAGCACAGGAATCATGTTTTTCTTCACGCTGCAGCCAAGAACAAGAGGATAATTGTTGATGTCTTCAATAGTTAGCCCCAATTTGTGAAGAAAGTCGACTCGTTCCCGCATAACCTCAACTGTCACAGGAAGCTCCAACCCATCAAGCTCATATGGTTGAATACCAATTCCCCTCAAGAATTCGTACACACGGGCACGGGTTACAATCTTCTCGTTCTTGATGTCCAATAAGCTAGGATGACTAAACAAAGATGAGGGATTCTGTTTTTGATCCGTATGGACTGCATTTAAATTGGACGAAGATGAATCTTTAGAACTTGATGAAAGCTGCCTACCGAAAACAGAGCACTGCAATTTTTTTACGCGTCCAATTCTCTTCTCATAATCACTTGAAATCCACTGTACTGGTGCCAAAGTTATTTGGGTTTTACAAAATGAAAGGGAAGATAACTCATAGTGCACAAGCAAAAAGCTGGGCTTTGTGATGCCTACATGGCTTATAATCTTCATGCTTTAGGGTGTTGCACTTCAAAATAATCTGCAACCCAAACAATGAACAAATAGCACTCTTAAGCTTCAGAGATATGAAATAAATGGCAGGAATGACTAGCTGCCTCTCCAGAATTTTGAAGAATATTCAAGCATAGAGTTAGTATAAGCACATAGACATACAGCTCATAACAACTTCACTGCATGCCCTGAAAATTGAGAACTAGTTAAGATGCAAGTGGACATGAAACAAGCTTGTTTGCGTCATAGAAAGAGAAAGGCAGAAGAAAATCATGTCAAAAATGGTCATAACAGAGAATGACTTCACATATTTTGCTTAAGCATCTGTATTCTTTTTCATTCTTCAGATAAAGGAGCCCAATATCAGCTTCTGACGGAAAAATCAAAGGTAACTGGAACACACAAGATTCTGGATAATGTTACTGAAGCCTGAAGGTGATACAAATTACTCACTCTGATCAAAAATCAATGTCTTTTTCCTTTTTAAAGATTTTCTAGTCCTAAAATGAGCGTCACTTTTTGAAAAATATTTGTTACAAAATAGGTTTCCCTTTTCGAATGAGGTTTTGATTCACTTTTGCTAGCTATCATCTTTCGGTGTCATTTGTAATGCTATAAGGTGGACACTGGCGATATCTAGTTATATGTGAAACTAAAAATGCTTAAATAGTCACCTTCCTCAATTATCTCAAAAAATATTTGGGACGGGTTAAGTGCTAAATTCATCTTTACTAGCTACCATGTCCTAGGGTGCACTTACAATGCCGGTATGTACATGCACTTACAATGCCGGTATGTACATGTACGGATGCCGGGTGGGGTGGGGGCATTTCTGTATAAGTATGGGTACAATTGTCTAAAAGTCGATTTCATTAATTTCCATGAAAAACTAAAATGGAACACTGCCTTCGAAGTTTGAACGGAGGGAGTACAGTTTAAACATTTATATCTTCAATTTTCTCAACATATTAACCAGAGATAATGCTACTCAAAGTGGAAGAGGGGAGGGGGTACGGGATATTTAAAAATTACTTTAAATCCTCCCATAGTTTCCATTACTTTAAGATGCATTTTCAAGAAATGTACAAACTAAAGATAATTGCATTCAAAAACCAATATATTTTTAACATTCGAGGACTACCTTTACAAGGAAATAAGCCCTAATTCCAGTTTCATGAAAAAGATAGAGCTAAGGGAGGGAGACTATTACCAGTGCGACGAGGAGAGGTTGCCGGTTGCCGGTTGCCGGTCGCCGGATGTGCCACCAGGTGCCGGTTTGATTGAGTGCGGCTCTAAGCCCTTTTCTTTTAGTTGTGTGAGGATCGGCTAATTCTATCTTATCGTGCTACTTTCTAAGATATTTTTTTGGACCCCTCCTATTTCCCTTTTCTTCCTTTTTAGCCCATTATGAGAAATTGAACCACGAAATAAAAACCAAATCACGTATTTAAAAGCACTGTCGTCTTCTATAAAAAACAAAGAAAAAAAAAATGCACCATAGTCTTAAAACGTTATAAAATAGTCTTAAAAAAGCTTAACGCATGTAAGGTCATTATTAAAGTGATAAAAAATAAAGATAAAATAGTAAAAATATTTTCTTAAAAAGAAAAGTTTACAAATAAGGAAACAAAAACAATTATTTTTGGAGTAAGAGAGTAGTTGAGAATTTTTTTTCTTTTTTTAGTTTTTTGATTTGTTCAATTATTATCAGGATCGGTTGCATGTTATATAACGTAATTCATTTTATATGAGTGAGTCGAATGACCCATACACATAATGTATCTTGTTCGCTTCTTTTATTTGGCTTAGATCGTTTACTTAAACAAAAAAAAGACATGATAAAAACCAGTATAATAAGAAAATACACCCTATCAAGAATAACAACTTGTGTTATGATGTTGTGTTCGTGTTTTACTATCTTGTTTTCATGTTATGTATCTGATTTGATTATAAATATAACAATAAATATTATTTTAATTAAGTTAAGAATTTTGTGTCTTTAATATCGTGATGCCCTTGTTATGTAATTTTTTTTTTTCTGTAATCTTATTTTATAACGGTGCTGATCTCATTATGTAATTTATCACTCACTGTCACCATAGGAGACCTACTCTCATTGGCCTCATGAGCAGTTTGTTTTCTTCAAAAATAGTATAAATCCAAAGTGACATCCCTAATCCGTGCAACACCACGCCGAAGAGAGAGAGAGAGAGAGAGAGAGAGAGAGAGCGCAACATGGGAAAGCTTGGGCGGCTCATTTTCTTTCTACTTACAGCTTCTGCTTCTCTGCTTTGTGCCATCGTCGGAGCATCAAACTGTCCAATTAACGGTCAGTTCTAACCTCCCGGTTTCTTATAAATTTCCTACCAATTTAATCCGTTCCGGAGTTCCTTCTTGGTAATTATATTTGCTTTACTGTTTGCTCAACGCTTTTGTACTCTAATCCAAGCGATCAGGTTTTTGGGGTTCCCCTAATTTGAAGAAATCAAATGCTTCTGTTTGAATCATGGAATTTTTAGATGTGGAGGGGAATCGAAAGGAAAAACCCCTGTTGTACTTTTTGACCGCTATGTTACATGGAAGAAAAAAAGGAATAATAGCAAAAGAATCAATTGATGAATTTAATTGTGCATAGTATTTATCCATTTCATGGTGCTCAAAAACTACTAAAGATTCGTTAATCATGAAATTTCCTTTCACTCTTTTGATCCGTGAACCAATCAAACTGGTATCTGTGATGTCGTCCATTTATCTTTAAGTTACTGGAACTGCCGTGTGCATACTAAATATTGAAGACTTGGGGGTACGATAACATAAATTCTTATTTTGTATTGTAGGATTACCACTCGTGAGGAATATCAACGAACTTCCTCAGAGTAACTATGGAAGACCTGGCTTGTCTCATGCTACCGTCGCAGGCGCATTGATGCATGGATCGCATGAAGTAAGTATAGGTTACCTTTAAAGTTGTGAACTCTTGAAGCCAGGATCTTTATTGTGTTCCTTTTCTGGATAAAAACCATTTTGAAGTGTAAGATATGATAATTTTATGATCTGAAGTGTACACAAAGCACCAGGAGTTTCCTTCTGTTCAAGTGTTAGCTTATTGCAGATACTTGCAATAGTTATATGAATTCATACCTTATTGACAGGTTGAAGTCTGGCTTCAAACATTTGCTCCAGGAGCACACACGCCAATTCACAGGCACTCATGTGAAGAAGTATTCATCGTCCTGAAAGGGAGTGGAACTCTCTTTCTTGCTGCACATTCTCATTCAAAGTACCCTGGCAAGCCCCAGGAGTTTCCTATCTTTTTAAACAGCACCTTTCATATCCCCTTTAATGATGCTCACCAGGTAAATAGCTTCTGTTCGTTGCGTTTTATACATAATGGAGTATGATTTCTTTTTCTCTTTTAGTTTTTGAGGATGTGGGCTTCCGAAATAGTTAATTCAGATTTTATGTTATTGAACAAGGTCAGAGAGTTTTGATTTATTTGTTAGTAGCTATAGACAGCGTAATGCCAACAAAGTACCACTTTTCTCCAACTGATAGGGAAAAGATCCTCTCAAAACTCGTGAACTCTGGGAGCTTTGCCTCACATGTTCAAAACTTCAACTTCTTGTGACCCAGTTTACTCAGTTCTTTGCAAGGACAAGTCATACTGTTAATGTCTTATCCTAATGTTAGACATCATAGAACTTGCGAAAATAGCACATTTCATACCCCATTAAGGCTTCTAAGATTAACTTCTACTCACGAAGTTTACTCTATAATGACTGCTCAGAAAGGCATGGCTTCCCAATGCAGCCTTCTTGCCATTGTTTACCTTACACTTATTATGATATTGGCTTATCATAATATTAGACATCATAGAACTTGCAAGTTTGTTATCTAATAAGGACTATCAAAGTGGAACATCTTGAAAAAGGATGTATTCTTTAAATGGTAGCCAGTGAAGAACTTGAATGACCCTTGATTGAAAGGAGGAGGTATCTACACACACAATATATATATATATATATATATATATATATATATATATATATATATATATATATATATATATATACATGGGGGAGTTTTTAATGGTTTCTTCTCTTACTAACCATTAATGGTTACTATTAATATTATCGATTGAATCAAAAATCAAAGGCTAGGATTCATTAATTTGCATTAGTGGTTTGTGATGCGTCCAAAATAAATCATATCGGGGGTCAGTGGCGAATCTATGAAAATTCTAAAGTGGATTCACAATTATAACTATTACATAAAAACCATAGAAATTACAATTGTCCCCTACGCGTTTTTATACTATGAAAACGTTTAAGTACCACTAGAACCACCAATTCCAATTTTAATCAATTTTCGTTTAAAAATCTTTCCATATTCCCTCAATAACCCTGTTGAAGAGACAAAAACCAAAATTCATAATTTGAAGATTACAATTTAAACAACTAAACAAGTAACATGTAATAATAGGTCAATAGCTCAAAAACCATTAAACCAAACAAATCCCCAAACAACAAATTCACAATTTGCACCCAAGTAAATATGTAAATAAAAAAAGCCCTAATTTTGAATATAACATCAAGCCCTAATTCCAAGTTTTCAAACAACCAAATAAAAAAGCCCTAATTTTAGACATCAAACATTCGAATATTCAATGATTCAAAGTTTCAAACCAACAATATTTTATGATTATGAATACTATTAAAATAAAAGATAAACGAAAATTGAAAATTAAATAGATTTGAAATAGAGACATACCTTGTATTGATAGTGGAGTTCACGGTCAACAAGACTACAGGCTACAAGACTACAGGCTACAAGGCTACAGGCAGACACAAAACAATTACAATTTACAAAAATCTGAAATCCCCAAATCCCAAATCTCCACATACTCCATTTCAGCTCTTCTCCTCTTCCCAAATCTGAAATCCCCAATTCCGACTTCCCAGTTTTTCCTCCCTCACAGTCACGACCTCACTCCTCACTCCTCAGTCCGACGGTGAAGGCAACGCGCACGACGGCAAGTCAGCAACGGCATAGCAACGTCAGCAAGGCAGTCAGCCCCAACTCGAAGTCTTGAACTCGCACAGGTCCCGTGACTCCCGTCTCCCTCTCTTTCTTTTTTTTGAGTTAGGCTTAGGCGATGATAATGAAAGGTGGGTCACGTTGGTATTGATTGTAAAACGACGTTAGGTGAAAGTTAAAAAATAATAATTTGCAAATGGGTTCACTTGCATCCATTTCTGCAACCGTGTGACCGCCCCTACTGGGGGTGTCAAAGATAGCATAGGTACGGGGTCGCTGGAGTTGTCGTCCGGCGGTGATGGTGTCATCGATGGTGGATATTTGACTATATTATCTGTAAAATAGAGAGAGCGTAGCCCCCAAGTGCGTGTGTGATTCTCAGTCAGAAAGAGAGAGAGAGAGAGCCTTTCTCTATGAACTAGAGGGGGTTATTTATACCTGAGGAAGTGGGTTCAACCCGTTGTGCATGGGCTCAGCCTAATCCTTCGAACATCGTGTAAAATATAGTGGGTCATTAAACAAGGCCCAAACGCCATTGAGGCGGATCCAAAATATGCACATCATTGGCCCCCTACTCATTATTCTTTGAGATTCATCTCGAGGGTAAGGATTATTATTCACTCGTGATTCCCTTTAATTTCTCGGGATGGCCGAGGCTTAATTACTTTCAGCTTGGCAGACAAGATAACAGAAGTGCTGGGATGAGTCATGACTTTGCTCGCTTTTGATCGCCATTGTATATTTTGATTAACCAGTAAGCCTTATAACTTGGTTGTATAAGTTCCTTTCTATAGCGAGCAGAGCGCCACTTGGGCCAAGGTCAAGTCCTTTTATTTGACTTTGCGAGCGGTACTACCTTTAAAAAGCTAGCAAATAGAACACCCTTGGGCCTAGGTCAAGTCCTTTTACTCGACTTTATGAACGAGACTACTTTTAAAAAGCTAGCAAAGAGAACGCCACTTGGGCCAAGGTCAAGTCCTTTTACTCGACTTTACGAGCGAGACCACCTTTAAAAAGCTAGCAAACATAACGCCGTTTGGGCCAAGGTCAAGTTTTTTTACTCGACTTTGCGAGTGGGACTACTTTTAAAAAGCTAGCAAACAGAACACCACTTGGATCAATATCAAGTCCTTTTACTCGACTTTGCGAGCGGGACTACCTTTAAAAAGCTAGCAAACAAAACGCCACTTGGGCCAAGGTCGAGTGGGGAGCATAAGCGCATGTAGGCGCGATATATAACTCAACCGCGAGTAAACTCGAGCGGGAGGACAATGTAAAGCTCAGCCGTGAGTAAACTCGAGCAGGAGCATATGACGACCCGACCCGGATCCCAATACAAGACCCCAAGGTCGTGCCGTCAGAACACACAATTAACAATCAAAGGGTAAGGCTATAACAGCGATACGCCAACGACTCAACAAACGCGGAAGCAAATAACATACTGGAACCCGAGTTAACAAACTCCGAAATACAAAACCACCTAAGAGATAGTAAATCTCTCGACCCAAAAATTCAAAGCACGTGACGCAACATTGGACACGTATAACAAAACCACCTGTTACAATTTATAAACAATAATATATCCAAGTCATCGGCAACGTTACAGCCGGAACCCAACACTAAACTAAGTCTACAACTCTAGTCTACACATGCCGGAGTACAACATAACCAACAATATAAACAAACTCGAGATGGAATAAATATGTACTTAAATAAACATGGCTCGACTAACATTTGTCGGCTCACAAAAGACTAAGTACTAATAATTTACAAGTACAAGTACCAATAAAAACCACAAGCTTTATTACCCATAGTGAAGTTTATATAACTTCACTTCCCAAACGTCCTTTCCAATAAACCAAGGCTACACAATAATAATAGTAGCAACCTTCACAAGAACCACACATTCTATTGTAGACTCGGTGGATTCCATCGAATCACTAGCTCGACTCGAATCTAAGGAAAACAAAGTAAACGAGTAAGTCATAAAGACTTAGTAAGCTACTAAAGATGCAATGTCATGGCATGATATTATGATCAAATAAAACATGTACATCTCATGTCATACTCATAATATATCATTTCATGGTATGATCCTCAACATAAACCAAATTCTATCCATAGTCACATAGAACATAGTTCTACATAATTCATCATAAAGCAATCCATATCAAATAGAATATGATTCTCAATTCCAATATGTGTATCATGTTATTTACACATCTTAACCTATCATCAAACCACCATCCACATAACCCAATTATATCATGAGTCTCATACCTCATCACTTAACATAACTCATATAATAATTCTTATGTGAAAGACTATTGTTTCCATTCTAATCGTGGATAGCATGTTATATATTTTTAGTATAACATCATATCATAAAAATCATCATTTCATTAGCATGTTATATTTCTATTATAACATTTCATCAAGTAATCATCATCTCATGTAAATCATATCATTAACCACGTAACACAACAATTCTTATAAGTGCCCGTATAATAAACCACATAAGAGAGAAAATGATTTATTTTCTGCATCCGCCGTGTAGCTCCTGCAAAACATGTCCAACCAAATGTGTCCTCGATATCCCTTTTCGTGGTATCGACGTCCCCGAGACAATAACCTACTCGAGTTCCATAGCTATCAAAGGTAGGTGTATCACTCTAGCAATGATCAGCTACATCCCCATCGTGGCCATCGATGGAGGGTGTGTGCAACCCGGCACGACGATCCATTGCGATCACGAATTCCATAATTCGTGAAGACAATGCATTGTCCTGCCAAAGACTCAAACCAAAACGATGCCAGCTGGACTCAAACATAAGCACAAGTAATATATACTCACATGCTCAACCAAAGGAAAAGTATAACATAACGCACTAATCCAATCAAGTAGATATTTACTTTTAAATCACATAGTTATGTATTTCTATGCTAACTAACACATAAACACATTAGAGCAATAATATCTAGTCTCTAATACCCAAGTGTTCTTCATACACTTGAAAATGCTCGGAGGCTTAACCTCCATCAAAACTACCCCAAATTTCGTAGGATCTTAATATGTGATTCACTATATTCATATTAGTCCCATAATCGACTCCGTTGAGTCATTTCTACTCTTTCCAAATCTGAAGGCGTAGAAGCTATTTGCATCATAACCTTCCTATTATTCATTAGTTAATATTCATGGCTAAGTTCTCAAGGTTAACAACATTGTGTAACTCAAAATAATCCATTCTTTCCCAACCAAAATCCCAAATATGGTTCATAGATCAACACTTAACATTTAGAGTCAATCATTACCTTTCAAGCATGCATCTCAAGATAACATTTAATCTAGCATGCTTTCACCAAAAATAGTCATTTATCTAAACAAGATGTAAATTCATAACCAAGATGTAAATTCATCTAGTATGCTCGCAACCTTAAATTCATGGATTAGAGTTGAATAACATACTCTTATATACATGAAAGTCAACTCAATCCATGGAAGTCAAACATTACATTTTAATCATGTAATCCATAGTGATAATTCATTTTTCATGCTCACAACCAAAAATAGAAGTCCATCAAGCATACTTCCAAACTTTAATCATATAACATATGTAATTTCAATAATTCATAAATAACCAATTGAAACCCCAAAATCATTCATATCACCAATAACATCATTTACTACATAAGCATCATGTCAAACCTTAGATTTCAAGGGAATTATATAACCATCATTCTCAAGGTTCAAACTTACAAAATGAAGCTTAATAATATACTTCATTAAATATAGAAAGCATCCTATTCATGCTTCTAACAAGTTCACTCCTCAAAAATCCAAAATAAAATCACACAAGCATACATGTGTACTCATTGACCTCAAATAGCAAGTCCCTTTGTTTTCCTTAGGGTCAATGAACACAAAATCCATAGGAGGAGTATAGTAGCTTACCTAGCTTGAATGAAAACTCCAAAGAATCAAAATCAGATTGGTGAAGTTCTACTCGTCGAGGGCTTCAAGAATCTGAAGTTTGAAGGCAATCCAACGGTCGGATCAAAGCTTCCATGGACTCCCACTCTCTCTCTCTCTTTATACGTATGAAGAAGAAGGGATGAAATGAGGGACTTTGCTGTATTCCTTAATGGCTTTGGGTATTTATACCTCCACAAATAAAGAGGGCACAATAGGAAATTCCATGGTACAATTAGTGAAGATTAGAAGTAATCAACCCCTAATCAAACCTTAATTAACTACCCAAGAGTGTTAGGACATGTTTAGGACCAAGTATGGGGGTTAGGAAGGGTTTAGAGGGGGTTTAGTAAGGGTAGGATAGGAAATACACATCAAAAAATCAAAACAGGGACTATAGGCTGCCCGAAGCACCATGCGCTCGCATGGTATTAGCCCATGCGACTGCATCCCCTCTTTCTTCCATAACTTCCAATTTCATGCAACCTTGTTCGGGTACGGTCCTTCCCGCATGCAACCGCAAGCCTTGAAGCTTCAAAATGGCTTATAATTCAACCCTAAAAGACCTCAAACACTTAGCTAAACCAACCAAGTCTTAAACCACTTTCAAAGTAGGTCTAGACTCCCACAAACAACTCCTGAAACAACTCGGAGCGAAACCGAAGCAAGGTACAACAACTCGCTAACGAAACGACGAATGAAACCACAAACCGACGGGCAAGAACACATGACTATAAACAAGTCAAAAGGCTATTGAAGCGTCAAAACATCGCTAGACTTAAAGAATGCATCAAACTAGAGGTCTAACACATCTAAACATGTTAATCAATCATCATGTAAAGATCTTAGGACCAAATCGAGGTCAGGAACACAAAACGTAAGAAATCTCTCAATTGCGTCGCATTCCGACTATTGTCGAGTTACGACTTGTGACTTTGGCAAGTCAACAACCATAAGGCATCTCTTAATAGTATTTTGGTCTTAATGTGATCTCTCATACACATCTAGACTCTTTCACAAACCAAACAAGCAATCAACAAGGGAAGAAATGCGAGCATTGCACGCAATTCAAGCTAATCGGAAATCGGGGTATTATATAGCATGAGCGTAGGTAGGCGCGGTGTACAACTCAACCGCGAGTAAACTCGAGCGGGAGGACAATGTAGAGAGCTCAGCCGCGAGTAAACTCGAGCGGGAGCATAAGCGCAGGTAGGTGCGGTGTACAACTTAACCACGAGTAAACTAGAGTGAAAGGACAATATGAAGCTCAGCCGTGAGTAAACTCGAGCGGGGAGCATAAACATAGGTAGGCGCTGTGTACGACTCAACCGTGAGTTAACTCGAGCGGGAGGATAATATGAATCTCAGCTTCGAGTAAACTCGAGAGGGGAGAAAAAACACAGGTAGGTGCGGTGTACAACTCAACCGCGAGTAAACTCAAGTGGGAGGACAATATGAAGCTCAACCGCGAAGCCGCGAGTGAACTCGAGCGGAGAGCATAAGCGCATGTAGGTGCGGTGTACAACTCAACCGCGAGTAAACTCGAGCGGGATGACAATATAAAGTTCAGTCGCGAGTAGACTCGAGCGAGGAGCAAAAACGCAGGTAGGCGCGGTGTACAACTCAATCGTATGTAAACTCGAGCGGGAGGAAAGAGACGACCTGAAAATGTGGGGAATCGGCCATGCAATGTGAACCGAGTCAACTCAGTTGAAAAATCTAACTACAATTGAATAACGGAATCGGGTCTCAAGGAGCATATCACGTCGTACACCGCATTAAACTCTAGTGACATCATGGTGTCATTGTAACCGACGCGGAGTGGTGAGACGTGTGGAGATGTTTTTACTCCGTGGCAACCGCTTATACGCGTGTGGGCGACTTCAGGCTCCTTCCTTCGACGGAGATTCTCATACCGCCAAAGTTGTGGGCGAGGCAGCACAAAAGATTCTCTCTTGACGCCCATGGTTGAAACTTCAAAATCATCCAAACCGCGCTGCAATATTATTATCTGTGTTTGCACAGTGGGGAAGAGGTTGAGATGTTCTTCCCCCACTACAACTGTTCATGGCAACGCGTGTGAGGTCAAACGATGGCAGTTGTGGGGTCGTCGGCATTGCTCCGACGAGACGAAACCATTGCGATGTTCATTTAGTTTGCTGCTCCGTGCCCTTCAAAAGTGAGAGAAATCCCTCTATTATGTCGGCGGCTTGGACGTTGTCAACATCGAATGATTCTACTCGTATCGTCATAATTCCCTCCTTAATACGTGTATAGTCTTGGCTTTTGTTCCAAGAATTAGAGATTAATTTTCGTTCCCCTTTGATCATTTCAGTGACTCAATTTTTTTGATTTCCCGGCAACGGAACCAACTTATATATCCAAAATAAATCATACCGGGGGTGCCGAAGGTAGTGCAGGTACGTGGGTTGCCGGAGTTGCCGTCCATGGTGATGGTGTCGTCGGTGGTGGATATCTGGCTATATTATCTGTAAAATAAACACCGTGAATCGGCGGGGACGACCCCTGCCAAAAACCCTCCGGCGTATTTATTAGTACACTACACTGTGTATAAAAGAGTGGGAGCGTAGTCCCCAAGTACGTATGTGATTCTTAGTCAGAAAAAGAGACATAGAGAGCCCGTTGCGCATGAGTCCGGCCTAATCCTTGAGGGGTTATTTATACTTGAGGGAGTGGGTTCAGCCCGTTGCGCATGAGTCCGGCCTAATCCTTCGGACATCATGTAAAATACAGTGGGTCATTAAATGAGGCCCAAATGCCATCGAGGCGGATCCAAAATATGCACATCAGTTTGTATTCTTTTGAGGTGAATTAGTTGCATTATCCAACTAATCATGAATCTTAACCTTTGTTTTTTTATCCAATGGACAATATAATTAGTAACCATCAATGGTTAGTGAGAAAAAATAACCATTAAAACCATCCACTCACACACACACACACACATATACAGGAAAATAGAAAGAAAAAAAAAGACACAGAAAAAGGAGCCTTCTTGGGAAGTGCTTAAAGGAACTGAAGAGAGGATGGATCACATTTCTCTTCTGTTTATTTAATACGCCTCAAACATACCTGAGGTGTGCGCCAAAAAATTAGTTGTTTTTTCGTGTGGCCAAAATGCATATTGGTGCCTACAAATGTATACCCAATTACATTTAGGGTCTTGAATTTCAAACTGTCCCATATAAGGTCCTGAACTTCATTTTCTTGTTATCTGAGTACACTCAAATGGAAGTTAGAAACCTAACATTTTTTCTTCATGTGCTTCGCACATAACCCAAAGTAGGACGACATTTCTGTAATCTTATAGTTTCTGGCTATTTTATACTTCTATATAAGATTTAAATACAGGGAAAAAGGAATGCAGAATTCTATGTTTCCTTTCTGTTCTTTTCACTTATTTCTGTGGGTTAAAACCAGTAAAGAAAGTCTTCTTTTTTATTTTTATTTTTATGAGTCAATCAATGGCTCAAGTCAACTCCATTGACTTTCAAAGATTTGAAATCACCTTCACTGGAAGTCTGGAGGTGAACGACTAAAATCAGATTTCATAGTCCTCTAGACTTTAAAGAGACCTAGATAAAGCAGGGTCAATCTCCGTGGCTATGAAGTTGCTGTAAACCGGAAACCCACTCATCCTTCATTGCTTAGGTGGGGCTTTTCCAGCAAAATCTTATAAATCCACTTTGGGTGTATACTTGGCCAAGTAAATTCTTATAAATCTTTGGTCAAAATTTGATCAAGTTGGCTAAAAAATGTCAAAAGTAAGGCCTTTTTTTTGGGGGGGGGGGGGGATGGAGCGAGTATTCTATTACAATTCATGGTTGTTGATTGCTTCCGTTTATTGACCATTTCCTTGTGTTCTTTTAATTACAGGTCTGGAACACAAATGAACTAGAGGATTTGCAAGTTCTGGTCATTATATCCCGTCCACCAATCAAACCGTAAGCAATTTACTTTCTGCATCTTTTGCATGGTTTTGAATGGCCAAGTCATTCTTGTCCTGATTGCAATTTTGCCAATCTAAGTTTCTTTAAACGAACTTGCTGATGGTTGAGCAGTCTATAGCTGATGCTCCCCTTTCCTTTTTTTTCAAAAGACTTCATATCAAAAGGAAATGTAGGCACTTGATGTCCAAAAATGCTTAGCTGTCGAGACAATGACAACAACTGAGTTGTTTTTCTTTTCCTTGCAATTGAAGAGATCTTACTATCCAGAAACTCTTTTCAGGTTCATGTACGATGACTGGTCAATGCCACACGCAGCAGCCAAATTGAAGTTCCCTTACTACTGGGATGAAGAATGTTATCAATCTCCCCCCTCACATGATGAATTTTGACGAGCCAGTCCCAACATTAGTGGTCTGCTGAACTCGTGTAGTTTGCAATTTTCTTGTAAAGCAAATCAAAGCATGTTTGAAGAGATGAAGTATGTATACTCGAGTGATCGATTCAAACTACTTTTCTTGTAGAGATGAAATATCAAGTATTTTGCAGGTCTTTCTTGATCAGCTGTAGAGATGAAATATCAAGTATTTTGCAGGTCTTTCTTGATCAGTGTTGTACAGTCACCTTATACGGGAGTGCCCAATTCAAGCCCTCCTTTTTTTGCCATAGACTACACTAAACTATTTTATCAGAAGCAAGGGCTCAATTGTTAGAAGAATGCTTTGAAATAATACAAAAGAGCTCAGTACAAAATATTGAATTCCTTCTGTATCTTGCCGTTTGTGTATCCAAACATTCATCACTTCAATTCTATAGAAAAACACATACTTTCATTGCAAGACTTCTCTAGAAAAAGAAACATGACACCATGGGAATCAACATACATAATCAGCTTCAAACACAATCAAAATTTTGACATTATATGATTTGAACACCAGCAATAGTACACTTTCTTTCCACTTTGCTTATAGTTTACCACGACATAAAATGACAAATTTAAGATGAACTAAACACTAAATACTAACATTTAAAGGTTAAGCCTTCCTTTTTGTTGTCAAGCTTCGACGCTCGGTTTCTCTCTCAGTAACCAAAACAATGAACTCTGCTCCAAGCATCTCATGTATGTCAAGATCCAATGAGCGGCTCAGGTTAACTGTCTCCATTATCGTATCCACAGTAATACTGAAACTTAAAGTAGATAACACCCTGATAGCATTTGCAATCCGACATATGTTCTGCCTAGTTTCCAAAGGAGTGTAAGTTTGTTCTTGTTCAGCCAGACTAGTCAAAGTTCTTGATTTCTCATTTTGCTGCTCGGATCTATTTTCTTGGTCCTCAATTATCATATCATCTTTCGGTTCAACATGTTCACCAATCCAGATGAATCCATTACATCCGATTATCAAGTCAATTCTGTATTGTTCTAAGTGGTGGAAATGCTGTTTCCGCCTTTTCACCAGATAAGGAGAGATTGCAAGCATTTGACCTCTTTCAAGCTGTAACAACACCTTGTATCTTAGATAAAGCTATAAACTAGAATACTAGTTGACTATCATGGAGAAGATGCAGAATCTGGAAATAAAATTGCCTAAAATCATATAGCTTGGTTTCATTAAAATGCCTCAGTATTTGTGCAGTTAAGGTAAAAGAGAGTTGAAAATTTGGAAAGTAGGGGAAGATGTGTTGGTAAAAAATTTGTTTGATAATGCATCTACGGATTGTATCTTGAAATGTGTGGGGTATCAATGATTCGGAAAAAAAGATGTATTATTAAGGCTGCTCTCAGGAGGTGGAAGCCTCATGTTATTTGCTTGGTAGAAACTAAATTGGAAAAGGTAGACATGAATATAATTTCCAGCTTATGGGGGAGTAGGTGGTCAGCCTGGGAGTGTTTGAAGCAGTAGGGGCGGTGGGGGGGGGGTTAGTGATGTGGGATCGCAGGTGGATTTCGAGGGTGGACTCTGTTGTTGGCTCCTCTTCTGTTTTGTGCTTGCTGAAGCTGGAGGAAAATGATGATAGTATGTGGGTTTTCTCGGGTGTTAATGGTCCGTGTGCAGCGATGGATAGGAGAGCCTTGTGAGAGGATCTACAATCAGTTAATAGAAAATGGGTTGCTCCTTGGTGTATAGGTGGAGACTACAATGTGGTTCGTTTCCCGCATGAACGCTCTGGTTCCCGAGCCTATACTCGAGCTATGTTGGAGTTTAATGACTTTATTAATGAAGGGAAATTGGTAGATTTAGTTCTGTCAGGAGGAGATTTTACATGGTTTAGAGATGGGAATAGCTCGCAATTTTCTCGCATAGACAGATACTTGGTTTCTGGTGACTGGTGACTGGGAGGAGCACTTTTCCGGAGCAGTTCAGTCTTGTTTGCCCAGAGTGATTTCTGATCATGATCATAGAATGGCAAGTGCTCATAAGTCTGCGAATCAGATCAGGGAATTATGGATTGATGGTGTCTTGTTGACGGATATCAAGGATATTAAGGAAGGTATTGTGAGGTTCTATCACAAATTGTTTTCTAGGGGTGGCAATTTCAGGCACGGCACGATTGACCGACACGAACACGGCACGAAATTATAGGGTTTGGGCTGGGGCTTATCGGGTTCGGGCCGTTATAGGGCCAACACGATAAGACACGATAAAAAATAGGTTGTTATCGGGCTGGCTTGATAAGCACGATAAGACACGATAACTAAAATATATATGTTTTAAAAATATATTTTTAAAAATTTACTTGGGGTTATTCACTTCTTTCGAACTATTTTCATGATTATTTCATAGTTTTCTCATTTGAAAATTTATGACTTTTAAACTACTTGACTATTTATATTGATAAATTTTCAAAATATGTATTAAAAAAT
The DNA here is from genome assembly GCA_013146195.2 of Codonopsis lanceolata. Lineage (NCBI taxonomy): Eukaryota > Viridiplantae > Streptophyta > Magnoliopsida > Asterales > Campanulaceae > Codonopsis > Codonopsis lanceolata. The sequence continues at coordinate 115,333,522 of CM028382.1, forward strand.
CAAAATTATATATTTTATAATGTTTATTGGGCTTAACGGGCCTGACTAAATAAATCGTGCTTTTTTGCTTATCGTGCCTATCGTGCCGTGCCGTGCTTTTCGTGTTTTTATCGTGTCGTGTTCGGGTTTTAATATTAGGCACGATAAGCTTATCGTGTCGTGTTCGTGTTCGTGCTATTATCGTGCCGGCCCGATAACAGCCCAGCACAACCGATTTGCCACCCCTATTGTTTTCGGACACGAAGGAGTGGTGGCCTTCGTTCAACAGTACCTATTTTCCTTGTCTTGGTTCAGAAGATAGTAATATTCTGGAGCTGCGTTTTCAGAAGAGGAGGTTGGGGCAGCCCTTCGAGGTTTGAAGAGTGACAAAGCGCTGGGTCCCGATGGCTTCTCAATGGCGTTCTTTCAGCATTGCTGGGAGATTCTCAAGGAGGATATAATGAGGGTTTTTCATGAGAACTTTAACTTTGAGAGAAGCCTGAATGCTTCTTTTATTACTCTAATTCCAAAGAAGAAAGGGGCGAAGGAATTGAACGATTTCAGACCTATCAGTTTAGTGGGGGGAATTTACAAATCAATTGCTAAGGTGCTATCTTTACGATTGAGGAGAGTGCTTGGCAAAATCATCTCAGTGAACCAGCATGCTTTCGTGGGGGATCGTCAAACTGTGGATGCATCGTTTATAGCGAATGAGGTTGTGGAGGCTAGGCTTAAAAGTGGAGACCCGGGTTTGATGTGCAAGTTAGATATATGATGTTAATTGGGCTTTTCTTCTAGATCTGCTGGAGAGGATGGGGTTCGGTCTGAGGTGGCAGAAGTGGATTCTTTTTTGTATCACGTCTGTTAAATTTTCGGTGTTGGTAAATGGTGAGCCTACCGGTTCTTTGCTAGCTCGAGGGGGGCTACGGCAAGGAGATCCTCTTTCTCCGTTTTTGTTTATCATTGTGATGGAGGCTTTGAGAAAGATGCTGGATAGAGCTGTGGGGGGTGGTTTTTTGAAGGGGTTTAGTGTGGGTAGAGGTAGTAGCGAGGAGGAGACGGTGTCCCATCTTTCGATTTTTGCGTGGGAAGCTGTTAGAGAAGCCATCCTTGCAGGTGATAATTTGCAGAAGTGACCTATGTTAATTGGTGCTTCATGTGCAAAGGTTGCGATGAAAGTGTGAACCACCTGTTGATTCATTGCCCACTTGCGCCATTGCTTTGGAACCATATCTTCAGTCTGTTCTCTATAGCTTGGGTGATGCCAAGATTAGTTAAAGATCTTCTGTTGAGTTGGTCTTTGTATAAGCGGAGAAGAAGAAGGAACGGCACTTGGCACGCAGTCTGTCTGGGTATTTGGTGGACTTTATGGAGGGAAAGGAACAGAAGGGTGTTTGAGAATGAGGAGAGGTCTGTAGACAAGTTGAAGGATGAGCTGTTTCGTTTGTTGCTGTTTTGGGGGGCTGAGGATACTAATACTTCCGATTTTCACATCAATCCAAGTTTCAATGTTGTAAATAGGTTCTCTATAGAATAGCCCTTTTGGGTTTTCTTATAAGTTGTCAAAGGCTGCGCCTCCTTTTAGGCGCTTTGGTCTATAATACTTTACTTATCAAAAAAAATAAAATTAAAATGACTCAAATAACTATACTTCTAGGTTGGTAATGCAGTAATCATTTGAAAAAGGAATGATCCAAATATGCCTTAAGATTTCAAGAAAAAAAAAACAAATTGAGAGGTAAAAGTGGCATAACAATAACCTAGTTAGCATTATTCTACTCCCTTATACTATTTAGGGATGTTTCACATAAAGAGTCCACATTCAAAAATTATGCTTACAACTTTCATAATCTTTCATCTTTATCCTTCACTTGAGTTGTAAGCATATTGGTTGTTATTATATATTTTTGTAATTATGACCAACTTTAATCACATTAATATATCTCTTAATTATTAGACTTTTCAAATAGGGACTCTTTTGAGTGGAACGGAGGGAGTATTTCAGAATGGATACTTCCTGGCTTGAAAATTATTTGCAAAACAAGTATAATATGCAATATGAAGGGAGTGGTGCTGCTGGTGCATGAGTGTGTGTTGGGGGGGCAGGGGGAGTGATAAGAAAGCACACAAGGACCAAGTTAAGCAACCCACACCTTTCCATACTTTTGGCTTCTTGCTTGCAGGTGTAGACTCCCATCGCGCATGAAATCACGAACTTCAGCCTAAACAAACAATGCGGTGGATAATCACCACTCCCTCCATCCCATAAAAATGCTCCCAGTTTCTATTCTTGTTAGTCGAGAAAAAGTAATCCTATTACTAAAATCAACTATAACTTTCATATTTTTTGGGGCTATTTTTTTTTGGAACAGAGGGAGTATTACGTTTCTCAGTCCAAATTCTATGCATACAATATTACATCCTCCAAATCACCAACAAGCAAGCTGAAGAAAGAAAAGGGAGAAAATTTGGAGTTCACCAGCAAGAAATGCAACGTGTTGCTAAACTTACACAAATGACGTCATTTTCTTCAAAAATGCTGCGCATATTGAGCTCATCTACAGCAGTTCGCCGCCTCTGTCAATTGAAATAACGAGATGAGAAAAGTATTCCAAATGAATCCAAAGAAAAATTGGAGCAACTACTTCAGTTTGTCAAAGAACAAATGGACATAATGGGTGTTTCTGAAAGCAAGGTAGATAACATTGAAACAGATTAACTGAGACAATACTACGTCAATCCAAGTCACTAAGCATTAAGGCTAACACCTGAAATGCATTTATTTCCAAAAAATATTGCTCTCTACGCGCCCCCCACCCCCCCCTGAAGGATAATAGCAGATAAGTGCAGGAAGTGCTCATAAACTTGTAGAATTTGTCAAGAATGGTATTTTACATTTATAAATGAGATCATGAGCTAGTAATGGCTACCATAGAGGCGCAGAAATTGATTCTACTAATCTGCCATGAAATGTTTCACTCTATAGCATCAAGGAAAAACGTATGCACTGATTTTGAAGAATATTGAAGAGATCAATTCATTTTTTTTTGATAAGTATTGAAGAGATCAATTCATTAACAGGCCTGAGCACATTATCCTTTACCCATCTACAAATAAAACCTTTTGAATTTGGTCTCTAATTGCTCTGACTAGTCAGCCTCCTAAGATGAATGGTTGACAAATCCAAGTCAACTTACTAATGCAGACAAACTAAATCTTGTGCTCCCTCCCATTTGTGCAGCAATCATTACATAGATATTTAGCTAGGGCATACTAAAGAACAAAAGGAAATTAGCGCCATTTGAAGTATTTTAGAAGTTAATAAACGCTATCAGCTTAAATACTAAGTGTTTGATCATTATGAATGTAAAGCATTCAAAAGGGCCATGGCAAAGTATCTTAGCTTACCATATGTTTAGCCCTATTCAAAAGACCCTAGCCATTTGGTAGGCAGGATTAAGGTTAATAATCTGAATTTTTGGATGTTTGGTACCCAAGCGATGATCTAGACTAATAATCTGTGTTATCCGGAAAAGGCTCTTATCCCCTCACAAATTATACCGAGGGAGAGGGTGGTATTATTAGCACCCTCGCTAGAAAAAAAGGGGGATTAACATTTTTAATTCCAAAACTACCCCCTATATATAGTACCAGGATTAATAGCAATGGCGCTAATAATACCGGGATTAATAGTGCTTATCCCTGCCCGTTTACCAAACAAGCTCTAAAACTTTTTAATCACCGGCAGTAAAGGCATCTAAGCTTGCACCAAATGTTGTAATCCGTAACTCATGCAAGAATGAAAACATGTACAACAGACAATGCGGTCTCCAAGATGTATTACCATTTACAACAACCCCTGAAATCAGGATGCATACAAGAACAGAACATAGTGGTCTAAATGAATGTAAGCTATTGTCTACTAGTAACAAATATATTGGGATCTCAATTAGACATTTTCACTCCTAGTTTCTTAACAAACAGAAATAATATAAAGGACAACACAGCATGGAGAGAGAGATACCTGGATGCCATCAGGTAAATTCATTGAAGAAAGCATTAATACTGCATCTTGGCTAAAATTAATCTCTAATCTCCAGCGCTTTGGCGCAACCTTTACATACATCAGAAAGACAAAGAGCCTTTGACTACTTAGATCAGTTCAAGAAAGGTAACATTGGTGTTCGTAGATAGAATAGAACCAGACACTATTGTTATAGTTTTAGAATTTGTACAGCTACCACGTAAAAGTAGACAAGCAATTCATGGTTTACCTCAATAACACGACCTACTATGATATCACCCACCTCAGGCTTGTACCTAAAATGGTTTATAATCCAATATTAAGCTTAAATTTTCCAATCATGACGCAATTTTAACGAGGTTCTACCATTAAAAAAGAAACAAAATCAGAGAGGTGATTTGGAGAACCTGGCTCTCAAAGTGCGAACATATACGAGTTTATTCACACGCTCAACCACACCGCATACAGTTGCCACGACTTCACCCTCAAGCTCCGTCGTCCCATGGCCCCTAATTTCAGTCAATCATGGTTAACCCATATTCTATAACCAATTCACAAACTCATAACAATATTGGACCGAGAATCCGTTCCCTCTTAAATAAAAGAAATGGCATTTAAACTTAACAGAATCAAATTCGACGGACACAGTTATTTTACGAGTAAAATGGGTATAATTTCGAAGTCGAAATGAGACTCTTTTACAAGACGGAGGCAGAAATATGTAAATGTTAAAGGAAGAGATAAGAGAAAGAGGATACTTGAGAACGCCGTCTTCGAGGTTGACGGGAATGGTGTCGGCGACGGTGACGGAAGCATTAGGATTGGTCTTGGAAGATTGCGATTCCAGCTTTTCCAGTGCCGTTTTCAGCCTCAACTTTTGCGTTTGATTCAAAGACAGCTCTATCCCTCTCATCTCTCTCGATGTGTAGAAACCCTAATTTTTTTTTATTTTTTATTTTTTATTTCAGTTGCAGAGAAAATCTAAACCCTAAATCAGGCGAGTACGGGTTTTTGAAATAGTTACTTCCGCCGCAAGTGGTCTGTGGAGTCCCCTATGGCTATAGGCTATAGGTAGGTACCTGTTTGTTTATTTCACACGACTAATCTAATCCAATAAAAATATAACACGTGGTTGTTGTTAAATTTGTGAATAAGCAAAAGTTAAAAATTAAAAAATAAAAACCAATAGTCCAAAATCATTATGTAAAAATTTATCCATTCTCCGAATAATCTTCTTTTCCTCACAAACTCACCAATCTATCTCTTTATCATTCATTTCCTAACCTCTCCCCCTAAACCTTCTCTTTACCAGCCTCCAATGGCTGCACCTTCACCTCTTTTCCCCAAGCTAGAAATTCTCCATTTTGTTGCAAAACGACAGGATGGCCTTCCGGAGCTCTTCTTCTTTTCAATTACTCCTTATTGGCCTCCTGTCTCTCCCCCTAGCCGCTGTTGCCGCCAACGTTCGTCTTGGCATCATCCGTAAACCTTCCCCTAATGTCCCTCTATTTCGCGAAGCCCCCGCCTTCCGTAACGGCGAGACATGTGGCTCCCCCACCAAAGATCAAATCCATGTGGCCATGACCCTCGATGCAAATTACCTTAGGGGGACGATGGCAGCCGTATTGTCCATCCTCCAGCACTCAACATGTCCTGAGAATGTTGTTTTCGACTTCCTTTGGGCAAGATTTGAACCTGACATCCATTCTAACATAAAAGCCACTTTCCCTTACCTCAACTTCAAAGTCTACCGCTTCGACCCAAACAGAGTTCGGGGTAAAATATCTAAGTCTGTTCGTCAGGCGCTAGACCAGCCTCTGAATTATGCCAGAATCTATCTTGCCGACATAATTCCCACGAATGTTAAGCGCGTTATATATCTAGACTCTGATCTAGTGATGGTCGATGATATCGCAAAGTTATGGGGTGTTGACTTGGGGGACAAGGTACTTGCTGCACCCGAATATTGTCATGCCAATTTCACGCAATACTTTACTGATAGATTTTGGTCCGACCCAGAGTTTTCAAAGACATTTCAAGGGAGACGACCATGTTACTTTAACACGGGGGTTATGGTAGTGGATATAGATAAGTGGAGGCAAGGAGGGTATACTTGGAAGGTAGAAGAATGGATGGCAGTGCAGAAGCAAAAAAGAATATACCATTTGGGTTCTTTGCCACCTTTCTTGCTTGTTTTAGGTGGAGATATTAAAGCGATTGATCATAGGTGGAACCAACATGGGTTGGGTGGTGATAACATTGAAGGAAAATGTAGGAGCCTGCACCCGGGTCCAATCAGCCTACTACATTGGAGTGGCAAGGGTAAGCCATGGTTGCGATTGGATTCGAGGAAGCCATGCACCGTGGACCATCTGTGGGCCCCCTACGACCTATATCGATCATCAAAAAATGTTTTTGAAGAATGACAAATTAAGAGAAAAAGAAAAAAAAGAAAAAAGAAAAAAGAAAAATATAACTTTTTACTATATGCTAGATAGCAAAAGGTTTTACATTGCTACGTGACAAGAAAAACTAACTTTTTAAATATTTTCGGTTGGATTTGATTTATTTAAAGCTATTGAAGAGGAGGTTAACGTTACGATATACATTCTTCGATGGCCGGCCGAGGACCGTAAAGAGTTTGTTCAAATGGCTGCACCGTGGTCGTCCTCCCTCCATCAATCCGATAACTAATTCGTGTTGCTCTGGCCAAGTTTATCTACCTATTTGTTGTCATAAATTTCATTTAGTTTGTACTATTTAAGTTAAATCTTGTTTATATTTAAATTAAGGTTTTTTGATATTTTTTTTCTTTTATAGGGACCCGATTCCACTCCTATTGTACAGCCTTTTACTTTTTAACTAATCTTGCAAAAACTGATTTTGATTAGGTCTAACTTTCCTACAATTAAGAGGGCTTATTACTTTTAAAGGAGTTTGTATTTTTCTTGTTGAAATAGTTATATTTGCATACTAAAATTTACTTTCCCGCATGAGATTCCCAATATCAAAATGCTTCATATGAACAACATCAAGAACAAGAAATATAAGAAATAAGAAAATACAAGTTGAAAGTTGTACTAGAGAATTTTGATTCTTAATTTCCACCCAAACCACCGCAACGATTGTACTTGTGGTACACAACACATCTAAGGCAATCAATTCCTGCTCATTGCTTCCTTCCTCCTACGTATGAATTCATCCGACTTCTCGTTTATATTAGAGGTCACACTTAGGAGGGGTCTCACATGTCTCGGAGGCCTTGGCTTTGTGCCTTCTTCGCCTTCGGGTTGTATTGCTAGTGTCAGCCTCTCAACCTCACGTGGCACGTTATCATCTAATTTCTTATTGATTTTAACTGACTTTTTGGGCCCTTTTCCTCGATCATCAGTCGACCTACGTGGCTTCAACTCCCAAACATCTTTACCAAGATCTAGTGGATGTGTTTCTTCCTCAATCCGGGGTAAGGCTGTGACATCCTTACCTCGAGCTGCCTCAATATCAATTCCTACAACCTGATGATCAATCCCTTTTCCTTTTTTTCTCTCCTCCAGTGCAACCCTTTCCATTAATAGAGGATGATCACCCCCAATTTGGTTGTCCAAACTGATCCAATTCCCAACCTCATTGCTATGTCTAAATTCAACAATGATTTCAGAACCCAAATCACTATTGGGCCTTACCTGATCTCCATTGGGCTTCATCAACTTACCGGGCTTTCCATCTCCACTTTTTGATGACCCATCTTTGGTAGGCACTTCATTAGATCCATGAGGCATTGGATCACTGGTTGACCCCATTGTTATTCTCTTAAGCCCTTGAGCAATGAAATTATTCAGAAACAATTTGAATAGCCTCTGGCAAATGCCAAGAGACTGCTGGGAATTATCACTACCATCCCTCCCCTGCATTGTCTGTATCATGTGTGTGAAAGAGAGAATAAGAGAGAGATGGATGAAATCATGTCAGAAAGAGTTTCTATATATAGAAATTAACAAGAACACTTCTAATATTTTTTGTTCAAGATTCTATTCTTGGAAGAAGGGGTAAAGAAAAGTTAAAAAAGACTTGGATTTCTCTTTCCTCTTACATAGCTTACCTTGCTTCAGTCTCAAAAAGCAAAAGAAGCTTACAAGAATATATGAAGTAGAGCAAATCCTAGCCATTAGATTTATGGCTTATAACATGAATTCTACTTTCCTTGAAGATGGTTATATTCTTGAATAGAACCGAGGCCGAGCAAACACGAGAATCATGTTCAGTAATATGTAGCTAGCTCGATCAGGCTTCTTCTTCTTTTTCAATCAAGTAATGAAAGTAGGAAATTTCGGCTGGGCAGTATTAAGATTCGTTCCACACGCAGTTAATTTGAACCAATACATTCTTTAAACACACACACACACACACATAACTTGCAGTAAACAAATTCTTTAATTCAATATTGCACTTGTATAACCAACCAAATCATCTAAGTTTGCAGTAAACAATATTGCACTTTAAATAGGTAGAGGAACGGCGAGGGCTCCAAGATTAGGGGTGAACTCTTTCATGCATATATGGGAAAGGCTTGGGATATACTTCAATACTTCTCCACCTTTTCATTCCAAAGAAGAATTCTTCTCCAATGCCCTGCATTTTAAAGATGAAGTTCTTCTCAGGTGAGGGAAGGCTAAAATCTAAGCCTTACATTGGTTGGAAAAAATCCTAAACGCTATTTATCTTATAGAGAAAGCGAGCGTAGCGAAGGAAGGCAAGGAAGTCTACTTGACTCTTTTGATTTTATGGAAATTTCTCAATAGCCAAAATGGAAAGCCAAGAGTGCTGGTATGAGCAAATTGATAGCTACATAACTATTGGTAAATAAGCCAAAACCTGATGAGAACTGGAACTACGTGCACTTTGTATGGGACGAACCAAAGTATCCTACCGAGGCTTTGGGGAGTGGGACTAATCTCATGGCCTCTCTTCGACATATATTTATATGTCATGAATGAAGAAAACTTCTTCCCTAGTCTATTGCCTCTGGAAAGCCACGCGAGACCTATATTGATGCAGTTTCTGAAATTGTGGCACACGACCTATCTTTGAACAAAAAACTGCTTTCTTTGGGAGAAAACTAGGTTGTGTGCCCTGCATGGTTGGAAAGATATACGAGTCTAGTTTATGGGTCAAATCATGGTTTATCGTTTTGAGCTTTGAAGTGTGAGAAAATGAATTTTGATTACAGAGTATGCAAGCTGCCAGCACACAGTTTCTGCAGCTCCTTTTCATCTTCCTGTTGATTTTTCTTCTCGGTTTCTTCTCCAAGACATAGCTGAGATTCTCCACCTTTGAGCTGAGCAATGATGTTATTGAAGAAACAAATTGAAAAAAATAATAATTAAACATGAACAAATTATTATCCTAGAAGTTCAATACTAAAATTGTTCTCCAACTTAAACATTATTCCTAATCACAAGTTATAATAAAAACAAAAAGGCAAAACAAGGTACGTGATAAGCAAACAAATCAATCTTCCTAGCTAGCTCCTCCAACAATTTCACATGATACTGCATCCCCTTTGGTTCTCATCACTGAAGTACTCAGAGACATGATCGTATCCAGAATAAGGCCTTCTCGGATAATTATAACCAAATGCTGGATGTGGTGGCGATGGTGGTGGTGGTGGCGGCATCCTCATTGCATATGGTGGTGGAAATGGAGCGCATGATGGCATATGGCCTCTCCGGGAAAATGAGGGCTGCAATGAACGGTGTACCATTACGAATAATAGAATTTCTCCGGTGGATCAAGCAAAACTTGTCTCGGCATATGTCTTCGTCTACAATATTAATCGTTTACCGATTCTACATAAGGTTCGGCCTTGTGGGCCACCACGGCTACGACGAGGCTTACCAGAGCAAGAATCACTACTCTCATCACTGTCATCGTTGTCATGACGTTTCTTCTTGTCTTTGTTGACATGGTTTTGATCATGATTGGATTCTTCGTAGAGGGATGCTTTTTTATTGAATTTTGATCTTATCTTCTTGATTAACTTGTCGGGCTCAATTTTACCCGTCACATATACCAACTTCTTTTCGGGGTCTACAGTGACTGAATACACACCTAATAAACACGAGAGAAAAAAATATTTAAAAAAAATTACGAGTATTATTCACTCCAAATCACTACTCCTTTTCTTCATTCAAACCAATAAATAGATAGATCAATAGGAAAAAGAAATAATAGCATAAACAATAGTTTGATTCAACAACAAGTTCTATTGGAAGTTCGATTAAAAAATCTCAAATTCCAATCTCTGATGTGAAAAAAGGATAAGGATTTTAGGATTAGGGGGTCTTGGTCTTCCTTTCCAAGTGCTTTGAACCAGAAGTCTTTTCAGCCTAAACCCTAGACGGACTAACCTTTTCCAGTTAGCTTTGGTAAAACCCTACACTTTCACACACATTAACTTGGACTTTGGGATTAAAAATAAAAACAGTTTGTAAACAACTCACCATCACTTTTTTCCATCCATTGCTTTAGCTTCTTGGGGCATTGATTACAACAGTTGATATTCACCTTCAGAACAAATTTCTTCATACAAACAAACAAACAAACAATAAATATCTATCTATTAATATTGTTAATTGTTCATTGATCGAAAAATATGATTAATTAAATAAGTAGGTAGAAGAAATTACCGGATAACGAGTATGATGATGATCCATTGATGTTGAATGTGTTTCAAAAATTAGGGTTTTTCTTATCTTATAGAAAGTGATTTATGAAATTATATGCACATCAATCAAGCAATCTTTTTGGCTAAATAGATGTTATTCCTTTCCATATATAATAAACTTGGATTGGGAAAGGAAAATCTCCTCTTTTTTTTAGTTTATACTATTTAAGTTAAATCTTGTTTATATTTAAATTAAGGATTTTTGATATATATATATATTTTTTTTCTTTTTAACTAATCTTGAAAGAACTGATTTTGATTAGGTCTAACTTTCCTCTACAATTAAGAGGGCTTATTACTTTGAAAGGAATTTGTATTTTCTTCTTGAAATAGTTATATTTGCATGTCGTAAAGTTTCATACTAAAATTTACTTTTACCCTTTCATGTTTAATCAAATGCATAAAAAAACCAGTTAAACACACACAAACTTTTTGATTACCAGTTATTTAGCCCGTGCTTTGCATGAGTATAATATGAGATATATATATATATATATATATATATATATGTTTTGTAATAATAATATAACTTTTGGACATTATAATTAGATTGTTAATCTCTTCCATGGTTATATATATTTTTCTATTGTTATTAATATTAAAAGATTTTTTTACCTAAATATTTTTAAAATTAATATAAGTTTCTAGCTAACGTGAGATACATATTTTGTATTAAATATTAATAATAATAGTAATTTTTTTGATCTAAAGACTTTTAAAACTAACATTTAACTTGATAATAATATTAGAAGTCATTTTGTTAAAAACTTTTAAAATCATAATTCATTTTAAAACAATGTGAGATATTTATTTTATATTTTTATTGGTAATGAAAGTTTAAATCTTTTATCTAAAGACTTTAAAACTAACACTACATTCTAACCATCTGATATACACATTTTCTATTAGTAATAATAGTAGTAGATAAAAGACTTTTTAACCTACATTCATTTCTAAACAATGTGGATACATATTTTCTATTGGTAATAACAAAAGATGTCTTTATCTAATAACAAAAGATTTCTTTATCTAATAACAAAAGATGTCTTTATCTAATAACAAAAGATGTCTTTATCTAATAACTTTTATAGCCAATACTCATTTCTAAATATATTGTGAGATACATTTATTTGTAACTAATATGAGATACATCATCTAAAAACTTTTTAAACTAATATCAGTTTTATAACCAATGTGAAATTCTCTTCTATTGCTAATAATTGTAGACTTTTAAAATCAATATCACTCTCTAACCAATGTGTAATACATATCATCATTTGGTAATAATAGTAGAAGTCTTTTATTTTAAAAAAATTATAATCAACATCTCTTCTACTATATTGATGATAAAAGTAAAAATCTTTTATTTAAAGACTTTTAAAACCAACATCATTTTTTAACAAATGTAGGATATCTCTTATATTAGTAATAATAGTAAAAATCTTTTATCTAAGATTAAAATCAACATCACTTTCTAACCAATGTGAGATATACATATTCTATTGATAATAATGGTAGAAGTCTTATATCTAAAGACTTTAAAAACAAACATTACCCTCTACCAAATGTATGATACATATATTCTATTGGTAATAATAGTATTTTTAAAACAAACATTGATGTATAACCAATGTGTGATACATCTTGTCTATTGATAATAATAATAGAATACTTGATAATCAATATGAAATACATGCATCTATTCTATATTTGTAACAAAAAGTCTTTAATCTAAAGTCTTTTAAACCAATATTTATTTTTAAACGATGTGAGATACATATCTTTTATTGGTAATAAGAATAAAAATATTTACTATAAAACTTTTAAAACTAACATCTTTTTTAAACAATGTAAGATACACTTTTTTCATATTTTAACAATGTGAGACACTTCTTTTCTATTTCTATTGGCAATAAAAGTTTAAGACTTTTATCTAAAGACTTTTAAAACAAACATTTTTTTCTAACCATATGGTATATATACATATTTTCTATTGGTAATATATAATAGTATTTTTAAAACCAACATTAATTTCTAACAAATGTGAGATACATTCTTCTATAGTAATAATAACAGTCTTTTATATAAAAACTTTTGAAATTAACATCTCTTTCTAAATAATTTGGGATAAATTTCTTATATTGGTTATAATATAAAAATAATAATAGTAGTAATATTTATCGAAATAGTTTTGAAACCATCTCTTTGTAAACAATGTGTGATGCATCTCTTGTATTAATTGATAATAACATAAAAATTCGTTTATCTATGAATTTTATAACCAATATATGTTTCTAAATAATGTAGATCTCTTTGTAACCAATGTGATGTACATTATTATCTAAAAACATTTTAAACTAATATCACTTTCCTAACTAATGTGAAATACATATTTTTTATTGGTATTAAGTCTTTTATAAAAAGACTTTTAATACCTACATACTCTCTAACCAATGTGTAATACATTTCATCATTTGGTAGTAGGAGTTTTTTATCTAGAAAAATATCTAAAACCACCATCTCTTTCTATATAATGAAATATATCTCTTCTCTTATATTTTATTAATGATAAAAGTAGAAGTCTTTTTATTTAAAGACTTTTAAAATCAACATCACTTTTTAACCAATGTAAGATTTATCTCTTTTATTGGTAATAATAGTAATTTAAAACTAACATCAATTTATAACAAATGTGTGATATATATCTTCTATTGCTAATAATAGTAAGTCTTTTATATAATCTAAAATAATTAAAAATCAACATCATTTTTAACTAATGTGTGATATGCATCTTCTATTAGTAATAATGGTAGAAGTCTTTTATCAAAAAACTTTGAAAACCAACATCACTTTCTAACCAATGTATGATACATCTTTTCAATTAGTAATTAATAATAGTATTTTTAATAAACACATCAATTTCTAACCAATGTATGATGCATCGTTTCAATTGGTAATAGTAGTAGAATATTTTGTAACCATCTGAGATACATCTATTGTAAAAGTGAAAGTCTTTAATCTAAAGACTTTAAAATCTAACATTTTCTTTTTAAACAAGGTGTTATACATCTCTTTTATTGATAATAATATAAAATAATTTAAACTCAACATCATTTTCTAACCAATGTGAGATATACATCTTCTATTGATAATAATGGTAAAATTGCGGGTCGATTCACTTTTCAAATTTTCTAATCGCTACAGTCTCGTGTTTTTTTAGAGGCGCGCTACAGAGAAGAATCGCGATGCATTGACTATTGAACTACGATTCATCAAATTTTTTGCATTAATTTTTGCACTGGAGTTCAATAATTTAATTGTCTAGTCTAATTACACAGCGGTATCAACTTTTTATGTACCGCGATGAATTAATTTTTTAACCACGATATATATACATAATCCAAATTGCACCGCAGTATCAACTTTTATGTACTGTGATGAATTAATCTTTGAACCGCTATACAAAATGATAATGGACTAGTCTCAACCACACCATGTCCTCCTCCACCTTTTTCTTCTATATTCTCTGTCGTAAGCCTTCTTCTTACCCCTCCTCTTTCGCCTTCGGCCTACTAAAAAATCTTCCACACAGCACAGAACCATTACAGTTTCGTACATAATGAATCAAACAAAAAATTACTTTTATGTACCTACAACACACATGATCAAGGGTGTTAATTACCTACAACACATGATCAAATTCACGGTTGCATTGATAATGCTCTAAATCTAATTCCTTGGTGACTTCTGCTCTATGTTCTATTATCATATTTATAAATATTTTTTTGTTAAAAAAAGAAAAGAAAAGAAAAACGTATTGCAACTTTAACACCCTAATTCAAACAATCGATGTCATTAGCACAAGCCACCATGTCATACCATACCAAAAAAATGACAGACCGTAAATAGTTTTTCGGAGAGGTAATCTTCAGATTGAAAGAAACTTCATTCAGTTAACAAAACTAATTGAGTCAGTCATACAAAACAAGTAGCTAATAGAGATGATACGTTGCCGCATATCATGGCTACTGATTTCTAGCCACCACGAGCTTCTCTTCTGGTGGCATCGTGGAGCAGCTCAATGTCAACTCCCTCTGGTGGTAACTGTACGTATCTCACTACTGATCCCCTGATGAAACAGTTCCTCACTGACATCTGCAATGGTATCACAATTTCTTTAGTATATTCAACCAGAAATTAACTGAAGAAAGCTAAATAAACCAAGGCACAACTACTCTAAAAGAAAAGAAGAATGATCAAACACTACATCAGCCAAATCAGAGAAAGCACACTATGCCAGTAGTATCAACTAAAAACTGCAAACACACTCGAAATGCAATGGTAAACATGTCATATACACAAAGGCAGGCAATCAGCTCTGCTTGTAAGGCCTAAATTGCACATCTGGGAAGAATATACGCTACACATAATTGCCCTTACATATGATTTTATAACTACCTCTCATCTTGCTTTTAATTACCCTTTTGGGAAAAATTGGGTTTAAAAGTTGGAAAACCATGGAATACGTGAGCTTAATTTTAGTACATCCAGAAATGGATAAAAGAGACTACCCAAAAGGACAGAGGGAGTACTAATAATAGGGACGCAATTATCAAGTTCTTGAAGAGAGAGAACCAAATCAAGATGCTACAACATATGATGTTGTTCTATCTTTTCAGCTTAATACCAAATACACACAACTAAATAAATGCCTATCTGGAAACCCATGTTTTCACTGACTTAAAAGGATTTTCGTGATTACCCAAATGGTAAGGTCATCATTCTGGTGGCAAGGGTTGCATACCAGCAATGCAAATGACGTATAAAAAACTAAAGGTACCAATTTCTAATTACAGTCGGATGCCATAGCTAACCAGATTAACAATGATAAAACCTGCAACTTCTACCCTATTACTGAGATTGGCCCTGAGCAACTTACATTACCGTATACTTTCTCAAACTCCAAAGAAATTTATGATGTTGCTTCAAATGCTTATACATAATACTCGAACCGTCCCAATTGAAGAGTCCCTGTTCAGCAGTAGAGCATTTAAGCACAAAGTTTACTGCTGCACGGAGACTACTGTTCATTACAAAATCCACCAAGTATTCACCAAGATTTGTCATTCCAAAGGTGAAATCCTAAAGGAAATAGGAACTCCTGAAGGAAAGAGGGAGTAGTACTTATTTCTGAGACCATCTCAAGATGGAACCAGTCGATTTTAAATGTTGGAACTCCAGAGTAGCCAAGCTTTTGGACTCAAAGTTTTGGAGGACAGCTGCACGGAAATTATTCCTACAGCTGAAGCATCATTAAAAAAGTACCATGCAGATCACTCTGATAGCAGAAAGTACATGCAGATCATCGCAAATCATGTCAAAGTGGGACGCCAATAAAAACTAGTAATACAAACTGAAGTTTTAGTGACAAAACTTCACTCACAGTTTTATATTAATGCAAAGATAGGATTGAATAATTTTAATTGTATGCTTTTCTATTTTCCAAAGTATTTTTCAGTCACTTTTGACAACTCAATGCTAGCAGAACCTTCAGAATATATCAGGCCTTGAGAAGTCATTTGATGTACTTGGTTTTTTTTTTTTTTTTTTGATAAATAAAGAGTATACAAATGTGAGCGTCAAAATAGGTGACACATCCTTAGTACACTAGAAGTATACAAAGCTCAAGAGCTACTATCCGATAGATATACTATTTACAAATTCTACAAAAGTCATATTCGAACCGAGTGGATAGTTCGCAGCCTCTCACACCAAGAGAAGAGAGTGCGAAGCAAAGAATTCTTCAAGACCGGAATAGACTTTTCCTCGTTGTCGAAAACCCGTTGATTTCTCTCCTTCCAGATCATCCAACAAACTGCCAAAGGGGCAGCCTCCCTTCGAAATGTTGTTTTATTCCTTTTTACGAGGGACACCTACAGTCAGAGGAGCTATCTGAAACGGACTTGGTTAAGTCTACAATGACGGTTGGTGCCAAAGCATCAGATCATATATTACTGTTCAATGGCAAGAGGAAATTCCAAAACATTCATCTACGCGTGTTGTATGTATTTCTTCACATAAGCAATTTTTCACAAGAGAGATGTTGTGTAAAACGGTACCTTGAAATTTGTTTAAGCTGAAGTTGAATCATTGAATATGCTTCATTAGTAGCATATCTGAAACATTTGGACCATATCACATGCCCTTACTCAAGAGTCAAGTATTTCATGAAATCAGATTAACTAAAACCATCTTAAGCAATGGGTCATATTTATATGAATTTAGCCTCAAATCCAAATCAAACCAAGCATGCATGTTACTTTTTACAAATAAAAGAACATAAAGACCAATATTGGTCAAAACTCATAAATGAACTTTCACTAGTTTTTCCAATATCTATGGGCATACTATATCAAAGTTAATTACAAAATAAGGACGCGGAGAAGGAAAATAGTATAAATTTTACCACTGAACATTTATGGCCCCGAGAACGGGCAGATTCATGTATTCATATAAGGGGTGCCCACTTTGTTTCTTATAAATAACATTGCCAAAATTCCTTTTTCATTTTGGTTAGAGACTAGTGATAGAGTATAGAAATCTAACATTGCACCCTTTTAAAGGAAAACAAAAGTAAACATCTTCTATTGTTTGTCTCTGCCTGCTATATAATGTGGCTTCACCATTAGGCCAACTACAAACCTCTTCCATAGTTTGTCTCTACCTGGTATATATCGTGTGCCCACCATTAGGCCAATAAAGTGACTAGTAAGCTTCATTTAACTGGAAATTCCCGAGTGAGGTAAATCCGGAAAAGCTTACCAGAGGAGTTTGCATTCAGGAAGAGTGGACTGTTCTTATTAATCAAGTGGCAATATAGTAAACACATTCACCTAATTCATTACTTTGAATAGTAAAGGGTACAAAACTTTGAACCAAATAACAAATGAGAACCACAAACTGATAAAACCCTAAACCATAGGCCTCAAGTGTACACATAAAAAAATCATAATACCTATAACACCGAGAAGAAATTAAGATTCCAAAGATTTTCACATTTCATTAAAACCCACCAAATGGAAGTCTTAACAATCGTACTAAAAAAGAGGTGCCCTAAATAAGTAATACGAAGAAAGCCCCAAAGTTTGGACAGGAAAATCTTGTTAACATACCATGTGAGGGTACTTATCTTGATCAACAACCCTAGTATTCTCGAGCTTAATATTAAGGTACTGATCAACAGAATGGAGAGTTCCTCGAATAGCTAAATCGTTCTTTAGCTCTACGGTCACTTCTCTGCCCACCAAATCCTTGAAGTAGGAGAAGAACAACTGCAAAAAGAAAAATAACCCAGATTATACCAAACGAAAAAGATTAATTCAAAACCCATTAACTAATTTGAAAGAATGGAAACGAATTATAGTTAGCGAAGCAAACAATTTTGGGGGGAAATGGATAAGCCCTGATAAGTAGTAAACTTAACTTATGATGAATTTACATAAATGGAATTGAAACGGGTGAATAATGGGCGGGCGAAGAGTTACCATTGTTTCGGGGAGATGATTCTCCTTTTCCTTTGTCTATACGAAAAATCTTTTGGTGACTTCAGAATTTGCTGTATGTATGTCTGTGCCAGCGAGAGTGGTGAACGCAAATTGCAACGCCCCCTTCTCTCAATCAAACTAGTACAGTACGACTTGTATTCTCACTAAGAGCATCCCAATGTTTATTTTTCTAACACTTGATCCACTACCAAATATAAATTTTTCTTTTTTTATCCACTTAAAAATATATATTTTTATTGTATACTATTCTTACATAACTTTTTATACAAAAAAAAATATTAAATTTAACATTATCCACTAAAAACAAAACCCTTCCCCCCCCCACACCCCCACAAGTGGACTGCCCACTTTCTGACAGCCCCCTCCCCAAACCACCCGCCCCCCCCCCCCACACATTCCATTCCCCAAGAAACAACTTCTTAATTAAGAAAAATGTATTATCTTTCCTACATGGCCCTTAAGAATTTGACAATGGTGAAATTTTTATCAACTTCTTAATTGAAAGTTGATAAAAATCTCACATTGGGGCTCTAATAGGCCTAATCAAAACTCCTGTCAAACTTCCATCCAAAAATTTAACGAAGGTTATGATATTTTTACAATTTAAGTGATTGTGCCGTCAAATCAAAGTAACTTACGTCATTACACCATCAAATCAAAATTTTCTTTTTATAAGTAATGACATGAACTACTTAACCATGGTCTTACTTTTTGCCGCATAGATGATGAAAAGGCTCAAATACTATAATTATTTTAAGTTGATACCATTGGTGGTGGTGGTGGTGTCGACTCCAAGGCTTTTTTTTTTTGAAGCCTTATTCCCAATTATTGAACAAATTAAAAATCGGTACATCTTTTAAAACATATTTTCAAATAAATCCAACTATTTTTTGGATATATCTTTTAGGTACAATTTTAGGGCAAAAGTACGTCACTGTCCTTTATAAAAGCTTTCCGTTAAAACCAAAATCGGAAACCAGTCTCGACGAGTTTTCGCTTGACCAAACGCAAGTCCCGGTTAATCGAATTCATCAATGGCGTTCTCCGTCTATCAAGTACGTCTCTCTCTCTCTCTCTCTCTCTCTCTCTCTTTCTTTTTTTCTGATCTCTATTGTTAATCTACAGCTCAATTGATTCCTCAATTACTTATAAAATGATTTTTCGAATCGACATCAAAGGTTTGTTACGTGATCTAATATTAGTCCATTCGTAATTCATTACAATCTATTGAAGCTATATGTTATTTTAGTAGATCTGTTCTGCTCAGTAAACTTTCAATCTGCTATCAATTAGATCTTACTATTTGATTTGAAAACCATGTCTTCGGTTCAGTTCTAACTTCTGCAGAAATGATGATGATTTTCACACCGAACACACACCAAACGCATTATATCATTTCACATTCGTAATTTGGACAAGCATATATTATATGTATTTATAATTGGTGGCCAGTACCTATAATCGTTGGGGCATAATGTTTCAATTAGGACCCCTTCTTCATTTTCAAGTGGCCAAATGTCCATTTTTATTTGGTGAGTTGCAGTGGAGATAGCAATGTTTAAGAACTACATTGTGGTGTACAAGTTTGTACAAGTCATGCACTTCTTTGTTGCTGGGGGTGACGATGAGAATGAATTAATCCTATCCACAGTCCTTCAGGGGTTCTTTGATGTAGTTACCCTTCTGCTCAGGTTGTTGAAAGTAAACTCTGCGCTATTCCTCTATCTGTTAGTCACAAAGTCCTTATTTGTGCCATTTCACTGTTTAATCTTCCATGATCTTGATGTAGGAGCAACGTTGATCAAAGAGAGGCACTTGAAAACTTAGACCTGATTCTTTTATGCCTTGACAAGATTGTCGATGGAGGGTAGGCAATGGTCCCTATATTTACATGATTTGTTCTTATTTTCACCTTTTTATTCTCTGTTCAAACACTCTTTCGTGTTATAGCTTATGTCTCAGCTATTTTTTCCCTTTCAACTCTTCGATCAACCCATGGTTCTCAATTTTGAGCAATTCTTGATTTCGATCGGTTTTCTTTCATCTCTTCGATTAACATAGGGTTTTCGATTTTGCAAAACTCTCGTTTTTAATTTGTCTTTTCTGTTTTTGGCTTACAACAATGGCAGATGAGGTTAATTCAGAGCCTACTACTTCAACAAGCAATAACAGAAGAAAGAACTCAACATCTTCAATGGAAATTGCTATCGACTCAAACATGCACCCACTTTTCATCCATAACAACGATCATCCAAGTCTGATATTGTTTTCATCTATTTTGCATGGTTGTTCCCTTTCATGGATACATCAGATCTGATGGTGCTTTTTCTCCTCTACTTTTATGGTGTGCAAGTGATGCATTTAACTGCTCCTTTGCTATTGTTGTTGTTGTCTTCATTGTCTTCAGGGATGTGGCAACCCGACGCGGATTCCGGAACGAAATCCCGAGGTCGCGACGCTAGGACAAGGCAAGAAGAGGACAAACACTTGTAAATCGGTAGTGCGAGTTGGATAGTCGAGCTAACAAGATTGACACACAAATACAAAGCCGTACTAAAATACGGGTTTACAAAAATGGAATCTGCGGAAGCGATAAGAAAAGGAAGTCCCGAGTTGCGAAGCTCGAAACCAAAGTCAAGAGACCAAGAGAGACATAAATCTCACAAAGGGGGGAAAACAAAACTCGCGTGCCGCAACATTACAGACGCTGAATAAACCATCGACACTCCAGACCAACGTTTCAACAAGGAACCAACCTGATATAACAATTACCCACAGCTAAAGCATATCGGGGTTAACCAACAATGATAACAACTAGAATAAAGAAAAAAGCCCCAAAGCTACTGCGTGCCCGAGAGACAACTGTATATAAAAACAAAGGCTATGAACAACGACACGACACAACACGTCGGCCTAAAGAAGAACCAAATCAAAACCCAAGTGTTCTACCTGACTGTAAAGTCTAAATAACTTTACAATACAACGAGCTCACAAGATTAGTAAAATACAATATAGAAATCAATGATGCTAGATGAGATAGGAATCCACAAGCTACTACTCGGGGATGTTGTCTGCTACAATCATGAACACACGAACTAAGCTCGAACTATCGATCAACTGTGGTCTGCTACAATCACGACCTACTCGGCCTCAACGCGGCTACCAAAACTGCAACTAGAAAACAAAGTACGGAATGAGTCATAATGACCCAGTATGCTACTACTAAACAATATAACATAAATGAAATATTGCCATAAGTGGAAATGATATCGTGTTACAACGACGAAGACCAAGTAAGTCGAGTTGTATTGTATAGAAACTGTTCCTTTACTAGACTACCAAGATGAACGAGGGTGAATCCTCTGTTCACAAACAATCAAACAAGTCAGTAGGTAAATCACAAGAATCATCATAATTTTGGACATATATCTTAATATAGAACATCTCAAGTCTCTCATAGAATAATTAAGTAGAAGTATGCATATTTATATATATACATATATCAAGTCTCTCGTAGGATCATCAGGGGTAGGTGTATAAACTCGTTTATATAACTAATAATTCATTCATGGAATTTATCATGTAAAGGTATGCATATCTACATATATACATATGAAGAAAATCATGGGATAATCAAGTAGAAGTATGTATATCTACATATATACATATCAAGTAGTTCACAGACTCATCACAAATATCAAGCGATCAAGAACAAGTACATATAAGCATTTAGCTCACATATTCATGGTAGCACTTTGATTTCACATAAGTACTAGAAGAAATCCATATATAAGAGGATATGATATAAATCTGGTGCCACAACGTAGGTCTTGCAATATAAAATGTTAACGGGAACGTGTTGTCGGATGTACGAGATAGTACATCAACCAAGGATAGTATTATTCCAAGCGCCCTAATGGTTACACGAGGTACTCTTCTCCTAAGTGATCAAGAATAGAGGGGTTTGCACGTATCTGGTTCGGCAACCCATCACTATCACGAATCTCATGATTTGTAACATTATATATTGTCAACCAGGGAAGACAAGACAAGACAAGACAAGTACGCCAGCTGGACTTAATGGGGAACAAGTAAATGTTTACTTATTTAAGGGACCAAATAAGGACGAGCACGATAAGAGCGGTCTCATCTAAGTCAGGTAGGCATGTTATACTTTACGACTAACAATCAAGCGTGATCATGAATTAAATCAAGAATCTCTAAACTAGTATTCTAGTTAAACGGATGTCAAGCGTTGTAAGGATTGATCGTTGAGTCGGTATTGTTTAATGGCTCACTAGCATCGACTCCGTCGAGTCATTTCTATACTTCCAGTCGAATAGAGTTTGAACACTATATATGTTCCAAGACTCCTTTCTATGTTCTCGGTTAAGGCATAGCTAGGTTCTTGTTCCATTTAGGAACCCTATTTCAAAATCACTAAGTCAAGTATAAAAGGGAAGTCTAAGTTGATTGTTGTCAAATCAAGCTTAGTTCAATTTCAAGTTCGTAATTCTACCTGTTAAATGGAATTCATAAATTGAGCATGTCGATAATTCAATAGGAGAATAATCATGTAGATAAGACACGAAATATACTTATAAGTCATAATTTTAAGTAAACTCATCATAGAGGGTACTAAGGCATATACAATTCAATATTCTTTCTTTAGAAGAATTATCACGACATGATTCTGGATTCTAAGGATATTACAAGATTCCCAAGTAAGGTCATAGACAAGTCAACGTGAATGCTTGCACACAAAACTACTTTTGAGAGTCGGGATTCCCAACTTCAATAACCCTAAAACCATAAGGTCCAAAACAAGGGTAGGTCACCTTATTACAAGTCCTGGGATTTCAATTGAAGTCCCAAAGTATCAACAATCACAAACCATACATAAACCCTTTCAATTCAAGATCACACATTTATGGTCAAATCATTTCCCAAAACTCGTAAGACTACATCCTAGAGTCGTATAGACTATGGTAAACATTCTTGTAACTCCATTGAATAAAGATACTAAGTTTCATATAAATGGAGTTTAAATGCCTTAGACATTTCAAAGGCTCTCTTCCAAGTTTTTTATTCCAAATGGGGTTAGATTACTAACACAATAGAAATCCTAGCCATCCAAGTCCATAAGTTATACTTTGTGAAGCCATATAATAATCATCTCAAGGAAGTTGTTAATGACAATAAGTCCATTCACAATAGTTGTTCCAAAGCATACAAATAAACATCTTTGAAACTAGACACAAACTCAAATGGGCAAGTTTAGGTCAAAGACCCAAAATCTTCAGATTTTTAACAAGTCTCAAATCAAGTTTTTAACATAGAAAAAGTCTTCCCTAGCATGGTAGCAACAAGTTTAGTAAAGACTATCATGCAAGATAACCTAGGTTCCAAAAAGGCTTTAGATTAGTAGCATAACTTAAGCTTAGAAAAAGATAAAATAAAGGAAATCTAATCGGTGAGAATCATGCTCCTCGTCAATAGCTTCGATTTGGTTGTCTCTGATTGGAAATCGAAACTCGGGAGCTCAAGATATGAAGGAAACACCTAGTAATCTCACCTCACCATTCACACACTTGAGTTCATGAAGAGAGAGAAGGAAATGGCTGCAAATGGGGGTTTATGACAACCACAAGGGAGGAGAGGGCTTATATATGACATGTTAATATGGGTGGAAATCCACATGTCACAAAGAGAGTGAGTGGGAATCCACATGTCACGTGGAGGGTGAGTGAGATTAAGCTCCTAATTAGGGTTTAGGTTTAGGTAAACTTGGTTAGGGTCTAATACATGGGATTAGGGTCACTAAGGATGGAGGTTTAATAGGTTGATTGGGATACAAACTCAGAATTGCAGAAAATCCCGTAGGCAGGAAAACATAGCTGGGCGGTCACCCAGTCAAGAGGCTGAGCGCTCAGTCACTGGTTGAGCGAGCGCTCAGGGGTCTGGATGGCTAAAATGACTTGAAAACAAGTCCCAAATGTGTCC
The DNA here is from genome assembly GCA_013146195.2 of Codonopsis lanceolata. Taxonomy (NCBI): domain Eukaryota; kingdom Viridiplantae; phylum Streptophyta; class Magnoliopsida; order Asterales; family Campanulaceae; genus Codonopsis; species Codonopsis lanceolata. Next base: position 115,357,817 of record CM028382.1, read on the forward strand.
AACTCAACCCCAAACCATATGGGATGCTTAACGCACTCAAAACATGTACGAAATAGGTCCGAACATCACCCGAAACAAGGAGGAATGAAGGGCGAAACTCGCGACGAACATCAAACGAATTAACTACGAGTTGAACAACGATACAACAAGCATGAATAAACCTTCTTAAACATGTTTAGGACTAGAATACAAGGTCTAGGATTCAAGTTAACATCTTACGAGTCTCAAAGACATGAAACGAGGCAAGGAAAGACAAACCGAGAGACCTTAAGAGTCAAAAGGTCAAATGAAGCAAGAAGGCTTCCGAAATCTCAACCAAGCATACTATGGTCAAGATCGATGTTATAAAACATATGAGAGGGATTGTGATATGGGCTAGAGTACTCCTATAAGGTCCAATAATGGTATACGAGTAGAGATATTCAAAAAGATGCGACATACACGAGGTTAGGTCTCACGCAACGCGATAGAAATGAATTCGATGCGTTAAGCATCAAAGAAAGATTAGGCTTAGGGAATCTATTCCCTAAGAAGTATAATACTCAAAGTCTACTTTAGATACTCAAGTAATGACCTAAGCTATGACTGAGGTCACAAGAAAAAACTACGCGAGAACACTCAACCGAGTCGGCTTCCGACTATCATCGAGTTACGAGTTACGACTTGTAACTTAAACAACTTAAAGTCTTGAGGAACATAAAGAACTTAAAGTATATACCTCAAAATGGCCTACCTACACATCTCAAGATTCTCTTATCAAGTCAGACACGAGTTGCAATGGTTATTCGATCCGCAAAGCAAGTGACTCAAACACATGAAGGTTCGGGGTCTTACATCCTCACCACATAAAAAGAATTCATCCTCGAATTCACAATCCTACTACTGATCTCAAGGTCAAAACTTTGGTCTATAACATAATCGAGACTTTCCTCATGGGATGTCTTTTATCTCGATGTAACACTTCATAATCAACTCAAATCATTTGTAAGGTCGAGTCATTTATGACTCTCGACAAGGTACAACAACATGGGAGCAACCTTTGGTAACTCGGTCAAATGTGGATGTCGAGGTTTAACGCCTCTCAATCAGGAGTAAGCAAGTCATTCCAAGACACTCATTAATATTCATGTGTATCACTTATAATATTAAGTCACAAACCTCAAAACTTTACATAAGATTTGTACATAACAAACTACCTTATCAGTAGCAACACTTTCATATACAACATGCACATAGTTGTACAAGTAACAGTAAGTTATTTTATGTTCCATTACAATTTGGTAACGGGTTCAGTCAATTCATATCTTATATCATACCATTCTAGTTCTCCGATGAAGATCTCTTGATAATCAAGTCAGGGGCCCTCTGAAGTGACTTCAAATTCATCGCAAAGGATGTGGGGTGTTCATAAATCACATAACAGCATCCTTTATCATGGCCTCATGCACATATAATATAGTCACATATAGGCATGACACTGTGAGTGCCCCGGAAGGTATCCCCCGGATCGCGCGCTCCCTTTTTTAGGGGAACACGCGGCTTGGGAAGGACATCACTCTTTTCATTCCATCCTCCCTTGTTTAGGGGAAGATGAAATTAAAAGTGCAAAAAAAGTGTTGTCAAAAAGCGCGTTGAATACGCCTCGGTCATTTGAGTGTGCTTTTAGTCCATTATGAGAGCTTTGGATTTTTCCGTAACTCATCGTCCCTTGTTTAGGGGAAAACAAGCTACAGAAAACGCATCACCCTTTTCATTCTCATCGTCCCTTGTTTAGGGAAAAACTGAAAAGTGCAAAAAAAAGATGTTGCGAAAGGTGCGTGGGAACACGCCCTGCCTCACTATGGACTTGAAAATCGTCCTAGATCACTATGAGTGCATTGGATTTCTCCATATCTCATTCTCCCTTGTTTAGGGGAAAACAAGATACAGAAAATGCATCACCCTTTTCATTCTCATCGTCCTTTGTTTAGGGGAAAACGAAAAAGTGCAAAAAAAAGGATGTTGCGAGCCTCACTGTGACCTTAGGTTTATTTTGGATCGTTATGAGTACTTTGGGTTTCTCTGTATCTCATCCTCCCTTGTTTAGGGGAAAACAAGATACAGAAAATGCATCACCTTTTTCATTCTCATCGTCCCTTGTTTAGGGGAAAACAAAAAAATGCAAGAAAAGGATGTTGTGGGCCTCAATGTGATCCAAAATGTTGTAACAGAGTTGCCATCTTTATTTTAAGGAGAAATAAAGAAAAACCAAAAATAACCAGAGTTTGTAAAAAAGGGGTTCGGGGGCTAAGTTACGAGTTGAGAAGGTGTTAGACACCTAACTCGCCCTTTCGGTCTCAACAATAGTTTTTGGTTAAAATATGATTTTATTATATTTATCCAGCAAATAAAATAAAGCATTAAAGCAGATATATCTGTATCTACATTATTTATAGACTTGCAGCCGCCTCCTTCCAGTAATTACAAATGCATTTATAAATAGTTGGTCATAATAATGGCTCTTTTTAGTGCTATTTTCTATAGAAATCTAGGCAGCATAACTGCTTATATTTTTTACATTGGGCCGGATCAAAATAGCACTTTTATATAAAAGTCTCTTAAAGGCTTACCTTTAAGAGCATAAGTTGTGCTCGCTCTGTCCTTCCGGGAGAGGGAGTCTTTTGCTGCAGTTGTCATTCGGGCAGAGTAACTACTTCCGAAAGCTGCTTTTAGGCACCGTGAAACGGGCGGAGCAACTGCTTGCGTTTTTGCTGTTGTTTGTTTACTGCTGGCGGAAATCGGGCATAGCAACTGCTTGCTTCTAGCGAATTTGGCCTCTGGATTCGAGTTGAGTAAATGCTCTTTTTTGGATTTTGGGACCAGAGAAATAAGGTGGTGTTGGTCCACAATAATGCTCAAATAGGCTAGAGGGGTGAATAGCCTATGATGTCAATTTAAAACTTTTCTTTTGATATACATAAAGCATAGTCTAAATGGCAATTGCAGTTTATCTTGTTGAGCATGTCTGCCGGTAGAGGCTATCGGTAGACTTGCTCTTAGCAGAAGAAACAACTCTACCGATAAACTGCTAGTCAAATCAAAAGCCTGTTAAAAGGAGTTTGGGCAGCGGAAAGTAAAGAGGCTATGGTTTGGAGAAATCTTAAGTGGTTGTACACGAATATATGTTCAGAACAACAGCACACTTAATACTTCTTTCAAATGCAGATTAAGTAAATCAATTAGAGAGTAGCTTTTCTAAGCATAAATTTATTTGTAAAAAGCTCATAGATATATGAGGACTGAGAGATAAGGTATTTGTAAGAACATGTGAATTTATTCAAAGATAAATTACATATTAGTTCCGAGTTATTGAAAGTTACTTCTAAAAGAACATTTTAGGTCAATTGCTGCAAAGATTCAAAAGACACATAATATTTATTTTTCCAAGGGCAATGACTGTCTTGGGCACCATTATGTTGATTTTATCTGATTTTCTGGTGATTGACATTTTTTAGTAGTTAATGTGTTGATATTTTTGTTGTTGCATTTGGATCTTAACTCATGATATATTTTTTCTATTCACTGCTGCTCAAGTTTGTGCCAAGGTTATTAGGTGTCGAAATGGTAAGAAAAAATTAATCATATATATTGAGTGGAACATGAATGGATGCATGTGTGTAGGCTGATCAGCTAGGATTGTATTGTGTACAAGAGGTTGGGGATGTGACAAGCTTTGCACCTTCGATGGCACCCTTAGACCATACTAGTTCTTCTCTGTTTGTTAAGCGAGTGGCTCGAAATGGTTCTCCCCCATGGCGCGAAGATGATAAAGATGGGCATTATATGTTTGCAGTTGGAGATAATTTAACTTCTCGCTGTAACTACCTTTCACCATCAAAAAAAATTATATTTTATTGTTTCACTGACATTGGTACAGGCATTATTCTTTTCATTGTTATTGTCCTAGAGGTGTTCTTAGTTTTAGAAAGCCTACTATTCATACATATACAACCAGATGATATCCTTCCAGCAGCTGGAAATTTTGTTTTGGCATATCGCTTATTTGCTTAAATCAGAGTCACCTCCTACCAGACTCGTCTTGTCTTTTTCATTATGTTTCTCTGTGATCATTCACATGATTCTCATCGGTCTTTTTATGTTTTGTTTCTTTATTGTTGCAGACAAAATTCACCGCAAAATGGGTGAAGGTGAGCCCTACTATCCAATAGCGTAAAACTAGCTGACAGTGTTGATATGCAATGTTGCTTAATGTTCTATTTATAATTTTTGTACAGGGACTTTTGGTCAAGTATTGGAATGCTGGGACAAGGAAAGGAAAGAAATGGTTTCCATCAAAATAAAATTGTCCGTGGTATTAAGAAATGATGTGTCCAAAAAAGCATCATACCGGGGGTACCGAAGGTAGCGGTGGACGTGGGGCGTCGGAGTTTCTGTCCGGCGGCCATGTTGTCATCGGTGGTGGATATATGGCTACATTATTTGTAAAATAAACATCGTGAGTCGACGGGGAGGGCCCCCGCCAAAAACCCTCCGTCGTGTTTATCAGTACACTGAGTATGAAAGAGAGGACACGTAGCCCCAAAGTGCGTGTGTGATTCTAAATCAGAAAAAATAGAGAGATCCCCCACTCTCTGAACTAGAAGGGGTTATTTATACCTAAGGGAATGGATTTAGCTCATTGCGCATAGGCCCGGCCCAATCATTTGGACATCATGTAAAATAAAGTGGGCCATTAAGTGAGACCCAAACGCTATTGAGACGAATCCAAAATATGCATATCAGTAGCCTCATACTCATTATTCTTCGAAATTCATCTCAAGAGTAAGGAGTACTATTCGCTCGTAATCTTCTTTAATTTCTCGGGATGGCCAAGGCTTAATCACTTTCATCTTGGCAGACAAGATAACAGAAGTGTTGGGATGAGTCATAGATTTAGTCGCTTTTGACCGCCATTGTATATTTTAATTAACCATTATGCCTTAGAACTTGATTGTATAAGTCTTTCTAGTGCAAGCAGAGCGCTACTTGGGCCAAGGTCAAGTCCTACTACTTGACTTCGCGAGTGGGACTATTCTTAAAAGCTAGCGAACATAACGCCATTTAGGCCAAGGTCAAGTCCCAGTATTTGACTTTGCGAGCAGAACTACCTTTGATAAGCTAGCAAACAGAACGCCACTTGGGCCAAGGTCAAGTCCCAGTACTCGACTATGCGAGTAGGACTACCTTTGATAAGCTAGCGAGCAAAACGCCACTTGGGCCAAGGTCAAGTCCCAGTACTCGACTTTACGAGCAGGACTACCTTTGAAAAGCTAGCGAGCAGAATGCCACTCAACCACGAGTAAACTCGAGCGGGAGCCTCTTGGCGAGCAGAGATATATCATGCTCGTAAGAAAGGTGAACACTTGGTCTTAGGTATATTCTAAGAATCACTCGAACACCAACCCTTTTTCATGAGTAGAGATACCTCTTACTCGTGAAAAAGAGAATAATCGAAATAACGGTCTCGAACACCAACCCTTTTTCACGAGCAGAGATACCTCTTACTTGTGAAAAAGAGAATAATCGAGATAACAGACTCGAACACCAACCCTTTTTCACGAGCAAAGATACCTCTTACTCGTGAAAAAGAGAATAATCGAGATAACATACTCGAACACCAACCCTTTTTCACGAGCAGAGATACATCTTACTCGTGAAAAAGAGAATAATCGAGATAACATACTCGAACACTAACTCTTTTTCACGAGCAGAGATACATCTTACTCGCGAAAAAAAAAAGAATAATCGAGATAACATACTCGAACACCAACCTTTTTTCACGAGCAGAGATACATCTTACTCGTGAAAAAGAGAATAATCGAGATAACATACTCGAACACCAACCCTTTTTCACGAGCAGAGATACATCTTACTCGTGAAAAAAAGAATAATCAAGATAACATACTCGAACACCAACCCTTTTTCACGAGCAGAGATACATCTTACTCATGAAAAAGAGAATAATCGAGATAACAACTAACTTTACAAGATGAACTATCAATGGAGATTGAAAAAGGTCAATTATTTCACAAGTCATAAAAACCTAGCGGGAGGATAACATGAAGCTCAGCCGCGAGTAAACTCGAGTGGGGAGCATAAGCGCAGGCAGGCGCTATATATAACTCTACCGCGAGTAAACTCGAGCGGGAGGACAATATGAAGCTCAGCCGCGAGTAAACTCGAGCGGGGAGCATAAGCGCAGGCAGGCGCTGTGTACAACTCTATCGCGAGTAAACTCGAGCGGGAGGACAATATGAAGCTCAGCCGCGAGAAAACTCGAGTGGGGAGCATGAGCGCAGGTAGGCGTTGTGTACAACTCTACCGCGAGTAAACTTAAGTGGGAGGACAATATGAAGCTCAGCCGCGAGTAAACTCGAACGGGGAGCATGAGCGCAGGTAGGCACTGTGTACAACTCTACCGCGAGTAAACTCGAGCGAGAGGAAAATATGAAGCTCAGCCGCGAGTAAACTCGAGCGGGGAGCATAAGCGCAGGCAGGCGCTGTGTACAACTCTACCGCGAATAAACTCGAGCGGGAGGACAATATGAAGTTCAGCCGCGAGTAAACTCGAGCGGGGAGCATAAGTGCAGGCAAGCGCTGTGTACAACTCTACCGCGAGTAAACTCGAGCGGGGAGCATGAGCGCAGGTAGGTGATGATCATCTGGTCGTGAGTTTGCAAGCAGAGAGCGTATGTATGCGTAGAACAAAATATAAGAAAAGTGTGGCTCTCGGGAAGGAGCATATCATTCTTTTCCTTACTTGGTGTAGCCCCCTACTTCTCGAATGCAAAAGTTCATCTTGAAGTCGAGAAGTATCACTGGTAAATACTGTTTGGTCTCGTAATGTGTTCAAGCACAGTGGAGCTGTTGGGGAAAGTATAGGCTCTGTTGACATGTACTTTATTCTTGACACCTTAGGAGCATCATAAATGAATCAAATATATTCTCCCACGAAATATAATTGTAACACGTTTTATGCATTTAATTTATTCAAGTAAGAAAGTAATCACATTTCCACGCTTCATGGCCAAAAAATAAGTAATATAATTATTTTGATTCATAAGAAAATAAATAATGTTGTCTGTGTCCAATGTCAATTAAGTAAATAATTCAAGGTATAATGAACATATTTAATGCAATTTTATATGACATGAATGTTTATCATAATATCATTTATTGCTCGTCATAATGGGTTATTTAAGCACATTCAATCTACTTTATGCTTTATGAGTAATTATCCCAAAATTAAATAATCCATTATGTACCTCTCACCCCATAATGATAATCATCAATTGTGTGTGTGTGTGTGTGTGTGTGTGTGTGTGTGTGTGTGTATATATATATATATATTGATTACTTTACACTGCAGGCGTAAGCATAATAATCATTAATATCCCGCATAGAGTTTAGCGATCAAAAGTCATAAGAAAGTAGGCAAAAGAATTTGACTGAAGTATAAGTTAGTTTCAAGTAAACAAGTTATTGCTCAGCCGAAATAACGAAAAAGAATCATTCACAGCAATAAGTGTGAGTGCGATGAGTAAATATAAAACTCACATGGCTAGAATCAAACATTAACAAATTGTGCATATGAATGCATCATGTTATATCGCATTTTCATAAATGGGCAAACATTTTTTCTTTTTTCATGCCGACCAGGGATCATTAAAAACCATAAGGCACATATGGTCGCAAACGCAAAACATATTTAATTACATACATCGGTGTACTGATGTGCATATTTTGGATTCGTCTCAATAGTGTTTGGGTCTCGCTTAATGGCTCACTGTATTTTGCATGATGTCCAAAGGATTGGACTGGGTCCATGCACAATGAACTAAATCTATTCTCTCATGTATAAATAACTCCTTCTAGTTCATAGAGTGAAGGATCTCTCTATTTTTTCTGATTTAGAATCACACACGCACTTTGGGGCTACGCGCCCTCTCTTTCATACTCAGTGTACTGATAAACACGCTAGAGGGTTTTTGGCGGGGGCCCTTCCCGTCGACTCACGGTATTTATTTTACAGATAATATAGCCAGATATCCACCACCGATGACAATATGGCCGCCGGATGGAAACTCCGACGACCCACGTCCACCGCTACCTTCGGCACCCCCGATATGATGCTTTTTTGGATACATCAAGAAATACCGTAAGGCAGCAATGATTGAAGTTGATGTCTTGCAACAGCTTAATATTTACCAAGTTGCATAAGCTTTTTTTTTTTAGTTTTTTTTATCGTTAAAAAACTGTCAAAATTGTCCTGATGTTAAGCCTTGACATCAGCATTTTTGGTTTTATTTTTCCTTAAAAAACTGTCAAAACAGTCCTGATGTCAAGCCTTGACATCAGCATTTTTTAATTTTTTTGGTCCTGAAAAAACTGTGAAAACAGTTTTGATGCCAAGGCCATCAGCATTTTTGAATATTTTTTTTGTCCTGGAAAAATTGTCAAAACAGTTCTGATGTCAAGCCTTGACATCAACATTTTTTAGTTTTTTTTTTGTCGTTAAAAAAACTGTCAAAACTGTCCTGATGTCAAGCCTCAACATCAACATTTTTTGTTTTTGTTTTGTTTTGTTTTTTTTTGCTTGAATAAGCTGTCAAAACAGTTCTGATACCAAGCCCCATCATCATTTTTGAATTTATTTTTTTTTTGTCCTTAAAAAACTGTCAAAAAATTCCTGATTCCAAGTCTTGGCGTTAACATTTTTTGGTTTTTTTTGCTTGAATAAAATGTCAAAACAGTCCTAATATTAAGTCTTGACATCAGCATTTTTGAATTTTTTTTGTCTTGAATAAACTGTGAAAACAGTCCTGATGCCAAGTCTTGGCATCAACATTTTTGAATTTTGTTTTTGTCCTTCAAAAACTTTCAAAACAGTCCTGATGTCAAGTTTTGACATCAGCATTTTTGAATTTTTTTGGTCCTGAATAAACTGTGAAAACAGTTCTGATGCCAAGTCTTGGCATCAACATTTTTGAATTTTTTTTTACTTGAATAAACTGTGAAAACAATCCTGATGCCAAGGCTTGGCATCAGTATTTTTTATTTTTTACTTTTTTGTCTTAAAAAAACTGTGAAAGCAGTCCTGATGCCAAGCCTTGGCATCAGCATTTTTAGATAATTTTTTTTGTCCTGAAAAAACTGTGAAAACAGTCCTGATGCCGAGTTTGGCACCAGCATTTTTTGTTTTTTTTAGGTCGGATGAGATTTGTCTTCATTAATTACATTTTTATCATTTGGCAATCAATTTATAGTTATATGAAATGTTCAAAAAATTGATGGTCCTAGATGAAAACATGTTTCAAAAATTATACTCACTTGAAATTTACCCCAAATTATTCCTTTAGTGGTGGTGGCTCTAAGGCTTTTTTTATTATTTTTTTGAAGTCCTATTCCCAGTTATTCCCTTCATACCACCATGAGCTTCGACAATGCGACCGACTCCAGGTTGAAAAAGCATGTTAAGGATATAGAATTGACTTCAAATGAGGATCAAAATTATAACATGACTATCGTCCAAACCTAAACGGCTTTAGGGCCAAGTAACCACTTATGGCTCTGAGGCAGGCCATATTAAGGCGCATCACACCTTCAGTAGAAACGCTGTTGGTCAGCATGTGTTGAGGCCTAAGCCACATTACACCTATGGCTCTGGATCCCGCATTTGCCAACTTGGAGGCAATGCTTCCGCAGCAATGCCAAGGAGATTAGATTCATCAAGTATCTTTAAGGATCGAATTTGATGCAGCAGTTACAACACTAATTCTTAATACTGGGTGTTGTTTAAAAGCTGATGAATCTAAACTAGTCACGAGGATAGTCTGATGATATAATATCTGTTTGGAACTGTTTCCTTTCTCTGTGTGTGTGTGCCACAGAGAGAGAGAGAGAGAGAGAGAGAGAGGGTGCAGTTAGATGAGCCATATCTATTACAATGAAATGCATCCAAAACCTCAAACGTAAAATCACAAGCACACACATACACACAGGAATACAACAAATGGAGATATCATACTAATCAACAAACGTCACTATAACAAGGGGCATCAATATGAACCACTAAATTTACATTTTCGAGAGAAGCCGAAAACTGGGATAACTCTTTCTATGCCTAGAAAAACTTTGAACTACATTTTGTTCATTTGGGTGTTAAATTTTGAGCTAAACATAGGAGTGACAAATAAAACTATACCACTATAGTCTCTGCTTCACCCGTCTTCCATGCACATCACTGCCATCTAGGATAACTTCCATTCCATGCCTGCTGACTGTGGCAGAGTGCTCGTTGATCCTAGCTACATACTCCAGTAGCTCAGTCAGGACCGAAGGACAGCTTTCTTTCAAGTAATCAAATCCATCCGTCTGCATCACAGCTGCAGAAAACAAAAGAAAAAATAACAAATGAATAAAGCTTCAATTAGGAGGAGCTACCTTAAAAGTAAAAACCAAGACCAGCCTGCACGTTTGACTTTTCTTTCCCTTTGTACCACAAACACACTCTCAAAAGAAAAGAAATTGTGCAAGGACTTAACCTCTAAGGTTTTCAGGTAATGCCACAAACTTGAGGCACATGGATTTCAACTGGAGACAGTGGTGCTGCTCTGCTAGTGCTAATGTTGTTGCAACTGTGTTTATAGCAACATCCTCACATAGATTAGCCTCGCAGAGCGCCCTGAGCCTCTCTAAACCATACCGATCAGCAGCTGCAAGCAGATGCTGAGACATCAAAGTTGAAGCCCATTTTGTATTCAAGCCAGTAAGCTCTTCCATGTCCGGTAAAACATCCCAATACATGAAATGGAGCAGTGCCTACACAACACAAGAACAGGGCAACGAAAACAACAGAGTCCAAATCACTACAGGTCAAAATTGCAAAGCAAGGTATTTTGAAGATATATTATAAAAAGAAAGAAAACAAGTGGATGCACCACATGGGTAGCAAACTACATCACCAATAATAACAAATAATGAATGATAAAATTCCTAATCTTGACCTCTATTTTTAGACATCCACCATAAAATGGGTATTTCTGCATGTTACTTCTTGGAAAAGGGGCAGGAGCAAAATAGGGGGTTCAGCTTCCAATCATTTTTAACCACGAGTAACTTAAAACATAATTAACAAGAATGTGCTAACAATTCATATAAGAGAAGTTCACAAAAACTGCAGGAAAATAGGTATTTACCAAATGTAGCTCTGCACTACCAACATAACGAGGCGGTGTATGGCAATATTAAAACTTATCAGTATTTAAATCAAGTTTGTAAGGTGCTTTCCCTAATTACGATTACTTTTGCGATGATGTTAAGCTTTAATCATTACATAATTGATGTATTTAATTATTAAGTTGTAAAAAGATCTGGGTTAAGCACTCCTGGTTAACTGTCACGGTTTTTTTTTTTTTTTGATAAGTAACTGTCACGGTATTCAATTCAAGTTCGTAGGGTAAGGTATGTTTTGCAGGTTAATTTGGGCCCTGCCCCATATCCCACGCCCACACACGTATAGAAGAAATATAGTTGAAAAAGAATTTCTATTAAGAATCCTTTAACACAGACTGGAGTTCATGTAATAAACCTTGAAAACAGGGGCCTCAATGTCTTCAACTTTTATGCAATGGCTACTCTGATCTTTCATTGGACCAAAGAGTTGAGCCCTGAATACAGGTGATCGAGCTGCAAGTACCAACTTGTGAGCAGGAAAGGTTTCTCTATTGACTTCAAAAGTAACATCAGTTCCCTTCCCACATTCCAGGAGCTGCCCAAAATGGTTGCCAATATCTGATGGAGGTAGTGGGATAGAGTAGGTCTTAGGGCCCTCGGTCTGGGACCTAACAACCCCAACACAGCAATGAACTTGGAGGCAATCATCTTTCAGGTAATCAGAAGTCTCTAAAGCAGATCTTTTGAAGAAACGCTTGTAACCCCTGCAGCACACACAACCAAACTGATACCGTCACACAAGCCGGTGATATTAACCAATATCTTAATGCGCCAAGAATCAAGATAGTTAAAGAAAAGTTGTTTTATTGAATTTTCAATACAGTTTGCTCGGTAGTGTGTTCATATATAATCCATGGAGGTATGAATTCATCTATAAATGGAAAGCAAAACATGGAAGACGAAGGTTGGGAGGTTGAAATAGGTTACATCGTGGAGAATCGTTGAATATATGGTTTATTTAGTATGAATAAAAATTTACACTTTGAAAATCAGAATTCGTGAACGAAGGCAACTCAGTTTGCGAAATTGCAGAAAAATTTGATCACAAAGCGCAGATTTGAGTTCTTAGTGCGGGAGCGCTACCCTGAGATTGTGTGATCTAGGTAGAACCTATCCTCATCATAAACAAGAAACTTCCTCAATATATGTAGCGGATGATCCAAAGACAACCTTTGAGAACAAATATCAAAAAAGAACAATGTATCTAAATGGTATCAGACTAGGGGGGTAAATAGTAGTGACCAACCGAAACAGACAATGATTTGTGCAAACAGTGACAGCCATGGAACATAAAATGAGAAGGCCAAGTATTTTAAAGGACTTCCAGCCTATGATCTTTGATTAATTATTCATGTTGTTCATGCCCTTTGGAATATTACACCTCTAGATAGTCAAACACATAGGGCTACACATGAGTGCATAATTACCATCATAGGTGGTGACACCGTCAATATTAGTTCCAAATCAACTTTCTCTTTAATTCACTACAAAATTTAACATTGTAAGCAAATACTCTCTTCGTTCAAGGCAAAGAGTCACTGTTTGAAAGTCAATTTTTTTAAAAAAAAATGATATTTTTAGTAGTTCATTAGTAATAAAATAACATTTTTATGCCTTAATTTTTGAAAGTGAACTCTTTAAGTAAAATGGAATAGTGAACTCTTTGCCGGGAGTAGAAAATAAGAATGAAAGAAATACTTGCAGTGATTAACAAAACTAATCACTGATACTAAAAACCTAATCCAGTATCCAACCGTTCTTTGTGTGAAGGACACTGAATACTACATTTAGGGTTACAGCATTATCTTAGATTACCATATTGAAATGGATTTCCATTGGAATAATGCACAAAGCCACAAGGGAAGATTTCAATACTAAATAACCATAAATCCATAAAGACCATAAAATCAATTGCTAGCATTCCATTTATGTAATTGAAACCAACTGAACAAAAAGAAAAAGAAAAAGAAAAATATCAAATTTAGATAACTGAACCAAACCCGACCCAATAAGAATCTCATTTCAAGAATTTGGCATGCAATTCCCATGATGGTAAAACTTTACTCCTCCTAAATGAAATAAAACAAATTAACAGTAATTGTGTAATCGTTAGTTAATGAATCATTTAGCTCACTGAAACAAATCCAGCCCAAAAACTAACAAAGCAATTCAAAGATACTAAAATATAGCAAATGTCAACAGAAATGAGGAAAATTACCACATGCTACCGCGGTATTTAAGAGTATAAGGCCCACTCTCCAACGCCCTCCCGAAATGGCTATGAACCTTATGCCTCTCCTTCCCACTTTGATCCAGGAGAGTCAACTCAAAAAGCGCCCTCACATCCGTACCCTCGGACGCCAACGCAATGAAGAGAGACACGTAAGTCGCATTGTCCTCGACGCTTTTTCCGTCGGGATAAAAGTAAATCGCCCAATGGTACCCACCCACCATGAACGTATCGGAGGCTACATACTTCCCAATCCCAATCCCCTTCGAGAGGGAGTACCCGGAGATCTTAAAATCGTGTTCGCCGTTAACCGTTTTGGTAACGGACGTCGACGTCGTCACCTGAGGCGGCGACGTTGACGGTGATGACGACGATGATGAGGGCCTTGAGTAGGTGCCGATGTAAGCCCTTCCCATGCCCTAATTTTCACAGTTCGATGGGAGAAAATTGAGTTTTTCTATCTGGGGTTTTGCCAAACCAGCCCAATTTGGGAGAATGATCGGTGAATTTCGTGATTTATGATCTGATCTAAGGGTTCTTGAGATGAAATGATGAACAATTGGACTGGTTTGGTACTCAGGATCGGGAATTATGAATTGGGGAAGGGTTCTTGCAAAATAAATCTAGCTGAAGATAAAATTAAAATGAGAAACTATTAACGAAAGCCTCTGTTGGCTTTTGTATGCGTGTGTGAGAGAGAGAAAGTAGAAATAGAGACAAAAATGACCGATCAGAGTAAGTAATTGGGGGGTTTAAATACAAAATTATTGTACAACTAGGAAAGATGGTGTGAACGGTGACCCCAAGGTACAAGCTCGAATAATAGACTATCAATGGATCTGCTATGCTATGCTTCAGGTAGGTCCAATCGTGGTATTTGCCTATAGGTATCAAAATCAAAATTTGATATTTATTGGTTATTATTTATGGGTATCAAGGACATGTTTGATTTAACTTATCTGAAAGTGCTTATGACTTATGACTTACCATAAGTTATTTTTGAAGCGTTTGATTTCACTTATGGTAAGATAAGTAAGATAAAGTCATGTCACTTAAAGCAACATGTTAAGTAAGCTTAGTGCTTAATTCTACTTTTAAAAAACATGGGAGTCATCTTCTTTATTGAAATTTTATATATTCCAAGATTATCGTTCTTAATAATAATAATAATAATAATAATAAAAACAAAAAGTAATAATAATAATTATTATTATTATAATAAATAATAATAATAAAAGGAATAATAATAATAATAATAATAATAATAATAATAATAATAATAATATGAATATGAATAACGATAATTGTTATAATAATAATAAAAATAGTATTAATAATGATAAATATAATAATAATTATTATTATTAATAATACTAATAATAATAATATTAATAATATTATTAATATAATAAAATAAATACTAAAATTAACAAGTAATAATAATAATAAAAGTAATATTAATGTTAATAAAATAATAATAATAAAGGCAATAATAATGATAATAATAATACTAATAATTAATAATAGTGATAAAATTAGTATTAATATTAATAAAATAATAAAAAATGATAATGATAATAATAATAATAAATTAATTAAATAAATAGTAATGATTAAAATATGATTAAAATTAATGTTATTATTAATAATAATAGTAGTAATAATAATAATAATAATAATAATAATAATAATAATAATAATAATAATAATAATAATAATAATAATGTAAATCACATTTTGTGATGATGATATTTTAGTCTTTATATTTGATTTCAGCATTATTTCAACTTATTAATCAAACACACACACACTAATTTATGAAAGCTAATGAGTACTTTTAAAAAGCTAAATCAAACATCATCAGTTATTAGTCATCAGTCATAAGTCATAAGTAATAAGTTATCAGTCATAAGTAATAAGTCATCAGTACATATCAATAAGCTAAATCAAACAGGCCCCAAATGATTATCTTCAATCATAGTTATCAAAATGAAGGATATTAAAATTAGGTGAGATAATAAGAGAGGTATCAAATTTGGTACCTTCCTTAGTACCACACATAATTTTAATACCTCTTACTTTAACTATTGGAGAACCTAATACTTTTACATAGGTATCAAAATTTGATTTTGATCCCTAACATTGGACTTGCCCTCATATGTAGATATATTTGAATTCGATAGAAAACATTATATCGTCGATCTAATTTAATAACCATACGGATCAAGTATATCAATTCATATCTACATATGTTACCAATTAACCTATCCAATCTAGATTTATGGATCAAAAATAATGAGATTATCATGAAAGGTAGAAAGATTAAAATAAAACATCTATATATAATTGCGTATATTATGTATATGCATAATAGTAAATATGTTATTTTCTAATTGGATCGAGTTTTTAAAGAATCAGATATAAGTAAATCCATATCCGATCATCTGCTGAATAAATAGATTATCATATTCAGATTTGATTTATTAGACCATTATACAAATTTATGTCTGAAATTTCCCCAAATTATTGGCATATTTTCATTTTTCATTTATCAAAAATAATTGTCTTATTTGTTTGAAACTTTTCTTCTTAAGATAAATGTTTCACGAAATCATATGACGAAAATTTTTTTGAGTTTTTTTTTTTTTGGCTTAAACGACATTTATTTTGGATCGGATGTAATATTAGTTATAAGGGTGATAATCAAGTCGGTCCCTTTTGATGAAATTATAACCACCTAGGTTCCCTATATTTATTTTAAACCGCTAAAGTACACTTTTGGAGAGAAAATGACGAAGATACTTTTAATGAAGGAAATGCATGCGGGCAAAGCCACTGTCCAAATTTGGGCATCGTAATTAAAACATTGGGCATCACTATGCACAATTGAAATCTCTCATAATTTGGGAATTAAAATGCAAAAAAGTCACTGCCCAAATCTGGGAATCACCATGAAGACATTGAACATTGCTATGCACATTTGATAATCTATCAAAATTTGGGTATCGCAATACAAAAATCTCAACTCAAATCTAGGCATCGCAATGCAAAAATTCGGTATCCGAAAAACTTCAAAAGGTCAAAACAATGTTTAAACATCGTTTTTTTTTGTCTTGTAGATCTTGTCGTGAGCTTCAATTTATTATGCGGTAGGTCCGGTGGTTCATCTGTGATCAAAAGTAATAGAGAAAATGACTTGAGAAAATGAAAGGAGGTCGGTAATGGAGAAAAAAATAATGAAGACAAAGCTATATGGCGAGTGGATCTGAAAAGAAGAGGAGAAAGAAGAAAAGAAAGAGTGTGTGAGAGAGTGTAGAGAAAGAAATAGCAGTAGGAAGAAGACTAAAGAAAATGAGTAGACGAAAGAAAAAGACCGAAGTAGTTGGGGTTGCGGGCAGTTTTGGAACAAAATTATGAAAATTGGCTTTTGCGGTTTAAAAAAAAAAAAGAATTGTCGGACGGTCTACTTTTTGAAGTTTTTGATTGCTAAAGTACCCTCTCTTTTTAACCTGAGTGTGAGTACCAATTGAGCTAATATATATATATATATATATATATATATATATATATATATATATATATATATATATATATATATATATATATATATATATATACTTCCTTCGTTCCAAGTAATTGTCCTATTTGATTTTTTTTTACTCAAATTGGCTGTTTTTTTTTATTGGGCAAAATAAAAATTAGTGCCCATAAGTATACACCAAATCTCATATTAGTGACCAATTTTCAATTTGTCTCAACAAAAATATACTTATTTATTTTTCACTTAAAGTACTCAACTCTAATGTCCATTATAAAATCATGGCCAAAACAGTCTTTTTAGGATTTTTGAGAGTTGATGGAATGTTGAAAGACTAGACTGCAGTAGTAATAACGACACACGTTTTGTGATAACAAATAATGAGTGGATGTAGAAAAAATATTGTTTTGACTATATAGTTATGAGCGCTAATTAATATTTTAGTCTATTTTCTTATAACAGTACGAAGTAAGAACAAGAAAATGAGCGAGAAGGGATCAAACCCAGATTATTTTCTATACACACACATCTTGATCTATTCATCCATCGTATTGATTGGATTTTTATAATTCATGTAATTGTAAGTTCAGTTGGCAACAAAATAAAGTTATAGGGGTAAATAGCCTTTTAAAAACTTTAAGAGTTATTTTGAAAACATTCAAAAGATGCAGCAGTAAAGATAAGTTTTTCAGCAGCTGATGTAAAATCAGTAGGTAGCAGCAGCTGAACGTAAAACAGTTTTGTTTGGTTTTCTTTTGATCACTATTATACAAGGACTGAATTGAAAGACAAACTATAAAACAACTAAGTAAATAATTTAAGAATGTAACCGACTTACACTTAAGTATATTGAGGTTGCTTAAGTGTGAGAAACAGTTCTATCAGCTGTAAGATAATAACAGAGTGTTTGAAGTGATTCACAGTGAAAAAACTGCTACGTCCACTACCAAGTTGGTCAAACTTGGATTTTAAAGTACACTAAATATATTAAAATTCTAAGTTATCACTAACAGATCTATATACAACAAAAAATCAGTATTTGAGGAGTATGATTGAACAACAATCAGACTCGTGCAACAATCAAGTATTCTTTTAAGATTAAGAAGAAATAAGGAATAATACAATGATTGTTTAAACAAGTACTAAAAAAGAATGATATGTGAAAGAATAGCTAGTAAGTGTTTAAAGACTGAAACACATCAAAGAAGAAACTGCTTGAAAGAATAATTAAAGTGTTCAGTCATGGGTTGAAGCAGATTAAAGAAGAAATATTATATGAGTAGCTGAATGAAGTCTTCAACCCTTCTATCATATATCTTCCACCATGAGGGCTGAAACATTTAAAGAAAAGAATTGTTTGAAGGGATATGAAAGATGTTTTGATCCAGTTATGCACACTTTCAATCCTTGCTAAAAAATGTTTTATATAGAAATTTTTGAAATATAGTCGTTTTGATAGAGCAGATATGAACTTTGAAGGGTGATGATGACATCCATCTTTTAAAGATTGGAGATATTGAAAAGGATTTTTAATACAGAAGATATCATCTAACATAAGATCAAAAATTAATAGATAGAAGTTATATATCTTTTTGCATAAAATAAGGAGAGTAGATATCTTCTAGCATGTAGTTATAAAGAAGGTTGTTTAGCTAGAAGATATGATACATTATGGTATATTTAATGCAATGATAAACTATAGAATAATTTAATTAAATGACAAAAAATCTTATTTTGAACAATTTAATGTTTTAATTGAAATGACCAAGAATTAATCACGAGAGAATGGCTAAAGGTGTTTTTTATTTGTTTAAAATATTGTTTGATAGAATCGTTTAAGTATTTTAATCAATTGAGTGTAAGTAGATAGAGTAGCTTTTAAAGCGGTGACTTACATTGAGTATCAGCAGCTTCTAACTACTGATTACTTAGCTACAGCAGATGTGTTTATCTTTTAACGAAAGATTATTTTAGCTAAATGTTTTAAATGAAAGTAAAGGTCAAACGTTTTTTAAGATACTATTTTTGGAAATCTTAAAGACATCAAAGCCCTTATTATAATTTGAAGCACATTATTCCAACATTGTACAGTTTTCAGTAGATAGAATTTTAAATATAGGAAAGTGTAGTGGCTGAAAACTAGTACTGAGATATCAACATGTGTAATAACACATTTTAAGATACCACAAATGACTAAGATGCGACAGATAAATGAATAAGACTCATGTGACCTGCATAACTTAGTTTAAGTTAATTTTATCTTGTTTAAGGTGGTAAAACATTAATTGAAGGTCTACCTGCTGAACTTTAGCAGAAAGAGCTTTAGACTTATTAAAGTCTAATCAATTTAATTTTAATTAACAATTAACTAATATATTTATCTAATCATGAAAGACTTAATTAACTCAGTATATTGAATTTTACTTTAGAAATATCTATTAGAGTTATTTTAATTCAGTACGTGGGTTTCTATGAATTCTATCTATTTTTATTACTTGTTGTTTTATTTCCTAAAATCTAATTAATGGATTTAAGTAATTGTAAACATGCATGTTTCAACAGTAATGATTACATGACGTTTATCACCATCAATCGTTTCATTAACAAAATTTCTAATAGCTTAACGAACAACGGGCATAAAAATCATGGAGGGCAGTTTATATTTTTAGAATTACGTGGAAAAAGCAATTGCATATCTCTGGCCATGACATATGTTAGGATAAATTACGGATAACCCCCATCAATAATATGTTGAGTTTGGATTTCCCCCCTCAACTATCAAATGAAGCAACATGCCTCTCTCAATTATAATATTTTCTTAAATTTCAGCTTTTGTTTAGACACCACCACTTGAATTGGCAGAATTTCCCACTTAAGTCTGATCACATGACCATGTTTATGTATTAATTTTACCATAATATTAAAAATAAAGATAAAAAATTATTTGTATTGACTATTTTTAGGAACAAATAAGGTTTTAGAGAAATTATGGTAAAATAATCAATTTAAACACCAAAAATCAAAAATGAAAATTATGAAGATTTTTTCTTTTAAAAAAAGTACCTAAAAATGGTTACATGAGTCTCTAATGGATAATTTATTTAAAATCAAATGACAGTGTCTAAACAAAAGTTGCGATTAAAGAAAATGCAATTGTTGAATAGACCACGTTGCTTTAATTAGTAATTGATGGGGCAATCGAAACTCAACCCATAGTTGAGGGAATTTATTAATAATTTACCAAATCTTTAAGGTAAAAACTTGTGTAAGACAGTCTTACGGATTTTAAATCGTAAAACGGACGTATCAATGTTAAATGAATCAAAATTCATAAAATGCAGTGCCACCCCTCATATTTTAGAAATTAGAGTGCCACCCCCTCATGTTATAAATGAATTGTATCATGTTTTAGCATAAAATATGTAACTTTTAACCCTAGAAATGTCACTTTGCATCTTTCATGAAAATTATCAATTTTTTGGCTTAAAAAGTGTAACTTTTTGGTATTAAATGTATCAATTAAATGTATCATTTTTGTTATTAAAAGTATCACTTTGCATTATAAATGAAAAATATTACTTTTGGCCTAAAAAAATGTCATTTTATAACATTAAAAGTGTCACTTTAGTATTAAATGTATCAATTTATAGCATTAAAAATATCACTTTTGGCTCTAGAAGTGTCACTTTGCATTATAAATGAAAACTGTCACCGTTGGCATTAAAAGTTTCACTTTTTAGCATTGAAAGTATCACTTTTAGTCCTAAAAGTATTACTTTGCATTTTTAATGAAAATTCTCTTCTTTTTTTTTCCTTCAAATTATCACTCTTGATCTTAAAAAGTGTTACTTTTACCCTTTAATGTTCGACATTTTGATCACAAAGTGTCACTTTGTATTAAAATGAAGTTAATCAAAGTTTTAAGTTTATTTAGAATAAAAATACAAAATCTGAGCACTTATGGATTTTGATACCCAAGTTTTGAAAGATGGAAGGTACCAGAGCACGAACCAGAGCACGATATGAAAGATGGAAGGCACCAGAGCAATTAATGAAACATTTCATTATATTGCTGACGCATTCTTGCCTCTACTGACCCGCGTTCTTTTGTCTGGGTGGACTAGTGATTTTAGCTCATTTTGCTCGATTTTCAGCATGTTTTCTTTTTCATTTTGACTCATTTTCTTGTTGTGTAATCCACAGTTTTGTTTGATAGGTTACCCGCTCTAACAACCTCTTTTATATCATTTTTGAGTTTCCTCTTATAAATTTAGATCCGTAAGACCGTTTTACAAAATACCTACTCAATAATTTAAAGTTGTATTAATTCAAGCTAACAAGGCTACATATACATAAATTTCTTTCCGGGTCATCAACATACATATGACATAGATTTTATTAATAACAATAAAAAATTTAGATTTCAATCAAACTCGTAACTTCAATATTTGATGTAATTTTTGAATTTTTATATTAAAATATAATTTTGTGTGCATTAACCTTCAAAGCCGAGTCAAACTTAGAGCATGTTTGATTTAACTTATTGATATGTGTTGATGACTTATTACTTATGACTGATAACTTATTACTTATGAATGATGACTAATAACTGGTGATGTTTGATTTAGCTTTTTAAAAATGCTGATTAGCTTTCATAACCTAGTGTGTGTGTATGATTAATAAGTTGAAATAGTGTTGAAATCAAATATAAAGACTAAAATAGCATCATCATAAAATGTGATTTACATTATTATTATTAGTATTACTAATATTATTACTATTATTATTAATAATAATATTAATTTTAATCATATTATTATTATTATTATCGTCATCACTTTTTTATTATTTTATTAATAATAATACAAATTTTATCACTATTATTAATTATTACTATTATCATTATCATTATTATTGTCTTTATTATTATTATTATTGTTTTATTAACATTAATATTACTATTATTATTAGTATTACTATTACTTGTTAATTTTAGTATTTATTTTATTATATTAATAATATTATTAATGGTATTTATATTATTATTATTGATTTTATTATTATTAATATTATATTTTATTATTATAATATTGATATTAATATTACTTTTATTATTATTATTACAACTATTTTTACTATATTATTATTAATATTACTTTTTAGTATTATTATTATTATTATTATTATTAATTATTATTATTATAATTATTATTATTATATTTATCATTATTAATACTATATTTATTATTATTATTATAACAATTATCATTATTCATATTATTAATATGATAAGTCATAAGTTATAAGCACTTTCAGATAAATCAAATCAAACATGTCATTACTCTAAAACCAAGACAATATCATAGTTATAGATAGGGAAAAATACAAAAAAGTCCCAAGGCAACATCATAGTTATTGAATGTTAACCTTGATCAAACCAAGGTTAACATTCAATAAATTTTCCGACCGTAAAATTATTGAATAGTGTTGCTATTGGTAAAAACCTAGTTATAAATATTTTTACCTCACTATATATATGTTTTATTCACTAAATTATTTTTAAAAAAATTCATAAAATATGTTCTTTGTATAACGAAGATAGAGATTGGAGACTGCAGGGACGGATCCACCCCCAGGAGGCGGGGCACGGGACCCTACTGAGATTTTATTTTACCAAGCAAAATTATTTTCTTTCTAGCACCCCACTTATCGATTTTAATTTTGGGTTAAATAGTTATTTTAAGTAAAGTGTTTGATTAATTGGTGTAAATAAAACAATGGTACACCCTTGGTTGAGCATGTATTGAAACAATAATTTTTTGTGACCCATTGAAATAATTTTTTGGATCCGCCATTGCTGGAGTGGATATATCGTTAATGGAAGTCAACTTTA
The DNA here is from genome assembly GCA_013146195.2 of Codonopsis lanceolata. Taxonomy (NCBI): domain Eukaryota; kingdom Viridiplantae; phylum Streptophyta; class Magnoliopsida; order Asterales; family Campanulaceae; genus Codonopsis; species Codonopsis lanceolata. The sequence continues at coordinate 115,380,752 of CM028382.1, forward strand.
GATTCTTGGCCCCAAAAATTGCTGACGTGTCTGAAATTTATATACTTACTAGAATGTTTTAAGATTCCGTTTGTTTTACAGAAAATAATTTTCAGAAAATATTTCTTGATTTCTTGAGAAAACATTTTCAACGTAAAAACTTTTCTAAGTCAACGTAAAAGTTTTTTCGAATCAACGGAAAATTAAGCTTTCTTTTCAGGAAAATGACTTACAGATTCATTTTTCGTAAGTCATGTTTCAAATGTTTGAGCACCCCTCCGCACCTTTAACAAATACTCATATTTACATACACATACCGTTACCTTTAACAAAATATTTTTTAAGAAAAATAAATTGAGTTTTTAGTGTATTTGTGCATACTATTTATAAATTATAATTTTAATAAATACGCACTACGTCCTAAAATGAGTGTCCATTATATTATTTAAGGATGTTCTAGCTCTCAAACATTATCCATTTTCTTTTTAAAACTTTTTTTTCATGTCAATTATCAATTATTTTATTCGTATTTGTGCGATTGAAAAAAGATAGACATTATTGATTTAGTATTACTAATAATAAACTTGGGGGAGGGAGGTTACTAACACTATCTTAAATTAGTATATGTTTAATCGGGGTATTAATATTACAATATACTTTTTATATTTATTCATTAATTATTTTTCGTGTGTTTAAAGTTCCTTAAAGCAAATACTCCATTTTTGGAAGGTACATCGTATTGTAATCTTTGTCTCTCTTTATAGTATCATTTTACTCCATATAATACAATTTATAGCCTAACTTCTTGCATGTTTTTAACCTAACTCCATATAATACAATCATTTAGGTTCGGTTTGTTTTATGGAAAATAACTTTTAGAAAATAACTTTAGAAAAGAAAAAGATTTGTTTTTCATGTATGTGGTAAATCTTTTCAAATATTAATGCCCTAATTAAACATATATTAATTTATTTATTTTTGCGTTTTCACCCTCTAAAATATATTTAACGACCACACTTCTAACATCATCCATTTATGGGACTCCTACCATGCAAAAAAGTTGTACGTAGATTAATCGCGTACAAAGTGAGTAAAGGGGCTAGTGATAGTAAAATTAAAAGTACAAGGATCACCGGTGAATGAAGTTAACCCAAACAAAGAACAGCCAACCTGTACATATTTGGCTGGATTCAGAATCAAGCCAAACAGGGATTCCAAAGGACAGACACTCCAAAATCCCCAAAAAGTCTTTTTCCATTGAATCACTTGGATCACAAAAATCCCCATTTTTATTTATTTATTCTTCACTTGATTTCACTGGCCAATCAAAGCCAATATTTTTTAATAAAATCGTTGGGATTAAAGGTGAAGGAACAGATAATACAAAATGTCTTGACCTGACCGCCCACAAAACACAAAAGAAAGAGATTTGGTATTGAGAACCCGAGTGTTCTGTGTTCTCTCCCTCCTTCTGTGTAGATTATCTAAGAGAAGAGATGGTGAGAATTTGTTTGATGGCATCTCATGGATATCAGCCTGGCCTCGTCTTCCAACCAGAACAGGGTTTGCCAAGAATCCCCAAGGTAATATGACTCATTTTTTGATAGATTTTATCGGGTTTTCTTTCTTTCCTATCTGGGTTTGTAGAGATTTTTTTTGTGGTTTCAACTGGGTTAATTGGGTAATGAGTACAGGTGCTCGTGGTAAGAAATTTATTTTGTACCCAATCGAGCACTTAAAAAGGATGTGGAGGATATGATACTGTGTATGAGCTTGTGATTATTGTAAAATAGTATGTATGCAAAACTAGGGAATGAGTTTAACTTTTATCTTTTAATGTGAGCTAATGTGTGAAAGAGATAATCCAATTGTGGCAGTCAAACAGTCATGGGGTTCTAGAGGATCCATATGCTTTAGATTCTTCCTTATGTCAATTAGTTAATGTCTTTATTGAAAGCCTAAAGGTTTTCATATGATACTTGTATTGGATATGAAGCACATATGTTGCCATTACCGAGACTGGCAAGCCATATACCATGTTGTGTTTTTCCTACTTTTCTTAGAATGGGAATAACAATCTTAATTCTATCGGTTTTAGTGTTATGATTAATCGCGAAGGTATGTAAATAGGTTTGAGGGTTCTATCAGTTGGATGATGGGCTATTGTTGTTACTGATAAGTTTCTGTGATGTCAACTCTGAATTCTGACTAATATTTTTTTGTTGCAGGATTGCCAACCTCTTAATCCCGAACTTCGACAAAGTTTGATGCAATCAGGATCCCTTGCTATAGGCTCATATCAGAACGAGGAACCATGGAAACCGGTTAGTGGGTTGTTTGACAAAAACCAGTTTGTCAGGATCAACTCCACCTTTAAAGAGCCTGTGCTGATGGATGTGCAAGGTTTGCAGCGAACTTGTTTTTGTGCTTCTGCTTCACAAACTGCTTATTAGTTACACCTCTGTCCCAAAAAAGAGTTTTACATCGAATTTTGAACTTCTTGATAATGTTCCTTTACATGATATATCTTCTTTAATTGCACTAAAGTTGCATATATTTTTTGTGATATCTGGACTCCATGGGAAGTCTTTTGTGTTGCACCCCCATTCTAGAATTGGGGTTCGACAAAGCATGAGGTCTCTAGTTTGACCCCTTCCTAGACCCCTTAGGGCCGAAAAAAAATAAATAAAAATAACACAGAGGAGCAATACCATGTTTCTGAAAGAAAGAGAAGATTTGGGAAAACAATGGAAATTGATAGCTTTGGGACATTTTATTTTATTTTTGAGGGGGGAGGGAGTGTAAGACTCCTTTTATAGGACACTGGCCATTTTTTAGAGGTTTGGTGCATTGCTAGAGTCAAAAATTTTATAAAAACTGCATATGGACTGCCATTCGTTGGTCAAAACTGTAGGTCTAATTGATAGATACAGACTATTACAACCAATCATATGGCAATGTCGTTATACCTAAATTTATGCCTTTCCCTTTATACTTTACTTTTTAATACTTCGTGGTGCTAAGTATGTCTCCTTATTTTGGCCACAGATAACCGCCCAAATTCAACACTTTTCAGCTATGGGATTGCCAAACAGTGCACAAAACATGAAAGAATATTGAAATTCCTCATGTCAGGATCAAGTGAAGTAGAAAGGGATGCTCTAGATTTATCCATACTTTCAGACTTGATGGGGCCTCAAGCAATGGCAATGGATTTATCTCAATGGCCACTTGTTTCTGATCAGAAACCACATTGCCCCGAAATCGAGGCTCAGATTGTGTATCTTGGTAGTGAATTTGATTCAGCGAAGCCTCTGGTGGATTTTGTTGGGGATCTGGTTCGTCGATCAGATATTACAGTTCATACAGACGGTCGAGTTACAATCAGTGGGACTGGTACTGAGATGAAGGATGTACTTTCAATTCTTGCTGAGTTTTACTCGTCAAAGAACTCGGTCAAATGGAGAAAACAGTCATTGCTGGTTCCACAATTCATGAAGTATGTATGCTTATCCCTTTCCAGCCCAAATAAAAAAAAATTATAACAATTCATTTATCCGAAAGGAAAAGAAACAAAAGTTGGACCCTGTAAAATGTTCAATCCTGATGCTGCTAGCTATTGGAGAAACCATAGAGATCACTGCAAGAAGCTATCAACATTTAATCAAATTTGACCATGATATTTCTCGTAGTATTTGATTTTCCTACTTAGTTTAAATCTATTGTATATCGTTGTTACATACTACCTTTTCTTGTGTGGAAATTCTGAATGTTATAATATGTTGATGAATGATGAACAGGCTGGATTCAACTGAAGTAAGGGCTTATGAGTCCACTATGGGGCTTGAAGCTGTGACATTTGCTCCTCTAAAGTGGTGCGTCTGTCCATGCATGACTATTTCAAATTTCTAGCTTGTTTGTGTTTTCATTGATTGTATTGTGAAACTAATCTAATAATACCAGTCTGGCTCAAAAAATTTTATAGTATGTACTTTTTTGTCTAAAAAATCTGTCTTACATGCTAATCTCTTCTATGCAGCCCTGGCAAAGTCAAGTTTGCGCCATCACCAAAAAAGAGGAGCAATCGTAAAGCAGTCAAAGAGAGGGACCTCTACAGAAGGAATAACTTTCAGGCTTGTGAAAGCCTTTTATCCATAATTGTTGACAAGCGGAATGGCAGAGCAGCTATCCCTGAGCTGAAGAAATCAGGTCCTGAAATACCCCAGCTCCTGACCCAGTTCTCGGCTAGCATTGCTGGGACAGGCATTGCTCTTCTTTTCTCTGTTGTCTGTAAAGTAGCTAGTGGTAGGGTGCCCTTTTGTGCCTCGAAAGTGTTGAATACTGGATTGGGGATTGGGTTGGTCTGGCTTTCTTGGGCAGTGAATAGACTTCGGGACACAATTATATCTATTAGCAAGAACTCAAGCAAGGAATGTTTGACAGAAAAAGAAATGATGAAGAATTTGGATAGAAGTGTAAAAGATATTTACTTCAGAGCTGCAACGTTGATGGCAGTTGTGGTGCTGAGGCTTGCATGAGATCAAGGTTAGCATGTTCTGGATCATGCACTTCTAAATGTCACGAAAACTTCTAAGAAGATACTGTGTGTGATAGTAGATGTCCGAACCAAGTAGGGTTGACGATCAATGTATTGAGGAAAGTTGGGTTGAAGTGAAATGATGCTCGATTAGGAAGTTGTGCGAACCAAAGTGAGGTTCACCTCCATTTGCTTGATACTCGACCAAATTTTGTGGATATTAGTATGTTGTAATTGGAATGTAAATAATGGGACAGGGAAAATTCTTGGCTGGCTTGTGATAAGTCTTGTTGATAAAGTTCACTGTGCATATCTTAGCTAGACTAATTTTTTTACAGAATAATAATGTTCAGTTACATAATCCCCAGTTGAATTTCATTCATGCTGGATCAAAGTTACATATGAAAGCTTGATTCTTCGTAGCTTAGGTAGCGAGAGCTTTTTTGGACCACAGTAATGGTTAATATGTATGTATCATGATGATACTCAGTTCGTGGTATTTTGCCAAGTCACAACTAACGAGTGTCCCTGCACATTGGACATAAGTTCTGATGATGTCTAACAACTGCTTGCAAATGTTCCCAAGCTCTGATCGTAGGCTTATCCTGTGCCTTTTTGGTCTAAATAAAATGGTTCATTTATTAAGATAGTATGAAGTGGGTATCCTAACACAGTATCAAGACAATTTAATTGTTTACTCAAAAGCTATAAAAGGTCACCATTCATATTAACAGTCAAGTGCCTTCAAATTAAACTACGATCAAACTGAAGGATGCATGTTACATTTTCCCTTCATAAACCACGGGGGTATACATACAACTTCAAAATGTAGGCTACAAAGGGCAAACAATAACCTTCATCTGCAGATCTATTTGCTGTTAATTATTGGAGTACATCAGTGGTAATTGGCCAGAGATACCGGTAATACATAAAACTATTCACCAACAATCACAGGTCACAACCATATCGACCAAATATGAACCATGAAAGAACAAGGTAGAGATCACTTTTCAGTATATTTTCAAATTTATAATACTAACAATACCACTATCCAATAATGATGAGAAAAAAAATGTTGCGCGATGATGTCTCACAGCACATTTCTCACCCTCTCTTGGATAACAACCAGACTAGAAAAAATCCCAAAAGATTCAGCAGCAATTTATACTTCAGCTAAGCACCTTTGAAACTACTCCTGCACCAACCGTCCGACCTCCCTCCCGCAATGCAAATCTTTGTCCTGTGAAACAAAGGAGCAGCTTAAATCCCATTAAAAAGACGCAACTATTGATTTACACTGATTTCTAATTATCTAATAAGCAATACCTACCAAGCAAACAAAGATGTAAATGCCTTTCTTTTAATTTATTTTGAGAATTTGAAAATCCCATTCAATCCACACGTGGAAACAGAATATTGATCTTCCTAGGCAAGCATAACAATGGCAAAACGGCAAACCATAATGCAAATTCCGAAGATGTGGCAACATGAAAAAATAGCCAAGTCAGCCTGTCTGACATGGAGAACATGCATGTTTTCGTTAAGACGCAATGACACAGCCATGTTTTCTAAAATTCAAATAATGGAGTAATAATTACTCCCTCCGTCAAAACAAAACAAAAGTCCCTCTTTCCTCTTTGGTTTCTCCTAAATGAATGGTCTCATTTCTAAAAAAACAGATATAAATTTAGAGTAATTTAAAGGAGGTACAAGCAAGTAAATCTACACTCTTAAAAACTTCTATTTGTCAAATGGAACTATTCTGGAGGGAGTATTGCACGAAGAAAGTGTTAGGTATAGGTGATGTACAGAACCACAAGTATAGGAAATGAACAGGTAATGTGAATACTTTTTCATGTCTGCATTCAGTTGAATGAATTAGATAGATTCTTTGAACACTACTAATGCCACAAAGAAGTAATACATGACAAGATACAAGATCTTAACAAACAAAACAATCCATATATGTAACTACTACGCAAGAGGCAAGACCATGTAAAAAATAAAAATAATAAAAATTTCAGTATTCAAATAGACAAATCCTAAAATCATCACAAAATGAGATGTACAAAAAATTGTAGGCAGAGATTAGGCAGTGAAAAATTGAAGTTCTGCAAAATAACTTCATTAATTTCCAAAATGGTGTCTGCACGAACCTGGTTCGAGAGGAACAGGCACAATAAGCTCAAACGCAGCGGTCACATTGTCTCCAGGCATAACCATCTTAACATTTTCAGGCAACTCAACTTTGCCTGTGACATCTGCAGTCCTCAAGTAAAACTGGGGTCTGTAGTTTGAGAAAAAGGCAGTATGTCGTCCACCTTCGTCCTTTGTAAGGACATATATCTCAGCCTCAAACTTTTTGTATGTTTTTATAGTACCGGGCTTGCAAATCACCTGATAAAAACATTTACAGCAGAAAGTTGAAAGTACATCCTTAAAAATCCATCCATTGAGAATGTCAAAACCAATCATCTCTTGCATCATGTCTAATAAACAAAGATAGCAGGATTCACTAACAGATCATGAATATTAAAACACTCGTGTTCTGACGTAACTTAGTAAATTTCTTATGTACCAACACATACTATAGCACGTTGACACCAACATGGTGATTGGAAACTGGTCTAGTAATTTAGAAAATTAATGAGAGCAAGGAAATTTTTGACAAATGATTTGGCGAGCTCACAAAATCATGGGAAATAGATCACCACCATGTTACAGGCTCCAATTTAGCATGCATTTCTATGTTGGCTCTATTGTTTTTCACTTACCTGTCCTCGCTGTATCTCTCCACGACCTATGCCACGTAAAAGAAGACCCACATTGTCGCCAGCCTAGTAAAACATCAGATAATTGATGTCATTACCCTATAAAAAACATCATTAGAAATTCTCAAGAATCAATGTCTTACTTGGCCATGATCCAAGATTTTCTTGAACATCTCAACACCGGTTACTGTAGTCTTTTTAGAGCCCTGCAGTTAAAAATTCAATTTTAGATGAGACTACTCCCGAAGTATGCAATATCACTCTTCAGAAAATGAAATTCATCAAAGTATCATAAGTTCACCTGCATCAATCCTAATATTTCAACTTCTTCCCCAACTTTAATCTTCCCTTGCTCAACACGACCCGTGGCAACAGTTCCACGTCCCTTCAAGACAGAAAGAAATTAATGGCAGGGTAAAACACAACTAATCACCACCCACATTATTTCTGGTTTAGTAGAAATGGCCAATGGAGCATGTCATTACCGATGTATTTGAAGGGTAGCACTATCAAAATGTTTTGACAGCAATCACAATACACACTTGTGTTTTGGTTCAGCGGCAGAATAATGCTCATACTAGTAAGACATACTTAACATCCTTACCAAAATTGAGAAGACGTCTTCAACTGGCATTAAGAATGGCTTCTCAATTTGGCGTTCAGGTGTAGGAATGTACGAATCTACAGCGTCCATTAACTTTAGAATAGCCTTCTTGCCTAACTCATCGTCTGTACCATGTAAAGCTGCCAACGCTGAACCTCGAACTATGGGGATTTCATCCCCTGGAAACTTGTAGAAACTAAGAAGCTCTGCCATAGTTTTGAAGCTCATGTGAAAAACATTTACATAATGATATTGTGTCACAAATCAAACTAATGATGTTAACAATAACAACAGATGTAAAAAAGCTAGCTTACCTCGGAGCTCCAATTCCACAAGTTCCAGTAACTCGGGGTCATCAACAACATCAACTTTATTCAGAAAGCATACAAGAGATGGCACACCGACCTGCACGGAGCGTGAAAAGGAAGCTTACTCACAATTGCAGAAACACAAGCCAATAACACAAGCTCCTAATCATAGAAAGACACCTGTCGTGCAAGCAGAATGTGTTCCTTTGTCTGTGGCATAGGCCCATCAGGGGCAGATACAACCAGGATGCCTCCATCCATTTGTGCAGCTCCAGTGATCATGTTCTACAAACCAACAAATTCATCAGGAATTGCACGAGTGTATATATATCAATTCAAGTGAATTTCATATTAAGTACAATCAAATGAATAACTACTCAACTACTCTACTCGTATAAGAACAATTGTGTCTTCTAATAAATTAAGTAAGTAACACCACTTCCATGGAAAGCATGATTAATACAGAATACAAATTCAGACACTAACTGGAGGTCGAGAAGGTGTATCAAGGTTAGGTAATAAAGTCTATTCCTTTGTCAGAAGCAATTTCTGAGTGCTGGGAAAGCAGAAAAAACAATAAGTTATTGCCAAACATTAAACACTGGATGGCACGAAAAATATTGCTCTCAGATTATCAAAGATACAGTTCCTATTCAAAAAATATAATAGACAATCCAATGTGGAAGGGCCAATGAGAGGTAAGGCCTCAATGATTAAACACTATTCACCAATTTTTAAGTTTTTAAATTTGGAAGATTTCTTAAACTCCGTGCTAAAACTCTTGAATGTATTGAAAATAGATACGATAAAACAAGGTTCAGTTGTAATATACATGTCCAATGTAAAAGTTTATTACTTACCAAAATAAATAAATTTTAAAAAAAGTTTATCAAGCTTTGTTAATTTCATGGCACTCCAGATTGATCTTTATTACTTCTATCACATTTTTGACAAGAATAATATAGTGTAGGCAGTTTACTTTTTTCAAAGAGGCCACAGAAATGCATCGTATATTATCAACTAACATGTCAAACTTACATGGGTGTCCAGGTGTGTGTATAAGCTGTTTAGGTGAATGAAAATCTAAACTTGAATTGATAAATAAATACTCTACAACTCCTATACGAACCATATTGTCCTCCAATCACATAAATAAGCTATACCGTGTTTGTAGAAAGAATTTCTGACCAATAAAGAATAAAATCTCAGATACTCAATAGAATCACAAACTCGTGTCAATGTTAAATAATAAAGTGTCTTCCACTGTGCAAGCAACTTTTAGATGATAGACAAATATAATGTATTGCAGCTTAAAATTAGTGAAGAAAAGTAGCACCCTAAATCCTTTCTATCATATTCCGAGTACACACTTCACACCAACTATATTGACAAACTATGCTACATGGCCTTGGGTAAAAGGATCGGATACGGGTGTCCAACATGCCAAAATTTTACAATTTTGCACTATATATAGATGTCCAAGTGTCACACCCGCACCCATGACATGTGGTGTCAACAGCGGTACTTTGGAGAAAATGATGAGTCCATGTAACAGAGTTGACAAATATACATATATTTTTTGATAGATAAGTATGGGCCCTTGGCATGGGGATTGGCACCAAGGACCTCAATGTACCCTTGCCATATCTCCCACACCTTGGGTCCCAAATATTTGCTACAACCTATCTGAGAAAATGGCATCAATTAGCTAAGACCTATGTGAACTTACACGAGCAACACCAACTGCGGAGTTAATTTTACAATTTTGTGCTAAACTCTTGGAATTAACAGGAAATATGTAACATGATTAAATTGTACTTTCAACAAAAACCTTATCATGCATTATGGTATCCTGGTACTCCAAGTTGATCCCCTTCTGGTATCCTTTATCTTTGTCTATTACATTAACAAGAGTAAAATGAAAGTTGACAGATTACTTTTTCCTAATAGACCACAGAAATAAATCTTACCTTAACATAATCTGCGTGACCCGGACAATCTACATGAGCATAATGACGCTTGGAAGTCTCGTACTCCACATGGGCCTGCGTAACCAAACAAAGGCAAACAACAATTTTGGCAATTTTTATAATTTGAACAAGCAAGACTGGAACCATATAAAACAGAGAACAACAATATTCAAACCGTTGCAATGGTGATTCCTCTCTTTTTCTCTTCAGGGGCCTTGTCAATCTCATCAAAAGCAATAGCCTTAGCCTTCCCTTCATCTGCCAGCACCTAAACAAGACATAAACATGTTAGACAGGAATCATCCTTGTTTATATCACTAACAACAGTAAATTTAGCATTACATAAATTACTTAAACTAAGATCTTAGATGTTAAAAGGGAAAATACAGGCACTCACGCACAAATAACAACCAGTAACATCCTTTTATTTATGATTTCTAAAACAAATTTCATAATAAGAAACGAATCTAGACAGTGAAAGTTTATCATTCCATAGAGATTGACAAACATCATAGTAAATGAAACATTAAAGGATGAAACATCATAGCACATCACACCTATATATTTTTCAGAAAAATTATTTGCGTGATAACGAATGGGCAAAAAGGATTACCAGACAGACCAATAAAAATTGAAGGCTTAAATATCAAATTGATCATATAATTAAGGTCGCTTTACTATTTTTTGGTCAATTTTTGGTCAATTTCATCATTACACTTCAACTTTCCAGTAACATTAGTCACTAAATTTTGCAGTCACGTTAGTCACTCCATCCACTTCCGTCAAGGATTTTGAATGAAAAATGTTGAAATGAGTTAACTTAGTTAGCAACTAAATAATCAAATGAAAATCCAAAAGATAATGTTAATTAAATACTTTTAATCGTAAATAATTGATGAAAAATTGTATAAAAATTAACTAATTAACATCTAACAAACAAAATAGAAGTGTAAGCTTTTTAATCAACACAAATAAATAGAATATATAAATAAGGCAGACAACAATACTAAACAATTATTTCTTAAAATTATCTCCAGACTAATTTCTTTTACTAATCCAAATTTAATTAAAAGAAGAGAAAAAAACAAAAAGAAAAAGAGATTTTTCCATATTTTTCCATGTTGTCATTGTTTACACTTTTTTTTCTCCCTTTTGATATTTGTTTCCTCTAAATGTTACTCCCTCCATCCCATAATTATAGTCTTGTTTAAAGCAGCACACACATAAAGAAAAACCAATTGAGTTGATTATTAATATTGGTATAGTGTGTAGTTTCTTTTAAAGCCCATGTGCAAGTGAGACATAATTAAAGTAGGAAGGAAAAGAAAAGGTATGATAGTATAAGTGTTGTCTTAAAAAGGAAACTTACAAACAAAACAATTTTTTTGGGACAAACGAAAAAAGAAAGGTAGACAATAATTTTGGGACAGACGGTGTATTTGTTTGTTCTTTTTCTCACTATAAATGTGCAGTTACTTTCTTATAAAAAGTCAAAATTTAAAGAGAGCAAATAAACAGGTGAAAAAAGTAAAAATATTTAAAAGATCGTGAAAGCAAAAAATTAAAAAATAAATAATAAATAATAAAAATAAAATGCAAAAACGTGACAAAGTTCAAGGAAATGGTTTTAAGAAATCTCTCTCTCTCACACACACATACTTTTGGGTTAAAATAATGTAATTGTAGATAATTTAGAGATTATGTTATTTAGGGTTTTGATCTTTACCTTTTTTATTTATTCCTTTAGTTTGAATGTAAGTTCAACTCTGTACTATATTTTTATATGTTAATTAGTCATTTTTTAACAAATACATACAACAAAGTGCTATAACAACTTTATCTACATGTGTTTGTGTGTACATATATATATATATATATATATATATATACAAACACAAAAATTAGATAAGGATAATTTTGAGTTTCACTTACTATTTTAATGTTTTCCATGCAAAATTGAATTATGATGAAATTGACTACTAACTTAAGTTTAAAGTAGGGAGACCAATTTGCTATTTAAGCCAAAAGCTAACCTTTGTAATTGCTGCAGTCAGTGTTGTCTTCCCGTGATCAACATGTCCAATTGTTCCAACATTAACATGAGGTTTGCTGCCACCAGCAAAACAAATATATACATTTTTTGACAAGTACCAGCAAAACAAATATACAACATTAAGACAATCAACAAGACCAATTTTGAAGTTTCCACTAATCGCATTTCAGCTCATGGAATCAAAACAATTACGATTACTAAACTAAGAACTTCTATCAAAAAAATTAGTCAATTAGCATCAGGTTAGAGATTTGCTCAATATTTTACAAATGAATAACAGGCATAGCAGTAAAATGAACCCTCGGAAATGTAATTGGAGTATAAACATACTCTCGAGTGAAGGTGGCCATGGATCTCCACCAAGGATCAGTGGCAGGAGCGATAACATTTCCTGGAACTGATTCGGGGATTGAAAAACTTGAGGTGATGGATCCTCGACAACAGGAGTAAATTTGAGAAGAAACCGGTAGAAATCGCCGGGAAGTTGAGTTTCTGAGGGCGACGGAAGCCATTGATGGATACGAAAACGAACTGTGAGAGAGAGAGAGAGAGAGAGTGTGGGTTGAAATGAGGTTCGGATGGTGAGGGGTTTTACGGGGTTTAGGGCTGAGGTTTTTGCCTTAGCGGCAATGGGAGATGTTTGGGCTGTGCGAGTTATCTTAGTGGGCTTTTTGGTTTTCTGGCACTCCAGTGTGATTTTTTCTTAGGTGATAACTGAGTTAGTACCTTTTGAAGATATCATAATATTTTCAGTCCACTTCCTTTTTATTTAATTGGTAAAGTATATTTTTAAAGATAAAATGTCGAAGATACCATTAATGAATTAAAGACAAGCACGCAAAACTCCTGCCTAAAATTGGGCATCGCAATGCAAAATATGGGCATTGCTGCAAAAATTGGGCATCGTTTGTCTTTACGTTTGTCTTCCCTCGTTAATGACGAATAGTTACTCTCTCTCTCTCTCGTCATTCATTATTACACCTTAGGAATGAAAAAAAGTGTATGATTTTTTTTCTCTCTCTCACACTCACACACACTTTTTCACACGCTCTCACTCACACAACTCTCTCTCATAAGATTTGAATTAGCATCTCTCCTCTCTTCTTGCAAAAAGTAGTGAATTAACTCTCTCTCGTGATTTCTTGAATATATTAGGGAAAGGAGAGCTAGGTTTGATTTGGAATAATGGGCACCCTTCTCTCACTCCTATTGTATACAAGAGCTGGTCCTCCTTTCAGAAACTTGTATTTCTTCTCATCATTCTTGTTGAAGTAGTAGTTGGTGTTGTTTTCTTTGTGAATGACCCATTTAGTTTGAGAAAATATTTGAATTGCCACCACCTTGTTGTCACCATTACTGCATAGTCATACTTTATGGAAAATTGAAATGGTCAACATGAACACTAATGAAGAAGGCAACACCAATCTTCTATTTGCGGCGGATGTGTGCAATGCTTATGTCGGATATTGCGATGCTTGCGTCGGATGTTGTGATGCTTGCATCAGATGTGTGCGATGCCGACAACTAAGACCTTTCTGTGCACATTCTTCTTCATTAACAAACTATGGGAGCTAGTGTTGTATTTCACCCCAAATTGATAAATTTATTATTCATTAACGTGTATGGTATTTTAATAATAAAATAACAAATCTAAAAGATTGGTTTTTATATTATTCAAAAGGGGAAGATTATTGGCTATTATGGCAACTCCAACCCAACCCCCAAATCCCCAAATTGGGTCCAAGTTTACCCCAAATCCATTCCAACCCAACCCCCAAACCTCTCCCCAATTTGAGACCATGAATAGTGTCACCCCAAATTTGGGGCAACACTATTCATCTAACCTCAAATTGGGGTTGATGGGACCCACTTCTTTTTAAAATAAAAAATTGATTTTTAAATACAAGAAATTGATTTTTAAATACAAAAAATTATTCATAATTTATATTATGAACTTAAAAATATTTTAATTGTTTAATAACTAATAATATCTATGTAATAAATATTAATATAGTAATTTAAAAAAAAATGACATACAACTTGAAAATAAAAAATGACATACAACTTAAAAATAAAAAATAACATACAACTTTAAAATAAAATATGGCATACAATTTGAAATTAAAAATGACATACAACTTGAAAATAAAAATTACATACAACTTAAAAATAAAAATGACATACAAATAATATTATAAAAATAAGCTTATTAAATATAATAATTATTAATTGTATAATCTTAATAATTACAATTTTAAATGTTATAGTAGAAAATCAAAATAGAATATGCTAAGGAATATTCTTTTTGGTGTAAGATTTGGTGTGAAGGGTTGGAGTTTGAATAGTTGATAGTGCTGAAACTGCCCCAACTTGGGGTAAGTTTGGACCCAAATTGGGGTTTTTGGGTTGGAGATGGTCTTAATCACATCAGCATGTCATACATGGTTTGTTATGTTGTGTCAATGTGTTTACAAATTTGACTTTTTATTTATAGTATTTTCTCTCTGTTGGATATTTAATTATTGAGTTATTATGTTTTTTAATTGGTTTATTTTAATTAATTATTTATTTTATATTTCTTGGTATTTATTTTGATTAATTATTATTGTTATACTTCTCATAGAAATGTTATTTTTGAGATTATACTTTAATTGATTTTTAGAGTTTATGTGAATCATTATTCTAGTAGGATTGTGTGTTCTTATAACACAAGGGTGTGTGTTGTTTGTCTTGCTTCATGGAGACACGGCTGACCTAATTAAATAAGGTAATGAATCATTCATATTTGGTAAGTCTATGTTTGATAAGATTTAGTCCTTATTTATTGCACTAACATATTAATCTTTTATGTTAAGTGGTTTTTTTATTCTACAAGGTTTATAGGTCAAGCATGCAAGTATAAATAAGAGGAGACATAAGCTGTGAAACCAAGAGACGTTACTGAGCATATATTATACATATATTGTTAAGAGAGAAAGAGATCGAAAAACTATTGATGCTCTAATCCTAAATGAACTGTTGAATGAAGCTAAATCAAAGTCTTAATTCATTTTGTCACCAGCAATGTTTTGCAATTTACACCTCCTACTGTTTTGTTAAAAGTTTTTTAGCATACAACAGTTAGTCTAGGTAGTATGAGGTGTTAGTATTATTCAAAGTCGTATCTACATCTTATAGAATTTTTCATGAATTTCATTTTTTGAGTCTTTCAAATGTAATGAGCTTAAACATATATTTTACTTGTGAAATACTTTAGCAATGAGACTCGATCAATAAGTTTATTTACTTATTAATCAAAAGTTATCTCTTGTGTTAAGTTTTTGTTATTTGTGTTTTGTTTTATTTATTTCTGCAGCATTGATATCTCAATGAAGTTTTTAATGAACTCTTCATTGTAACGACCATCATGAACATGGGGAGTTAATGCCAGGAAATTCACCCCCCACATTCCGGACGTGGCCTTGAACGTGCCCACCTTTCATGCCCTTGTCATCATTGTCCGGTTCCCAACCTTAAAGGCTGACCCTATATAAACCTTCCTTTTGGAGGAGGAAGAGGTGCGCTAACATAAATTTTGGCTAAACTCTATCCAACTGTATACTCAACTGTGTGATAGCTGATTTTCACGCTGAAGTGCATTTACAGGGAAAGCCCCTGCCTAGTTCACAGTGGTTTTTGTATTGTTTGACAGTTTGGACCTTGAAAATACAATTGAAAGTAAGATATCTAGATTATCAAGCCCAGTGCATCTAAACATTTTGGATACATCAGCTGGTGATAAAAAAGATCGCTGGACTGAAGAGAAAAAAATGTTTGGAAAAATGTACCTAACATCAATTTTTTTAATAAGCAAATTGGGGGAAATTCGAGCCAATTCACTTTCAAAAGTTTTCAATCGCTCCGGTCCATAAATTGTTTTTCAATCGAAAAAGTCACTTTTGGGGCAAAAGACTACATACCCTTAATAAGTCTAATACGCACTAGGGATCACTCACTCAAATGAATTGCGTTGCATCAATTTAATTGTATCATTTTTTGCATCACGATGCATCTTAATTATTTACCTAATTCAATTTTGCAATGCAAAGCATGAAAATTTGCATCGCGATGCATCAATTTTAAATTGCCTAATTCAATTTTGTAGCACCATGCATTAACTTAAAATACCTTATCCAGTTTTTGCAACGTGATACATCAAATTATGCACCGCAATACATAAATTTTAAATTACCAGTCCTTATCTACCTTTTTTCAAGTACAAAATTAACAAATGATTCAAAAAAAATATGCATCTTTTAGGCATCTCAAATCCAAAACGATGCTTCAAGATTCACAAATGATGCATTGTGATTCAAAATTAATGCATCAATATTCAAAAGGTGTCCAACAGTGATAAAAAATTATATTCATCCATTTCATCGAACACTTTACATGCATATAAATATAAAACACAAAAAGAGTTTTATGTTGTGTGCTACTAAATCTATTTTGAATCACACAAACACAAATAATGAAAGAAGAAAAAGAACAACAACATCAACATGATATGAATTAATAAAAGAGTGAGAAATTCGGGTAACGAAAAAACAGTATGTAGTCACTACCGTTCTTCTTCATCATCCAACTCCTCATTTTCTTTCAACTTTATTTTTTTTTTTGCGTCTTTGGGTGAATGTGTGAGAAAAATAAAAAGAAAAAGAAGAAAAAATTTACAACGTTATTTGAATTTAGGTAATATATGAACAATATTTCAAAAATAGACTTTAGCGGTTGATGAAAAAGAATGTTAAACTGGATGGGTTATAAACTTAGGAAATGTGACCGGCCAGCAATTATACTTAAGTTTTTGGAAATATTGTCGGCCGGTCCACTTTTTTAAGTTTATAAACGCTGTAGTCCCATGTTTTTTTTTCAAACCGGAAAAAGACATTTTTGAGGTAAAAAGACTACGATGCCTTTAATGAGTATGAGGCGCGCTACATAAATGAATCGCGGTCCATTGACTATTAAACCGCGATTCATCAACTTTATTTCATTAATTTTTGCACTGCGGTTCAATAGTTTAATTGCCTAGTCCTATTGCACCACGACTCATCATTTTTATTGCAATAATTTTTGCACCGCGGTTTAATAATTTAATTGTCTAGTCTAATTACACCGTGGTACTAACTTTTATATACCGCAATGAATTAATTTTGAACTGCGATACATATACCTAATCCAAGTTGCACCACGATATCAACTTTTATGTACCGCGATGAATTAATTTTTGAACCTCGATACAAAATCATAAAGAACCAGACCACGTCCTCCATCTGCTTCTTCCACCTCCTCCGTCGTAAGCCTTTTTCTTTCTCCTCCTTCTCTACCTTCGTCCCAATTGAAAAATCATTCAACCCAGCACATATCAATTATAGTTTCGTATTATATGAATCAAAAAAATCGTTTACCTTTCGGGGACGTTACTCTCGAACCCCACGAAGGGGCGTTGCTCCCTCGACCTGACCGGACAGGTTGATTCTCGTTTCGTTGTCCAATAATAATGATTTTTAAATTCAAAATGTGTTGCGGAGCTGTTGAAAGAGACGATGATATTTTTAGAACAATATTTTGAGAATTGATCTTTTACGATTGAAAAAAACGAACTATTGGAAGGATTAAAAACTTTAAAAAATAGACTGACCTTAAGTTTTTTAATAGAAACAAGCACAAATCAAGCTCTAGTAGCTCTATGGCTGTACTGTTGTGGTGGTTAGCCATGGCCCATGGGGTGATAAAAGGCCCAACTAGAGAAGATAGGCCGAAAAAAGATGTCCGAAGAGTTTTATGGGCCAATAATTTTGTAATGAATGTATCGTCCATATTCTTTGTTTGCCGATCATCGAAGTTGTCTCAACAGACTCCCCAGTCCCCAGCTGGTTAACTTTGGTTCCCTCCTCCACTCACTCATCTTTCTCTTTACTGTCTATCAGAACCCTAATTCTTCATCGAATTCAGCGCTTCATCTGTTACTTCGACAATTTCCTCCATTATCATCCGTTAATTTTCGTTGAATTCGTTGTATATTGCTTTCAATAGAGCTCGACAATGTTTGAAAATTAATTGTTACATTTGAGCTGTTCATGTTCGCGATGGTTCCATGGGGAGGAGTCAGCTGTTGCTTGAGCGCGGCCGCACTCTATCTTCTTGGAAGAAACAATGATAGGTAAACTTATGAAGTTATGTCTTAGTTAATTTTTTGCCTTTGTTTTCATTTATTGTTTTTTGATGCGCATTTGTTAATTCATTAGTTATTCCTTGGTTTCAATCGATGCTGCAGGGACGCCGATGTTCTCAACTCCGTTACTCGAGTTAATCAATTAAACGATTTAGGTTGGCATTCTATTAGTTATTTATGTCAGAATTCATCATATACGTTCAACTAACATAGCTGTGTTATATTGAGTAGTTGCTTATCAAGCATGGAAATGTCAACCAAAGTACATTGACACGTGCAAATATGCTCCAATTAATTATCGTTTTGATGTAGAACACTTAGAGAGTTCAATTTGCCAACTGAAAGGACTATTAGGAGAGGCAGGTTAGATCGTGTCATTTGTAAGCAGTATTATATCCTCAATTGGGATCAAGCAATCTGGCATAATGTGTAGGCATTTCGAGTGGTTCGTAACCTACAATCTCTAGTTGGCAATTGTTGATTAGTTGTATTGTTCGTGGATCCCATCATTACAGTTTTAATAAATCATCGGTTGCCAATGAGATTTTGTATCCAAAATTTTGTGTTACCCGAACTAACTAAAACTTGGAACATAGAAGACTGATCAATAACCATAATTTAACCAAAGACACCAATTTAAGTGCTCGTTTGGTACACAAGGGTTGTCATTCAATTCCATGCTTTTAGTACAAATTTTATTCAATGATAGTACAAATAGCATGGAAGGGAGTCGCCGTTCTTGCGTACCAAACCGGCTCTAGATACTCCATAACTTCAATTACTCTTGGTTCCATTGCTTCAATTTAAACCGAAACAACCGTGTTGAATGATGAAGTTGGGTTGCATCATGAAGCAATAACAAAGAAAGCATTTTGGGTTTATTTAGACCATTTCGTTCCTTATTGTCTATGATGATGCTAATTATGCTGCCAGCCTGCTACTGCCTTTTCTTTTTAGTGATATCAAGTATGTGAAATATAACATCCATTTCTTTTGAGTAAAACTGATTTGGTAGCGTGGATGGAAATTTGTAAGAAATATTTTTTTTTTACTTATATAAAAAAAAAATCCCCTTTCCCATGTTTTGTCGCTCTTTGTTTATATCATTTCTTATTTATCAAAACAAAAATCCCCTTTCCCCTCTATAATCATAATCCACTTTGCAGGCAAAGCATTTGTCAGTGATCTCAATGATTATGTCATTAAGTTGCTCAACAATCATCCCTTTGCCATGTTTTACCGGGCATATTGAATGGGAGGCTAAATAGTAAATACATTATTAGGAAATCAGTTCTTTTTATACGAGGAACTGTGGTAACATCTGTAAGTGTCCAATTTTATTTTCTAACCAATAAGGGATATTATCTAATTTATCTTTTCAAAATCTTTTGTAATCTTTTAACCTTTCAGCTCAGTTACTTGATACTGCAAGCAAAGTCTTACCCCTGGTTGTTTCGATATCTGGAAGAGTCAGTTCAGATACGCCTATCGTTTGTGAGCGCAGTGGTTTGCGATGTGTAATTGTTGAAGAAACGGTAAATGAACCTTCTTTAGGACATAAAACATTTGCTACGTTTTTCTTTTCTCGTTATACACAGTTTTTGCATAAAAGATGGACTCGGGACACTTTCCCTTATATCAATTTCAGAAAGAGAAGCACTTTTTGAAGCATAACGATGCTGGTTCATGGATACAAGATTCCGCATTGATGTCATCAAACCTGAAAGAGGTTCCTTGGTACTTGGTAAGCCCACTTCCCTCCAGTTCTTTTACTGAAAAATTGTCTGGGACCATCCTTTTCTATTGGAGCTCAAGGTTTAGAGTTTACTGGCCCTTTAGAGGCCATTTATTGACCATCCTTTGTGTCCTTTGGTCAGGATGATGGGACTGCTCGAATACATGTAGTTGGTGCTCGAGCTGCTGCTGGTTTAGTATTAACTGTTGGAAATGAAGTGTTTGAGGAGTTGGGAAGATCAGTTATGGGTGGAACATTAGACTATTTTCATGGTCTCAAGGTTAATCCTTTTACGTGTTTTTGTTGTTAGTAGTTACCTTGATGCGTACAAGCACATTTATGCTGCTGGAATGAGCCTGTATAATTAAGTTATATTTTTGAAGATGCTTGGAGTCAAGAGAGTCAAACGCGTTCTTCCAACGGGCACCCCTTTGACTGTTGTTGGTGAGGTATGGAGTTTTTCTTTGTGTAACATGGATGGTTGTCTTCATTGTTCTATTTTAAGTAGAAACTAGAAAGGCATCTAGATATCATCAATGCTGTGGTTGCTTTGTTACTGCTAAGATGATCAAATTTACCAAGACCATAGGTGAAATGTGAATGAAGTGTGAAATTTTGTATGGTACTAATTTAAGTGGCAAAAATCTTTTGAAAGAACTGGTACTTGCTACGTATAGATTGAGTTCATATTTATGTTATTGAAATATGAATTTTGTTGATGTTGTGAGATACCAAGGAGCAGATTATTGCTATTGAAATTTTCCTTATAGATATGACTACGTCGGCTACTAATCCTTAATTAGAAGTATAAGTAGGAGGAAGCAGTGAACATGGAACGCACTTGTAGTGAATGTGACAAAGGTTTAGTACTGGCTTGATGGTCAAGAGTATCACTAAAGTACAATTTTGATATTTAGGCTCGATCATTAATAAATAATGGTAGCTTGGTGATGATGTCGAATTGTTATTCATAGAATCAGATAACGTGATTGATGAATGATGGCATAGTTGAGCTAGCTATTGGGGTGAGAAGGCCCAATTGCACCCAACGGTAAGAATATCCCAAATTCAAGCTCATAATATCATTTGCCTTATATTGTACTCTTAAAAAAGAATGATGACAAAGTTGAAGGATGGCATTTAAACCAGCTTTATGTCTCCGAGATAAGAATGTCAGCGCAGTTGTGTGATAAACTAAAAATTAAACAATTAGAAACCAAACATATACGGGGTGTAGGAAGCTGAAATGTGAGAAATTTAACATTGCTAAAGTTGAGAAGATCCAAAGACGATAGGATTGAGATAGTGACATCTGGAGCTCCAAGGAATGAGGATTGGTGAAGCTTGGATTAGTAGTCTTAGTCTTCCATGAAGCACAGTAAAGACATTTCTCTTTAACAGTGTGACAACTGGCATAGGCATAATCCTTTAAGTTTCCCCAGCTCCAAGTGGTTAGTCCCATGGGTCACCTTCGCTTTCATGTCCTGATCTCTTATCTTTTTGCCAGTTGCCAATGCACATGACTATAAACACCTACAAGTGCTAGATAACAACTATAAGCCCACAACTAAATTTTCAATATATTCCTATCTTTTTGGTAATCGTTGATGTTGACTTCCTATACCTTTCCCTTTTTCTCAGGCTGTTAAAGATGATGTTGGAACAGTTCGGGTTCAGCGACCCCCCAAAGGCCCATTTTATGTTTCTCACAGAACTATTGATCAACTAATTTCAAATCTTCGGAAATGGGCAAGGTTGGTTCAACTTCAGTTATAAATGTGCTAATACATATACTTATATAAACAGATAATATGTTCTTATAAAAATAAGTATATAATATGTTACTTTCTTCTTTTCTCTTTGTAATATGTGCTCCAGAAAGATATCTATGCCCATCCCTTTTCTTACCATGGTAGGGAGAGGGGTGTGAAGTTGGTTTCATACTATTAATAGTATCAACCTCCATGTTCTACGAACATCCTTTCTAAAGATCTATCCTTTCAGATGGTACAAATACGCGTCGATGGGGTTCACAGTGTTTGGTGTTTATCTGATCGCTAAGCATGCCTTCCAATACATCATGGAAAAAAGGCGACATTGGGAATTAAGGAAAAGGTATGGCAGTAAGGTTTTGTGACACTTCATCTTTGCTGCTTGGAAACTAATATGTGCACAAGGAGGAAAATGTGGTTTTTTAACAAGTATCAGGATTCATGTAGCCGACTTTAGGTGATTGGGAATTTGGGACTAACATTGAGTTGAGTTGACTTGGTACAAATAATTGTGTTTTGACTAGAGGTGGCAAATAGACAAGCTGGGTGGGCATGGGCGTGGGCTGCGGGTTCAAATTTGCACGTCAATAAATGCCCAATTGATAACACGGGTTTAAATGGGCGGGCCATAGATGGACTTGGGGGACTTGGACCCTCATTTACCCTTTTATATAAAATTATCAAATATAAACTAACATTACAAAAAATTCATTTTGACTTAAGTTTGGATAAAATTTTCATTGAAGCATATGCAGCTAAGAGTATATGAGTTTGGGCATTATGGTGGGCTCCCATATAAGCCCATTTTTGCCCACGAAAATTAGTGGGCTAAAATGGTCTTGCCTATTATAGTCTATTACTAAAGAGATATGTGCCCATACCCACTTATGTGTGGACGGTCTGAGTTGGGCAAAATGGGTGGGCATTAATTGCCACCTCTAGTTTTGAGCAAGGTTGACAACGTCACAGAGATGTGATCATAATCTAAATCATAGATGCATTGTTGTAACTAGATTCAGCCCATTGGAGATATTTACTGAGATTAATTCTACAAAGAGAATAGAACTTATGGTTAGCGATTGTTTTATGTGACAACAGATGTGGTGGGAGTTATCCTTAACCGTTTGGTTCTTGAACGCATTGGTCATGCCTGAGATTGGATATTTTGTGTTCTGATTAGAGGTGGCAAAATGGGTATTATGGATAAATGGGTGTTAGGCTATTATCCATGGATAACCATGGATAATAGCCTAACACCCATTTATCCATAACACCCATTTTGCCACCCCTAGTTCTGATCAATGTACTGTTATAGATATGCGAAATTATGAGCAAATTGAGCTGTATAATTATGGGTGTGCAACTTGTCGATTAACAAATAACTTTGGAGACATCAACTTGATTGTTTGCTGGACAACTTATTACTGCATTGAAACATGTGGTTTCTTTTTCTTCTAAATTTGTATCGTCTCGAGCCCGAAAGTCTGGTTCGTTACGTGTAGCCCACACACTGGCCCATTGAGCATGCAATTTCTTGGGTCATTAGGCCCACCACAAGCCGACCCAAAGTCCATGCCAATTTATAAATTGAACACAATTCCCACACCTACCTGATGTGGAATTGACATCTTCGTCAAGGTTGAATCATACTCCGGGCGATGCAGGATTCAAGAGGTGGCTCCCACTTTCTGCGGTGTAGCACTTTGGCCCGCACATCACTTTATTCCCACATTTAGGTCGGGACAGAAGGTGTAGCACTTTGGCCCGCACATCACTTTGTTCCCACATTTAGGTCGGGATCACTTTGTTCCCACATTTAGGTCGGGATCACTTTGTTCCCACATTTAGGTCGGGACCCGCTCTAATACCATATCTGTAACGCCCGTGAGCCCAAAAGTCCGGTCTGCTATGCATAGCCCAAATACCTTGGGTCATTGGGCCCACCGCAAGCCGACCCAAGAGTCGATGGATGATGTTGGTGCCCAGAGGTAGTGTATGACCACCTAATAAATCGAACAGAATTCCCACAATTACCCGATGTGGGATGGGGTATTACAAAATTGATTTAGAACGTAGGAAATAATTGAATTTTCCTTTTGCCGAACCTTATGAATCATGCCAAACACATAAACTTGTTGGCGGTTCTCATTTATGTCACTGTATTCCTTGTTTGCTTGTTCTGCAGTAGTGTCGAGCAATACTATTTTACAATTTTGGGTTGGAGTGAACTGTTTCTTATTGATCCTTCTCTCTGCAGGGTTCTTGATGCTGCAGCTAAAAGGTCAGCACAGCATAATGAAGGTAGCCATCTACACGTGTTCCTTTAGCATTTTAAACACAGTTTTGACTGTCCGAACAAGAAAGCTAACTTCTACTTCTTCCATTCTTTATATCAGGCTCTAACGGTATAACTGAGAACGGATCAGATAGCACAAAAAAGGACAGGCAAATGCCAGATATATGTGTGATATGCCTAGAGCAGGAGTACAATTCAGTCTTTGTCCCGTAAGCTTTCCTAAACCATCATTTTTAGTATGGAGGAAAATCTCTCCGTCTCTTACCTTCCTTTTTCGACCCACTTCAATCCAAATGATTCCTCTTCCTCCCAAAATAATAATGATGCTAATACAGTTCTAACTTTAACATAATTTCATTTCTGGATGTTGAATAAGGCAAAGACAATAACCATCTTTAATTTTATTTTCATTTACTTATCAAAAAATAAAATAAAAATAAAAATGCACTATTTTCTTCAGGTGCGGTCATATGTGCTGTTGTGTGGCATGCTCTTCACACTTGACGAGCTGTCCACTTTGTCGGCGTAGAATTGAGCAAGTAGTAAGGACCTTCCGGCACTAAGTGATTCTTTAAGGTTGCATTGACACCATAAGCAAGAACTCGGAGACTTGTACACCATGTGGTTTTGGGAATGGTAAGTGGTTTAACAGCATTGACCATTCCAAGCTTAAAGGTCTCGTCTTTTTCTTGTTTAAAAAGAAAGAAAAGAAAAGAATAAACAGTAACAAATTGTGTACCATATCTTATAAAGCATCCGTGCAGATTTTTCCTTTCCAATATTGTAAATAATAGTATTTCGCTGTAAGCTGATGTGATTCATATGAAATATATCGTCAAAGTTGTATCACTACTTGTTTCTGAGTTTGGATTTGTTCCAAGTATGTTAGGGACTAATCAACAATTTCACGTGGTTTCATTCTTGTTCATAATGTTTTCTGTGAGGTCTGCATTGACGCCACGCCACCACTATTATTAGGCTAGAGATCACAATACTAGATTCCCCGGCCTTTTGGAAATTTGAATCCAGTTTTAGCTGTAAACCCTTCCCCTCCATTCCTATACTGTATATACCTGCATTGTATAAGATAAGAAGGAGAAGGAGAGGGAGAGGGAGTGGGTGAGAGCCTGAGAGGGCTGCAAATAAAGCTCAGGATCAGGAGCTCGTGGGGGGAACTGGGAACATTCATTTTTCATACCTCGTTTCCTTGGGCCGACTCAATTGAAGTTATATTAGTAGAAAATTTACCATATCTGGTCCGGCTCGGCTCGGCTCCCCAACAAACTTGAGATTAGCTTAACTCATTCTGTTTGGACAATTCCTCCCATAAAGTAGGTACGTGTATAACATTGTTTTGACTTTTAAGCCCTCACAGAATCTGATTCTACCAAACACTTTCTCTACTTTCCATTCCCCCCTTTTCTGAAGCAACACACCATTGCCTTGTAAACCAGCGAAGAAGTATTTAATCTCTTGGTTGCTTTACTTGGTAGATATTCTTTATGGTTAATTTTCAATATTAGTCCCTTAACATTTTTTTTAATCAAATTTGGGTCCTAAGAGTATTAATTTTTCACAGCCGTAGTCTTTTTGATGGATATCGTTAGAGAAGTATCGTTAAGTTAATAAGAGCTAAAATAAAAAATTTTAAACCTAACTTATATCAAAATTTACAATCAAACCCCTAGAGTTTGAAAGATGACCATAAGGCCTCTTCCCCATTTTTTTTGAAAATCCACCAGATTTTTTCTCTCATCAGTGCACTCACTCTACTCCTTTTAGGTGCTTCAACTGCAGTATAGGTAGAAGAAGGTGGTACGGAAAAACCTTATGTATAAAGTTTGAAATGTTGAATTGAGGTAGAGTAGATCGATGATCCTGTAGTTATTTGGTCGGTTATTAAAAGAAAAACCTTGTCTCATTATTAAAGCCAAATCCCGACGAATCTCAAGCAAAAAAGTAGTCCATTCTAACTTCCCAACCCGATAGACTCGTTGAAGCTTTCTTCTTCGAAAGAATTAGTGAATGAAATTTTTCATGCTGCCAACCCACTATTCATAAATTAGAGAACGCTTAGGAGCTGCTAGACCCTTCCATAAGATCTTTCGCAATTAACATATGGAGTCCATATTGAATATATTGGGATTCCCATTTATAGGTATAGCTTTCACCCTATGCGTTGGGTTTCCCAAAAATCTGGTTGGGGGAGAAACCGGATAAACATCTCAATGTATATTGTTCTGGCATCAGGCAGACCCACCATCTCCATTCCAGCTACCCCATCTTGATGAAGGTACCCTTAATTTTGATATGTATTTGTATGTATTGATCTCCCTCCCATACATCGATTGGAGAGGTCACTGATTGATTATAGTAGTCAAATTCTGACTAAACGGAACAAGATGGTCGATATATGACTGCGATTTTATGTATTGACGACGATGGAGAGGTATGCGGAGGAAGTGGCAGAGTGGGTTTCCCAAACATCTGGTGGATTTCTCTAGGGATTCGATTTATAAATTTTGATATAAGTTAGGTGTGAAAAAAAATCATTTTAGCTCTTACTAAATGCACATATACAACTTGACGGTATTTCTCTAATGACATCCATAAAAAAGATTACTGTGTGAAATTTTAAATACTTTTAGGACCTAATTTTGACAAAAAAATTGTTAAGGGACTAATATTGATAATGACCAAAAGTTAAGGGACCATTGGTGTGATTAACCCATTTCTTTATACCGGGAAAGTGGAATATGATCCCAAACCAATACCTATTTATTTCTCCGTAAATATATAAAAATGTTTCTGATGATAGATTGTCATTATTAGCTAGCAATATTCTTTACAGAAATTCCCACTTATTATCAACTCTTTTTTGACATTTTCGCTACACTTAGCTTTCATGCTAAGAAAACACGCTACCGGATTCACCTATTAAAGCTTCATCCCAGTCGTTCTCCTACGTAACTGAAACTGAAAGCTTAGGACACTCTTTGGCCTTTTGCCTTCGATCAGTTCATATGGCAAAAAACCAGTCTTCTTCGGGAAACACTAATGGTTCCTGTGAGAAGATATACAAAGCTACTCTCAATACAATACACCGCATTGCACATTACCCGAAGAACAATGTTCCAAATCATCCCACAGCTAAAGCTAATGTTTCATCCACCAAGCCCATTGCTTATCGCCAAACACCTACTGCAGCAAGTGTTGAAATTCCTATAGAGTTTGATCCCCGTCTTGAAGTTTTGGCAATACAGAGGGCTGGGAAAGAAAACAAAGACAAGGTAAGTGGTCCGGTTCAAAAGGTTGAGCCTCATCAGGGGCACGTAACCGTGAAGGTAATTCCTCTAGACGATGGTAACAAATTGACGGAGCTGCAGACTTTCAACGATAAGGTTAGCAACTATATTGATCGTGTGAAGAACAAGATGAGAGCAACGTCAAATGTTGGTCGAGGGAAGAGCTTCTCACGTCGTGATAGCTTCAATGATAGGGTTTCCAATTATATCAATCGTGCAAATCTTAAGTTGAAAACTACTTCGACTATCAAGTCAAATGAAGACTAAGATTAAGACTTATTGAGGGTTCCAACAACTACTTGGATTATTAAATCAAATGAAGACTAAGACTCCATATTGAGAGTTCCAAATGTGGTACTATTGATGATTATTGTTCCTAGATATATCGTTATGGATAAGTGCGAAAGCTAAAGCTGTTTGTGTGTGTGTGTGCATTTTCAGAACTTGTAAATGTCATTGTGCCATAAAATTGTTTCATTTTTAGTTGTATGTGTTTGATAGGTAGTGCTGAAAAACTTTAAGCGTCCGTTTGCATATATTGATTTTAAATTCAATAAATATTTAAATTCTATAAAATTTAAATAACTTAGAATTTACTTTTAAAATTATAACATTTCCATTGTTTCGATAATGTGTGAATTTAATTATAATTCTACATCATACTTAAAACAAAAGTTCAATTATAAGTCAAATATCTAATTTAGTCAAGTGATATATGGTTGTTAGTTATTATGAATGACAAGTCTTCAAACCTTACTAACAACAAAATTATAAAAACATTATATTTTTAAAAATAAATAGCATATAGTGGTGGTAGTTAACGGCGGCGGTGGGTGGCAGCCGATGGCACAAGTAGTGGTAGTTGAAAGTTGTGATGGTGGTAAAAAGAAGGTGGGTTGTTACTATGTAATAATTTATCAAGAGGTGGTCTCCTGTAAGACGGTCTTAACTCTTACGGATCCTTATTCGTAAGATGGAACTATCCAGGTTAAATAGGGCAAAATTCAAAAATCTCAATGCAACCCCTTAGTTTTTGAAAATTACGATGTCACCCCTCATGTTTATATATGCAGAGTGTCACTTTTTACTATTAATAGTGTCACTTTGTAGTATAAAATGTGTCACTTTTGGCCTTAGAAGTATCACTTTGCATTTTTAATGAAAATTATAATTTTTTCCCTAAAAAAGTGTTAATTTTTGGGATTAAATGTGTCACTTTTAGTCTTAAATGTGTTACTTTCACTTTGAAAAGTATCTCATTTTTTTTATAAATGAAAATCATTACGTTTGACATTGAAGTGTTACTTTATAACATTAAAAGTGTCATTTTTAGCATTAAATATGTTACTTTTGACCCTATAAGTGTCATTTTGCCTTATAACTAAAAATCGTCGTTATTGATCTTAAAAGTGTCACTTTTTAACATTGAAAGTGTTGCGTTTTAGTATTAAATATGTCACTTTTGATAGTCATCGTTAGTTTTTAAGTGACACTTTTTAGTAATAAATGTGTCATTTTTTAGTATTAAGAGTGTTACTTTGTATTTTAATGAGAATTATAATAAATTTCTCTTTATAATGTCACTTTTAATATTAAAACGCCACTTTTGTGTTTTCAGTGTGTCACGTTTGACTTTAAATGTGTCATTTATAATTTCGTCAAAGTTCGTTAGAATCCGTCAAGTATTCCAAGGCAATTGATACTAACGGATGGCTAACGAGTTGACAAATGATTAAACTACAAGGCGTGAGAAATATAAGAATTTTGGTGGTAAATATTGAAAGTGCAGGGGCACCAAAGCAAATAGAGAAACTTCTCATTAATGAGCATCAAAACTAAATAATGTGGCTAGGGTGTGGAACGGACGTCCTCCTTATGCTAAAGCTTAAAACTTCGACTCTAACCAACTCGGCTAACCTGTTATTGTAACTATTATTAACATGTTTAGTAATTAACTCGCGAATTCCTAAATGGGACTCCGTCTTACGGATCCTAACAAGTTTTTGCCATTTATCAAAATTTACGAATTCCTATACTAACTAATTCATTTTTTGAGAATTCCCAAAAAACCTGCCTTGAAGATATCTTCCCTACTTTCCTTGGCCTGCTAGTGCTTGATCATTTGAAGTTCATTTCATCGTCTCATGCCTTATTTAGCCAGAAACTCAGCAGCAGTAGAGTACCATTGCCTACTCGATCTCTACGAATGTGCTTAGAATTAATAAGAACTTCCACAGCATTTGGGTAATTAAGTGATACCAAAAGTCGTTCCTCAAGGATCATAGCATTCAAACCAAAAAGTAACTTCCATTCCCAACGCAACTTTCCTATAGCCCATCTCCCAACCTTCACCAAGAGTTTTTCAAGCCAGTACTGCTCTCTCGTTGGCCTTCTCTCTAGGTTTTTCGAAAAAATGTTCCTAAAATGTCTAGATCAGTTCCTTCCACAGCTCTGGCCAACATTTTTTTGTAACAACGAAACGAGGATCTGATCACACCACAATGATGGGGTGACTGAGCTGGTGATCCACGTAATGAACCGGAGCTGACGTGTCGTTGTTTGTTGAACACATAAGGTGGGAGGTACTCGACGTACCAAAGTATATAGGATATCTGGGCTTTTGTTCTCTTGTGATAAGACTTGATGCGTTTGACCGTGATCTCCAATGACCTGAAATGAGACTATCGTTAGGGTGCCAGGGGTTGTCCCAACTACAGCCCTCCGGTGTGAGAGTCGGTAATCAGGGAATAAATATGTGTCGGAGCTAGGTGTTCCCTTAAGCTTCCGGTGATCAAGTATATTTGCTTTGTGCTTGCTAATACTTGTGTGTGTATGCCTTAGATTGAACTTACCTTTTCTTGTATGGAAAGACTTCCTTTTATAGTAGTTATCTTTTGGAAATCATGATTAGTATATGGGTGCCAGGACATAGGGACCTGTTGCTGGTCGGCTGACTAACAGCTCTTCACTGGTTGATAGTCTATATGTAGCCTTGCATAGTTGGTGGTTGCTTACTTGCCAAGTTATATCTATTCTTCAAATGTAAGGGTTTGTCGCCTAGTCGACCAACTGTCAACCTCCCACTAGTTGACCTATGCTTGCATGGACGACACGTGGTCTCCAATCAGGATCTGACACCTGGTGTTTACTTGATCGGGATGGTCGCATGCTGGGCATGGATGCTCGATCCTTGACCTAGTGGTCGTTCTTTTCGGCTCTTGAAATGACCCTTGGTTGGTCCGAGGATCCTTTGCTCGGCAAGATGGGTAATGGTCGGCTCTGGCCAGTCCCTTTGTTAGATCACAAATCGAGAGATGGGCCCTACTTATGCCTAGCTGGAAGCCACGTGTTTGCTCCACGTAGGAGGACCCAGGTCGGGTCCCTTCAGGATCGACCTGGACTGAGTTTGATGATTTTTCAATAATGACGAAAGCAGATGATCCAGGAGGATGAAGAAGAAGGTGGAGGACAAGAATGTGGTTCATTATAATTTTGCAGCGCGCGATACATTAATTAGGTGTTTGACTTGGTGCAGTGTGATGAATAAATTAGATTAGATAATTTAAATTGATGTATCACGATGCAAAAATTTGGAGCAACACGATTTAAAATTGGATTAGATAATTTAAATTAATGCATCGTAGTGTAAAAATTAATGTATCACGATGCAAATTGGAATAGATAATTTAAATTGATTCATCGTAGTGTAAAAATTGATGCAGCGCGTAATACACTAAGTGAGTAATATGTAGCGCGCTTTTGGTTTATTAAGGATAGGTTTAAATAATAATTTGGTCCTTTGACTTACACGTATTTTTTTGTTTGATCCTATAATTTTTTTAAAAAATTAGTTTGGTCCTACATGTTGCGTTTTGTTGTTAGATTCCCTCCTTTTCCCGTTACCGTTACAATTCCCGTCAATTTTTTTTTAAAATGACAAAAGCTTGTTTTTAGGATGATAATTGAACCGATCTCCTGATTACTTAACCGGTAAAATCCACGTTTTTGCACTTTAAATGGAAAAAAAGGACGAGTATACCTTTAATGATTTCAACCGAACACACGCTTCTAGTCTTCAGTTAAAGACGATGTATGATTTTGATGCATTGAAATTCCAATTGGATGCATCGCAAAATGAACTAGACCTCATGTCATTCATGATCTGTCTTTAGTTAAAAACGATGCATGGTTTTGATGCATCAGAATTTCAATTGGATGCATCGCAAAATGAACTAAAACCTCATGTCCCTTCTTTCTTTGTACATAATCAACGGATGATTCAAAATTGATGCATCTTTCTTGCCTCGCAAAAGCAAATCGATGCATCACGATTCATCGTGATTCAAAATTGATGCATCCAGATTCAAAAAGGATGTCCAACAACAAACAAATTCATAGATAGACATTTCATTGAACAATTTACATGTATAGAAAAACACACAAAAACTGAATTTATTTTAAATCACATACACACACACAATGAAGAAAAAGAGAATTGAAATGTTCATTTACGGACTTGGAGGGCATGCACTAGCAGCTAATAAATGTTTTAGTGGAATTAAATATTGATAGATGAAGAGGAAAGAAAATGGAAAGTTAGGGTGGTGGAGTAATCGAATTCAAGGTGAAGAAAAATGTGTTCTTCTTCACAACCCTATATTCTCACTTTCTTTTACTTTTCATCCCTGCGAATTAGTGTCATTCTTTATCTTCTGAGGGCATTTTAGGAACAATTTAACGAAAGTGAACTTTAACGGTTGAAAAAAATCGAGATACTTAAGCAGTTAAATATTTGGGAAAGTGGATCGGCTTGCAACTTATTGTTGTTTTTGGGCTGTTAGTTGCTCAATTGTTAGGGTAAAATTCTGGCCGGTCTATTTTTTTAAAAGTTTTTAACCCCAAAAGTGTACCGTTCTTTTTTAACCACAAAAGACAACTTTTTGAAATATTGTTACGGAAATGCTATCGTCTCCTTCAATAGCTCCGACAACACACTTTGGATTCAAAAATCATCATTTTTGTGCAACGAAACAGGGATTGACCTGTCCGGTCAGGTCGCGGGGGGTCGAGGGGGCAGCGCCCCCCCCCCCTGGTGGGGGTTTGGGGGCAACACACCCGAAAGGTAAATGAGTTTTCTGAATCATTAATCACGAAACTTTAATGAGAATGTGTTGGGTTGGAAGATTTTCACAATAGAGACTAAGTCAAAAAAGGAGGAATACAAAGGCTTATAACAGAGCAAAAAAAAGAAGAAGACTGGGGACATGGTCTATTTTATTACGATTTTGAACCACGGTGCAATTAGACCAGGTAGTTAAACTATTTTGAATCGCGGTGCAAAAATATCAGATTAAATTGATGAATCACGGTGCAAATAGACTAGACAATTAAACTATTGAACCGCAGTGTAAAAAATAATGCAATAAAATTGATGAATCATGATACAAATATTGATGACTCGCGGTACAATTAGATTATACAATTAAACTATTGAGCCGCGGTGTAAAAATTAATGTATATATTTTTGAATCGTGGTGCTTATATTTTTGAATTGCGGTGTATAAATTTTTTGAATCGTGGTGTATAAATTTTTGAATCGCGGAATATTTTCGTAGCGCGCCTCAGGCTCATTAAGGATATCGCAATTATTACGCCCCCAAAAATATCATTTTCTGACTAAAAAAAAATACTGAATCAAATTAAAACTTTGAAAAATGGACCAACCCACAATTATTCCCAATTGTTACGGAGTATATCATTTGTGAGCCTGTGAAAAGCTAGCAGGCAGGGCCTTCTCTCGAACGATTATGTTTCGGAATGAAATGGGGCCTATGTTAGTGAGAACAACTCTTAGGCCCCAGCCCAGTACATACTCTTAGGTTTTTTGTGTTTCAATTCTTCAAAATGAATAGAGAACTTAGAAAAGGAAAATGGTTCTGTAATTAAATCTAATGATGATTATAAAATAGTGAAAACAAATATCCCTCAGTTCCAAAATTATTATCTGATTTGACCTGAATACGTATTTAAAAATATTAACTTGATTATTAATATTGATATAATATATAATTTTTTTTTAAACTCATGTGTATGTGACCCATAATTAAAGTAAGAATAAAAAATAAGGATAAAATAGTAAAAATATTGTCATAAAAAATGAAAGTTGCAAATAAGATAATTTTTTTGAAACATACGAAAAAATGAGATAAATACAATAATTTTGGGACAGAGAGAGTATTAGGATCCTTTTCTTTGACTTTTAGTTAGACATTTTAACACAGATTTCTATTGTCATTCTCTACAATGAATAGGTGCCGTGTATAAATTATTACCCCATCAGTTTCAAAATAATTATCATGTTTGATTCAATTCACATATAAATATAAAGAAGAACGAATTGACTTTACAATGAATCTATACATATACAAAAGGAGAAGAGCAATTTTTGGAAAGTTTTCGCCAAAAGTGATTTTTCAAATTTAGAAATACTTCTAATTTGTATATAAGCCACTTTTTGCATTGGAAATTGAAAATAGAAAATATAATTATTATGGTTGATTGGATAAATGATTCCAAAACCTCTTCACATTCTTTTTTATTATATTAAGAAAAATATGCATAGTAGAAACATGAGAGATAATAAAACTATTTTTTGTCAATTTCTTTGCATTAATATCCAGGCTAGGAAAAATAAAGATGGAATAAAACAACGATTTTGAAACTAAATCATATACACACACTTTGAAGTAAAACTAATTCACATACAATCAATTAATAATAATACCCAGATTTGACAATTTTTTCTTTATTTCATCATAACTAAAGTTATTATTGTAAAAAAAAAATCTATAAATCGAGAAAGGACAATTTTTTTTAGAGAACTAGCTACATGTAAAAAAATGGAAACCCGATAATTTCTGATTTTTTTAGTTACTTATACATGTTAAAAAATTCAGATATAAAAAAATATTGATGATAAAATTAATCAATATACAGATCGAATTTGTTTGTTAGTTGAACTAAATCAATAATTAAAATTAATAAATGAATTTTGAAGTTAAACAGAGTTTTTGAAATATTTTTGGAAATATGAACATACCAACAATTTTCGGTAAGTCGGTGGTCATAGCTTCCGTTGCCGGACTTTCTTTAGGTGGTAACCTTAGGATTGACCATCGCTGCAAAAAATACGTAATTTTTTTTTTTGCAATGTGTGGTGAAACTAGGGTAAAAGTGTTTTCTTTTCGTTTATATACATCAACTAAAACAACGTGGTTTTATGAGTATTTATCGGGTCGTGGTACAAAAGTTATCCATAGCACGGTTTAAACCAAATTTTTCGATGTCTATCCATCAATCGTTTGAATTTTTGGTTCATTTTCCTTGACTCATCTCCTACATTTTATTTTCATTGGTTATATACTATTTTAATTATTTTTTCTTTATGTCTGATTTTTAAATTGAACCATAATATTTGAATTATTTTGTAAAAATTACCAATTTTGAAAAGTGTAGTTTTTAAGGTTTTATGACAAAACATGTTAGTATATCACAAACAATTTGTCATTTGTCTGATATTATATGCGCTATCAATTTTTTTTAACATTAATGTAACTTTTATTTATATATATTTTAATATCATTTTTTAATACGAGAAACACATCAATAAATTTAAATTTTGTTGAAACTTCAGAGTAGAGAATGAGAGAAAGTGAACCTCAATTCCATTGTTTCGAATTGAAATTGTGGGCTTCAATGTAAATTTTATTGTCTATATCCAAAAAAAATATTAGAATTGGAATTCTTTTGAAATTCTTAATATTTTTATTCTATAAATTGATTTTTTTCCAAAGGTAAAATATTTTAAAACCTAAAGACTCTTGATTTTTATTAATTTTTTTTATTTCTATTAATTTGCTTATACGTTTAGATTTTTAATTGAACTCTACATGAGAGCCAAACAAAATAATCTTAATTTTACTTTTACAAAATCATGGTATTCAATTCTACACATTGAACTCATAATCTTTATGTTGAAATTATTTGTGTATTTTATTAGCACTAAAGTTTTAACTATTGTATTGATATGATTATAGGTTTTGTGCATCGCACGAGTGCGCGCTTTGATTATAATTTTCTATGATTAACTTCAATTTTTATTGTATAAAGTAAAATGTTTTGGTCAAGGACATGTCACTTTGATATCATTTTAAAGATATGTTAAAAAAGTTATTGTTTTTATTAACATAATTTTCTATAATTTGTTTTATATGCATATTGAACTCGTGATGTTTCATATAATTATTTGGTTATATGGTTATCATTAAAATTTTGTATTGTTTTATTTATATCAATATTGAACCGTACATTACACGGTTATATTGTAGTATATATAAAAATAGAAGTGCATAATTTTTAGAAATTTTCCGTCAAAACTCACTTTTCAAAAATAGAATCACTTATGTTATGTTTATGTCAATTTTTTAAAAAATTTGAGAAATGTCATTTAATGATGTTTACAGAAACTATTCCAAGTGAGTTTACTTTTTTTTTTATTTGGAAAATTAAATTTGAAAATGACATATAAATGACATATAACTAATTACATACCAAAGCCATATAACTATTAAATATTACACAAAAATAAAGTAGAAATCAAATTTCTAAGAAAGCTATTCATAAGTCAGACATAATCCATGTGCATATAACTAATTACAAACAAAATCAATATATAAAAATAATTCATAAAAATGGTATTTATTAAAAAATATTGAATAGCTTAGTATTATTATAAATAAAAAATAGATAAATAAAAATACTTACGATTGTTTTTAATAAATATTGAAATACAATTCTATAGTATTTAAAACAAAAAACAAATAAAAAAATACTCATGTGTCTGACTTTGTTTTTTTTTTTTTAGTTAGAGTCCGTCTTAGTTTAAATTATCACTAGATTTTGTATCCGTACTTATGACACAGTGTCAGTATGAAACTTATTCAATGTATGAATCAGATAATATGCAAATAAATTGATATATGCTTGAGATTTTGTAAATATCAGATGAATGCACACTACACAACGAAAAAGAAGACAAAACTCAATAAACAAAAAAAAACATTTTATGATGATCCATTACAAATAAGTAAGAATATTGAGAACTTTATGTCATATTCAAGTTAGAGTGACATTTTATCTTCTTTTTTTGTTAATTCTTTATGTAATTGAAATTTGAAATGCAATATATAAGTTATGTTGTTGAAAGAGATACATGTTTTTTTTTTGTGGTTTCGATTAAATAGTCATATAAAAATTAAAATGTAATTTTTTTAATTACATCACATCAATGAACAATACATTTTCTGAAATCTTAAACTATGAGTTAAATTTAAACGATACATACTCGTGAATATTTCAATTGAATGACATATTCTAAAATCTCAAACAGTGAGTTAAATTTGAAGGTTGGAACTCAAATAATGTTGTTTCATAACATAGTCTATTCACTTAAGTTATGAAATGATACGAGATCAATTGTTATAAGGCGGAGAAACCATGTTTTAGAAGGTTGTGTTCTTTCAAAGGGCAATTCTGGTGGTACTCTTTTGATTCCAAAAATGTCACTGATATTATTTAATCATAAAATTTCTTTTAAATTCCAAAAAAATATTTTTTTATTGATTATGTCTTACGCAATGTCTATGAATAAAAATTATGATAAGTCATTGTCTAATATAAGACTCAATTTTAAAACATGTTTTTGGTTAGTCATACATGTTGAACGAAAATTATTGTATATAAAAAATATTCCAAAATTTATATTATTTTTTTCAAATTTATAGGATTTTCTATATTTAATTTTACTGTTTATTATTTTTTGTTAATTTTTTTCATATTAAAAAAAATTAATTACATATTATTCAACTTTAATTTAATATATAATTTTATACACTTGTCCAATCCATGCAAAGAACGGGTGCATCACTAGTATTACTTAAAAACTCATGTGCCTATATAATGACCAATCATTAGTAATTGTACAATAGTAAAAGTATCTTTTTAAAAGAAAAATTTTTAAAATGGACAATTTTTTTGTTTTAAAAAAAAGAAAGACTATTTTTTAGGAATTAAAGAGTATTTCATGGTTACCGTCAGACTCAGTTATCAAAATCGAAGTTATAAAAAAGGAATAATGGAAGCATGAGAAGTTTAAATGAAAAGTCTCCTTTGGGTGGAAGTTTAATGGAAGCATGTTTCAAAATCCTTAAGGGCCAATTCATGCCTTTGAATTTTGTAAAGAGAATATGAGGTGCTGTAGGCATGCGCAGATGAACAACACATTAATAATACATACTGTATATAATACTCCATGATTAAGTGGTAGGGTTGGAGTGAAGAATTCTGAGAGGATCCTATGATGGTCTTGTCCTAACTCATATTTTTACTAATTATATTTTCTTCATTAATGATTCTTAATGTATACTCTGAGTCCGTTTTGGGTAAATAGTTCTTATTCTATTTTTGAATGTTTCACTTAAAGAGTCTATTTTCAAAAATTAAGATAAAAATATTATTTTATTATTAATAAACTACTAAAATTATTATTTTTTAAAAAAATCTAACTTTCAAAAATAAATATTTAGTCCGAAACAGAGGAAGTACTAGTATTAGAGTTGAATTTCCATACCAATCTCTCTTCAAAACAACATTACTTATATATTTTTCTTTTTCTGTTTTAAGTTTAGAAGTCAATGCCCTTTGGTACCAATTAAAAATCAAAGGATCATGATCTGTAGATTCTGTACTATCTCTCTGTTGTGGTTGTGTTGCCTTAATTCAATATGAACTTGATCAGTTCACTGCCACCACCTCTATACAGTCGGATCCACTTTGGAGGGGTGTGGGGGCAAGTTACCCCACATAATATTTTTATTTTATTATGATTATCTTTTTTTATTTATTTATGTAATATTTAAAATTTATGACCTTACTGATTATTATTTTTTGAATTCGGCTGCCTCTATATGCTTCTCTTTCTTTTGTGTGTGTGTGTGTGTGAGAGAGAGAGAGATAGTAAAACTAAAAAAAAAAAGGTCATGTACATGAGATTTTCCGTCATTGCATTCGCATATCTAGTTTGAGTTTAATTTTATTTTTGAGAAAGAGGAATTCTATCCACAATTAAAATGATGGAAATTGTTAGGAAATCTAAGCGTGATGAAAACAAAATGAGAAAAATTTGTCCTATGTTGGAATGCAGATGAATATTTATTTGGGAAAGTTGTTAGGTTTTAAGGATTGTGGTGGAATTGGGTGATGGGATCTCTAATCGGTTGGTCCATTTCAATTTTCATACATATATACCTTGGACTGACTATACATAAGTTGGGCTTGTCTTTTTAATTTGTGGATGACTACTTTATAGGCATCGATATTGTCATACTCTCACAACTGGAAACAAATCAATCAAACTAATGCAATGGGTTATATTACCTTTTCTTCAACAGCCCATATGGGTTATATTTATATAACTATATTACGACTTCCAAAAAAAGTGTCTTTTAACTATAACTCGTAAGGATTGCATGCTTATATCTTTTTCAAATGATACGACCTTTATATACTGTGCAATTTTTTTTGAGTAATTCTCGTGTAAAATCGTCTTACGTATTTTATTTTAATTCGTAAAACGGAATCATACTCTCTCACAATTCTACCCACCAATACACGGTGAGTCAGATCAGATCAAGATGATCCGTCTTACATAAGATATTTGAAAAATCGTCTTACTTAAATTTTTGCTCAATTTTTTATATGTGTATTTGTGTGTGGCCAAGTGATATGATTTGGTCAGCCTAAATCGTGGAATCATACACTTTCTCGTGAAATAGGAAAAGATCGTACTCCTTTCGTTCTAAAATAAATAATTATTTTTGTTTCAAAACAATTTTTAGGAATGGATTGTTTTGTTGAGTAGTAGTAATAATTTGCAAGTAAAATGTTGAGCAAAGTAGTAAAATTAGAAGTTGAATTAGATAAGTCAAAAAAAAAAAAAAAGGGTGTCTTTTCAGTATTCAAAGCATGAGATATTTATGAGTTTCTGGAAGCGCCACCGTCACCCCGTGCCCTTTCTTTGTCAAAAAGTATTGTTCAATTAAAGTAGTCGTTCAAAAGTGAGACTATTTTAATGTTAAAAAATCCCATGACTTTGCTTCTTCATAGCCATACATGATACATCCCACCTTTTTTAAAAAAATTGCCCTTTGTGCTTGCAAAAGAACAAAATTTAATCTAAAATAATTGATAATTCCATTACAAAAAATTATTAAAGGTAATGGTTGGTTGGTGGTTTCGAATGGTCCAACAAAAGACGTCAATGGAGTTTTGAGTTTCAAAATGAAAATACTCTATTTTTCTTAAATAATGGTGTACACAAATTAAGAAAAATTAATTCTTTTCTATAAAAATAATTATTGAACAAATCGTTTTGAGCCTAGAGTTTTTACTCAACCTCGATTTCATTTTTAATTGATTTGATTCTAAATCGTGTCTTCGATGTATGAAGCCACAACTTGTTCGCAAACAACTCGGTTCGTTTGCATTCCTAACAGCACAAGTATCTCGTTGTTCGTATTCTAAAATTCTAGAGAGTTAAAAAAACGATTAGAATGAAATGAGAAATTCCAATTTGTGCGAAGCGGTGGAATTAAGCATGAGAACTACAAAGTGATAGCCTAGAATTAGATTGATGGAAAATATTTGAGATATTATTATTCCCACCTCCACCTCCACCTCCACCTCCCCACCAAATAAAGTTATTCTAGGTGTAATTCTATTCTGTCTAATTTAGCTGATAAAATGCTAGAATCGTACATTCCATTCGGCCTAATCTTGATGAACCAAACAAGAAGACCTAAGAAGTTTTGCATAAATACTTGTCTTTCTTTGTACATTAGCTTTTTAGTATTCTATAACTATAATTAAATTAATTTCGTTAATCAAGTTTTGGACTAGCAATTCCAAATATGTCTACATCATAATTTCTATAATGAAAGTAAGAGACCTATTTCAATTAAAACTCTGCAACCAATCAATGATGTCACAATATATACACATCTGCTTTAAGTATTATAGTTATGGTATTTATTACTCCCTCTGTTTCTAAATTATCGTCCTAGTTGATTTGGAACACAGATTAAGAAAAATAATTGACTTGACTAGTAATATTGGTCTAATATATAGTTTTCTTTAAAGTCCACATGTATGTGACTCATAATTAAAGTGTAGTGAAAAAAAGTAAGGATAAAGTGCTAAAAGTGATGTTCTAAAAAGATAAATTTCAAACTGGATAATTATTTTGGGATAGACGAAAAAAAAGGAGGACGATAATTTAAGGACGGAGGGAGTACATCCCTATTTTTAGCGCAGCCTCTCTATATTTAACCATGACTTTTTATAATTTTATTACAATTGTTGCCGACAAACGTTTCCTAAATTTCTCGTGTCATACTCCCTCTGTCCCGTCCAATGAGTCCTTTATTTTATTTCGAAATATTTTATTTAAAGAGTTCAATTTTAAAATTAATATATAAAAATGTTATTTTATTACTAGTGAAAAACTAGAAGTATTATTTTCTTAAAAAATGACTTTTTGACGTGGACTTTGTGTCCGAAACGAAAGGAGTATTTAACTACATCACATACTTGCTATTAGATTGAGACGGAAATTTAAATAAAAATATAAAAACATACCATTACTTTTTTAAAAAAAATAACACACATACTAATGAAGCCTATTTTTGAACAAAATAACAATTGGATACGTCATTCATTTCGAAGGTAGCGCAGAACATTTACATAGGAGAAAGCCAATTCCATATGCTAATCAAATATAAAGTGGGATACTTCTCTAGTCTCTACCATCCAATCTTATATACACTTTCTGATTGGACGTTAGTGCCAATGGTATAACTCTACCAATTAACCACAACACAAGGCTTACTATTATTGGTAGTTGGGTTTCCTAGCTCCCCTAACACATCTGATTTTTTTTTTTTTTTAAATTTTTTTTAACACTTAAATGTATATATAAGTGGAGCGTACGTAGTTAGACTCTATTACTTAAAAAAGAAAAAAAAAAAAAAAAAAGATTGAGTTTGAAATGAACACAAAAAACGCAAAAGAACGGATGAAAGAAAACCACCCCTCCCTGGCCTCCTTCTCCTTGAGAAATCACTAATATTATTATTGAAAGGCAAGGGTTTGGTCAATTAGCTAGTCTCGATCTGTCCTATATTGTTTTTGCTTTTGTCAAATTATTAGTGGTGCTGAGTTGATTATGTGTCATATGATGGTTTAGTTAAAAGTTAAAACTAGCTTGCTTTAGTACTATATATTTGATCCCAAGAGATAGGAAAAAGAAGAAAATTACGTCTCTTTCAAGCTTTCCAACATGACCACTCAAATTAAAATGAGACAGTTTTTTCAACTTTATATTGTGTAAGCACACACGTAAACAATTTCTATTAGTAGATCATATATATTGACATGTAATGAAAGACTAGTTTACTACATATTCCTTTCCGGTAGCCTAAACTCTCATGATTCTGGCTTCACTTCAGAGTTGTTCTCCATCAACCTGTCGTGCCTCAATTACATTTTTTTACATAAATATTTAATCTATTTTTTATTAAGAAGAAATAAAACTATTACGCTTTGATTGTTTGTAATGAAACAATTTTAATTTTCTTTAAAAATAATCAAATTGATCAAAAAGAGGTAATTAAAATTCTTTCCTTTTAGGTAAATATTTAGCAAACTAACCATCAAATTTTGTTTAAGGATCCCGCTACACTACTCATCCCTCAAAATGATTAAAAATTAAACAATTCATGTGATGGAAAAAGAAAACACTACAGTAAATTTTTTTAAAACAATTAATGAAATTACTTATACGTTGGAAAAAAATTAACAAGGTCGTCGTACGTGGTATAATGTGAGTTTACAGAAAGGGTCAAGTGAATTTGTTTAATGAGACAATCAGGTCTTTCCATTAATTTTTAAACTACACACAGACGATAGTGCATTTTTCCTTTTTGGCTACCTTAAGTCCTCCTTTGGTATATCATTTTAAAAAAACGTGCAACTTTTTCAAAACGTAATATTTTTAAATAATTTTTTTCTTATAAACACGTTTGAGAAACTATTTCAAAACGTTATTTTTATGAACAGAATAGCTATAAACATAACATATGTTGAAAACACTACACATTTTTAAAACGTTGTATTGAAACACTTTTAAAAAGAAAACACTGTATTTTTTGCTAACGTTTTGATCAAAACGCTCCACTAAACAAGCACTAAGATCAACTCTAACTCAACCCCCAAATACACAAATTGTGGCAAACCCCATCCCTAATTGCTCCAACCAGACCCCCAAACTTCTCCCTAATTTGGGGCAATATTATTCATCTAACCCTAATTTAGAGTTGATGGGACCCACTCCCTTTTAAAATAAAAATTGATTTTTAAATACAAAAAAATATTAATAATTTGATATTATGACTTTAAAACCATTTTAATTGATTAATAACTAATAATAGCTAGGTAATAAATATTAGTAATGTAATTTATTTTAAAATATTAAACACTACAAATTAAATAAATTATAATAAATTGGTCTATTATGTAAATTATTTTGTATTTATTATTAATAAAGAAATAATTATACTAAATTATTTGAAAAACACAATCTCATATTTAAATTTAACAATGACATAAAACATGAAAATAAAAAAAAGCATACAATTTAAAAATTAAAAAAATAACATACAACTTGAAAATAATGAGAATTAGGCTAAAATAATATGTACTTTGAATTGAGTGTTGTTGTTGATTTTTTTCCTTGTATTTTTTTAAGATTTTAAATAGATGTAATGCTTGCTTTATCATAATGTATGTGTTTATATCAAATGGTTGGTAATTTAAAATATATTAAATTAATAATTTTTAAGTATTATTAATTATATAAATAATATTATAAAAATAAACTTATTAAATGTAATAAATTATTAATTATGTAATTTTAATAATTACAATTGAAAATGTTAGTAGAAAATCAAAATATAATTGTGAAGGAAAATATTTTTTTATATAAGATTTGGATGTGAATGATTAAAGTTGAAATAGTAGATAGTGTTGAAACGGGTGTTGAAATTGCCTCCAAATTAGAGTTTTTGAGTTAGAGTTGGTCTAATAGTTTGATTATTGA
Organism: Codonopsis lanceolata; assembly: GCA_013146195.2. Classification (NCBI taxonomy): domain Eukaryota; kingdom Viridiplantae; phylum Streptophyta; class Magnoliopsida; order Asterales; family Campanulaceae; genus Codonopsis; species Codonopsis lanceolata. The sequence goes on from CM028382.1 coordinate 115,424,569, forward strand.
ATTTTTTTTTTTTGGAGTTAAAGAGTTTGGCACAATTAATTTTACCAATAACCGGCTTTGCATTTATATTCTTCAGTGTACAATATACGAGAGGGAGAGGGAGAGGGAGAGGGTGGGTGGATCAGACTTCAGAGTCATCGGATCGGATGATCTCCATCGAATTTAAGCAAAAACTTTTTGGGTAAACTTTGGACAAGGGCCTCTCATGTGCACCCTTGACTTTTGGCTAAAAATGGAAAGGAGAGAGAACCAATTGCACGGTGGATCCCACTATAAATATGGCCAGCTCGACTCGGCTGGTTCTGGTTGCTAAATGCTAATGCTAATGCTAATGCTAGGCTCGACTATGTTGTGCTATTGTTTTTTATTCCTTCTTGCCAGCCGGCCAGCTAGGTTCTATAATCTATAATCTATGATCTATAATCTATAATCTATTAAAAGGGAAAGTGTACCTACTACTCTTGAGTCTTAACGGAAAAATGGCCGCCTTTTCTTTTGTTATCTCATCTCAAGAATATCACTTTTCTAGTTTTCTTTCTTTCCTTCATTCATTCATTCTACGGTCTACACTACTCATTTCTCATCCAAACTTATCCTTATAGTTATTCACTTTTGCATTCATCAGATTCTACCTTCAAATTTTGAAAATTCAATCTTTTATCACTTCAATTAATATTGTTATCAATTTTGATCCCCCTTTTTAACAAGGAATTATGGTATGCTTTAAAAAAATATTTGACCCCCTCTTTGAGCCAAATTTCTATTTATAAAATATTTTTGACATCATTCAAACTAAATTCTGACTTTGTTACTGTATGCTGGTTTGGTGAATGTTTAATGCAATTTTGAAAGGAGAAAGTCTCTTGTAAGATAGACTTTTACTTTATCACAATTTAGTCTATCAACACATAGTAGAATCGGGTTAAAGAGATTCGTCTTATTGAAAATATTTGTAAAACAGTCATTTATATGTTTTTAGCTTTTGAAAAAACAAAAAACGAACAATTTGAATATTTTTATGATGTAATAGAGTCGGAAGTGTTTTTTTTTTTTTTACCCATTTCTCAAATAGTTGGAGAAAACAAAAGTATAAACCTTAGAAACTACATTGAAAGTAATCTAGCTAATTTACTTTACTACACTACTTTTTTCAGAAAAATAAATAAGTTCCCATTAAATGCTCATTCATAACATCGAGAATACATCTTTAATTCAAGTTTGTGTGAAAAATGTACATTTAATCAGAAAACACACATCTCTCTCTCTCTCTCTCTCTCTCTCTCTTCTTGTATTCGTAATTTGTAATTGAGAAAATACATCTCTTCTTAAGAGGTAGCGATTCTTTGTTATCCACAACTTTGATGACTTACTTTGACTTGCAATAAAGTAAAGTATTGACTGGGAATTTAATTAGTTTACGAATGTAAAAAAAGGTGCAATAAATCTCTTATGATTTTAACTAGGGGTGGTAAAATGAGTATTACGGATAAATGAGTGTTAAGCTATTATTCATAGTTATTCATGAATAATAACTTAATACTCATTTATACATAACACTTATTTTACCACCTCTACCAACGAGCCTCTACCAAGTCGCTCACTCTCTTAATTCAACTTCGAAGCCACTGAGACACCCCTGACTTACAACTCTCAGAGTGAGGTCGGGTGTTCAAGCTCTTCGAGCATCGTTGTTGTTAAAGCTTTATCCAAAGGCCCATTTAGCTACTCACTTATCTTAACGGAGGTTGAGTATTGGCCCTACCAGAGACCCCTGGACTTAACTACTCTCAACCGGAGGTCGGTGTTCAAAAGCCTCACTTGAGGCACCATTTGTTCGAGCCATACCAAAGGCATCATATATATAATTGTAGCCTTTCAAGGCATAAAAAAAAAAAAAAAAAAACTTATTTTACCACCTCTAATTTCAACAGTGAGACAGTGAGATATAACTTACCAAATTTAGAAGTGCAAAGGACACCATTTAATATAACTTCACCCTTGAAGAGGTAGATTGAGCAACTCTATTTCAAGGGATTTACTCAAAAGTGATAATCAAAGGAATAAATTTAAGTCTTTCATTGACTTGTTGAATTTTGATTTTTTTTTTAATGCAAACTATGAGATAATATTAAAGCTCATAACTAGAGGTATATTGAGTCAATTCTATTCCAAGGGAGTTACTTAAAAGTGATATTCAAAGAAATTAATTTAACTCTTTCATATTGACTTAGTGTTTATTTGGTGGAATGTTTTGACTAAAACACTGATAAAAAATACATAGTTAAAAAGTATTTCAATACAGCGTTTTAAAACGCAACGTTTTAAAAGTGTGTTGCGTTTACAACTATTACTGTTTATTAAAATAACGTTTTGAAATAGTTTCTCAAATGTGTTTACAAAAAAAATATATTGTGTTTTGAGAACATTGTGTTTCAAAAATGTTGTGTTTTGAAAAAACTGCGTTTTCAATATGTTGCATCAAATGAAACCTTATTGAATTTTGATTATTTCTTTTAAAGCAAAACTACTCCTTTCGTCCCAGATAAATATTCATAGTGGATAAAATACAAAGATTAAGAAATGTAATTAATAATGAGTTGTAAAATATGTTGTGATGATAATAAACATTACACACACACTCTCTCATTAATTATGTACCCATTACACTTATTATCTCTCTAGGATGTACATTATAAAAGGGTTTTGGCAAAAAAAAGTCATCTTTTCATTTATCAACATGTCAATATATAGTTACAAATGAGAGTTTAAAAACCTAGAGAAATACAAGGGAAGATATATACAATCATGAATACAAAAATAGAGATATGCTAAATCACTTAGTCAACTATCTAAATTATAGGAAATAAATGAATAAGAAAATAACAGAAAATACTCTAACTATCCGAAATTGGTGGAGGATCATTGGGATCCTTTACACGCCCCCGCAAGATGGACGGTCCGTGAGTGAGGCCAATCTTGGAGATGAGAGAGACAAACCGAGCCCGTGAGAGTGGTTTTGTGAGTGGGTCGGCAAGTTGGTCTTTGCCGGATATATGTTGAACACGAAGGTTTGTTTGTGAACTTGCTCTCGCATAAAGTGGAAGGCGAGGAGAGCTAAATGTTTCATACGAGTGAAAAATGGGGTTGGCTGAGTATCAGGCGCCAAGATTGTCACCGAACACTCACCGTGGTGGTGCTAAAGGGTGGATGCCGAGCTCGCCTAAAATGTCAGCGAACCCGCAGGCTCGGCAAAGGAGGCGCAATGGCACTCATTTCGGCCGGCTGAGGAGCGAGCAATAGCTTGTTGCTTTTTGGAAGACCAAGTAACCGGATTACGACTCTGGCAAGTAAACAATAAAACCGCGTGGTTGAGTAGAAGTCGCCTTTGCCCCCGCCCAATCGCCCAATCGCGATCGCAGCAGCATGGAGAATGGGTGGGGACTGCTTGAAAATCAATGCCCGTGGATGGTTCCATGAAGGTAACGGCAACCGCTGAGAGGGGACCAATGGTTTTCTTGTGGGTGAAGGAATTGAGCTAGCTTGTTAATCGGGAAGGCAATATCCTGGCCGAGCGAGAGAAAGATATTGAGGCTTCCTAGATGGCTCAGATTCGTAGGATTGCGTATGGGAGTACGAGGGTGGGCCGAGAGGAGGGTAGGTGGACATGGGTGCTGGGGGAAGGTTTAGAGTTGTCCATGTTATGGCGGGTGAGGAGATCGCTAATGTATTTTGTTTGAGAGAGGATGATGCCATGAGGATCGTAATCTCGACTCCAAGAAAATAGAAAGAGGACCTAGATCCTTTAGAGAGAAGCGAGAGGCAAGATGATCAATGAAGGTTTCAAGAAAGGAGGTGGAAGGACCCGTAATGACAATATCGCCAACGTAGACTAGAAGAAGAAGGTGGTGGGAATTTTGTGGAAGGTAAAAAGAGAGATCAAGAATAGAGGTTGAAGTCGAAGGAGATGAGGAATTGTTTGAGGGCGGTATACCAAGCACGAGGTGCTTGTTTGAGGCCATAGATGGCTTCGAGTCGATTACACATGAGAGGGTTTTGTGGAATCTTGGAAACCTGGGTCAGTTGGACATGAAGACGGTTTCAAAGAGGCGGCCTGAGGAAGGCGTTGTTCACATCAAGTTGGCTGAGGGCCAACCATGGGTGATGGCTAGAGAAAGGATGAGACGATAGTGGCGGGTTTGACTACGGGACTAAAGGTTTCGTATCAATCAAGGCTGTTTTGCCCGGTGGAATCCTTTGGCAACAAGACGGGCTTTATATTTGTGGATGGTGTTGTCGGGGTTGTATTTGATACGGAATACCCATTTGCACCCGACAATGTTTGGTGCTTCATGGGAAGGAACTAAGGACCAAGTTTCATTACGCATGAGAGCGATGTACTCCTCACACATAGCTTTGTACCAATGAGGGGTAGAGGGCCTGTTTAGTGGTGGCGGGAAGGGAGAAGGAGAGAGAAGAGGGTGAGATTAGCATACTTAGGATTAGGTTTTCTGATGCCACGGGAAAAGCGGGTTGTGATTACAAGTGCGTGATTTGGGGCTGATTTGTGGTGGTTCGAAGTCGGGCTCTCTCGCGCTTTGGTTGTTGTTGTTGCTTGGTCCGAAAGAGGTAGAAGGGAGTGGGTTGGTGTCGAGGCGGGCTGTGAGGGGTGGATCTGTGGTTCGGAAGTAGAGAGCAGGAGGTGGCGGAGTGGGATTTTGAGCAGAGGCTCTACTGATGATGTGTGGGCCGTGGTAGTATAATAGGGATAGAAATGGAACACCATTCGTAGGGGTAATGGTTTGAGAAAGAGTGGGTTTTGTGGTGAGAGAAGTGTATGGAAACTGCTTCGATAAATCTTACGTGGCGTGAAGTGTATATTTTGTGAGTTGTGGGATCAAGACAATGGTAGGCACTTTGGGTGGGGGAATAGCCTACAAAGATGCACGAAGTTGACTTGGGAGCTTATTTATGAGGTGTGTAGGGTTTAAGCCATGGGTAGCAAAGGCACCCAAAGCTTCTTAATTTTGTATAGTTCGAGAGGGTTTGAAAAAGTCTGAGATAGGGTGAGTCATTGTGAGGGTGGGAGTGGGTAATCTATTGATGAGATAGGCAGCCAGAGAGCGTGGGACCAAAGAGAGAGGGGAGTTTGCATGGGATAGAAGAGAGAGAGCGGTTTCAACAAGATGTCGATATCGCCTTTCGGCAAAGCCGTTATGCTCGGGAGTATGGGGTGGAGTGGTGAGGTGAGTGACTCCGTTTTGAAGCAGAGAGGGAGTGAGTTTTAGGTATTCACCACCATAATTGGAGAAAAATTGAATGATGGGTCGGGAAAAGTATTTTTCTACGATAGCTTTAAAGAGAGTAAAAGTGGCGAAAGTGTCAGATTTATTTTTGAGTGGGTATAGCCAAGTATATTTGGTAAAATGGTCTACGAATATCACATAATATTTGTAATTGTCATATGAGTAAAGTGGTGAAGTCCATACATCAGAAAAAATGAGTTCAAGAGGAGCATGAGTGTCAAGAGAAGAAGTAGTGAATGGGAGTTTGTAGCTTTTATTAATATTGCAAGGATTACAAGAATTGAAATTACCAAACGGAATGCGTAAAGAAAATTGCTTATATAAATGGGAGACAATAGGGGGGAGGGGTGTCCTAGTCTATGATGCCACGATTGAAGATAAATTGAGGTGCTTAGATGAGCTTGGGGCGGTTGAGGATGCCAGAGATAGATTCCACGATCAGTTGTTCCGTGGAGTAGAATGCGGTGAGTCGAGATTTCCTTGATAAGAAAGGAAGAGTGTGAGAATTCAATGAGTGCATTATTATCTTTGCAAAATTGAGAAACAGAGAGAATATTTCGAGTGATAGAGGGAACATACAAAACATTATTGAAACGAATATTGGAGTAGGAACAAAAAATAGAAAAACTACCTATATTGGCAATCGGAAAAGATGATCCATCACCAATAATGACTTCATCGCTTCCATCATAAGGGTGGTGAAGGGAGAGAGTGGAAAGATTATTTGTGAGATGGTGCGTAGCACCCGCCGACCAGCCAAGAAGTCGGAGACGAGGAGTGAGGCGGCCGTAAGCCGTGTGAGCTTGGGGCTGATTTGGAGTGTGGGTGTTACGGGCTAGCCGAAGATGGGGGTGGAGGGAAGACAACACTTGGATAGTCGCTTGAATTGACGACACCGAGAGATCACGTGTCCAACAAACCGACAAGATTGGCATTTGCCTTTGAAAGGCACGGAAGAGGAGGAGGAGGGGTGCGGGTTTGAGGTGGTGTGGGCGTAATGGGCAGAGGATTACCGGGGCTTCGAGAAATGGCGAGAGTGAGCATGGTGGGATGGGGAGGTGCATGGTGGGCTACATGGGCGCATACGGGAAGGATAGGTTGAGTGGGTTGTTGTTTTAGGGAGAGCTCATGGTGAATGAGCTTTTCATGAAGAGCTTCGAAGGTGATGGGATTGTCTCTAGCACGGATGGAGTCGATGATTGGTTAGTAAAAGTCATAGTCTAGGCCTTTTAGAACTTTGGCAATAACGTCTTCGGAGTCCATGGGTTTGCCTAGAATTGCAAGTTTATCGGTGCATGATTTTATGGATTGCATATAATCTGTGATGGAGAGAGAGGATTTGGTGATAGAGTCGAGATGGTATTTTAGTTGAAGAATATGACCACGCGAAGGCTTTGCGTAGGTCGTTTTGAGGATATCCCAAGCTTGATGGGAGGTGTTGGCTTGATAAACAAGGGGTGCGATTGATGTGTCAAGGGTTCCTCAGAGGGCACTAAGTATGAGGCGATCTTGCCTATTCCAGGTACTTAGAGCAGGGTTTTTGGTGTCTTGCCATCAACTTTGATGGTTTCGGGAGGAGGGATGGGAGCCATCTACGAGCCTAGGAGGTCCAAACCCAAAAGAAGGGAGGTTACCCGGGAGGACCAACAGAGATAGGTGAGAGGTGTGAGCGTCTTGCATCGAGAGAGGTTAACGAGTAGAATGGGGTGGTTTGGTTCGACGGTGTTAGGGATGGTAGAAGAGGACTGATTTGCCATGGAGAAAAGGGTGGTGGGCGGCGGAAAGAATAGGGAGGCAGGAGGGATTTGAAAAAGAATTTGGATCAATACGCTCTGATACCATAAATGGTTTTGGCAAAAAAAAATCATCTTTTCATTTATCAACATGTCAATATATAGTTACAAATGAGAGTTTAAAAACCTAGAGAAATACAAGGGAAGATATATACAATCATGAATACAAAAATAGAGATATGCTACATCACTTAGTCAACTATCTAAATTATAGGAAATAAATGAATAAGAAAATAACAAAAAATATTCTAACTATCCGAAATTGGTGGAGGATCATTGGGATCCTTTACACATTAATGATAATATTAAATAAAATGATAGATTATGAAAAATCGTAGAAATTTGTAAACCAAAAATCTTTAGGATTTTGGAACATTAGTTGAGACATCCAAAAATAGAAAGTATGAATATTTATAGAGGATGGATGGAGTATACCATAATATTAAATTGTGTTTTGTAGCGTTAATATCTACTCCATTTGTTTCAAAATAAGTGTCGTTTTAGCAAAAAAAAAAATTGTTCCAAAATAAGTGTCATTTTAGCAAAAAAAAAAAAATTGTTCCAAAATAAGTGTCATTATAGGTTTTCAAGAAATATTTGTTCATATTTTGTCAAAACTGCACTTATTTATTACTTTCAAATTAAATGATGTTAGGGAGATGATTGTTAAGAGGAAAGAGAAAATACTAGTGTAACTTAATTACATTAAATGAATTTAAACAATGGTATGCTAGTTTTTTTATAAGTTTTCTTAATATGTGTGTAAATTGCTAAAACGACATAATGAAAATATTTGACTCATATGTATAAAATATAGTTAAAAGAATGTCTCATATCTTCTTTGTCAAATGTGCAGGTGGAAATAATGGAAAGATATAATGGAAATAATTGACTCATATTCTTGTTATATATCAAATCTCTTTTTTCAAAATTTCATTATTGGTTTTCTTACGAAATAAATGAATTGTAATTTCATTATTTTTGTGTCATTTAGTCTCACTCAAGCATTACAAAACTTCGAGCATAGAATGATTCACTCTCATATAGATACTGATGAGCTCGGCCCAAATCCTGGTCATGAGCCGAGCACATGTGCCTTCACGTGATAAGCATGTGGAGGACAGGGACCAGGAAAGAGGGTACCCGAGCAGGATAACCCGGTGTAAACATTCTACATACATTCCAAGCAGGAATCTGACTACCGATCTGATTGAGCAGGGAGCAAGGCTGCTCGAATAAACCAAATATACACTCCAAGCTTAACTGTCCGATAACCCTTGAAACCAAGATTTAAGCCACGACTCCATTAGTTACGCGGTCAACCCGTATTTATGGCCATAAAAGCCTATAATCTCTCCATAGTAATGACTCAGCCCGGATTCCACTCCCAAAAGGGCTATGTATACCTTACAATGCTTCATTTCAAGGGTACACTCACTTTTACACACTGAAACTCCGTCATTTTGCTTTCTACAAGCTTAATACTTACTCTCACCCCTGAGGGGTTTCGCGAGGCCCTGCCTTGCATTCCTTTTAAGGTTTTCTTCTTTTGAGGTTTCTACAAGATCATACCTTCACATAAGCCCAGATATCCTAAAAACCGCAAGGAACGGCCCAAGACCAAATTGTGTAGCATCAAATACCGTATCATATGCACGCACACAAAATTTTGTAACATAATATTAAAACTCATAACTATGCTCAATCATCTTTCCAAAAAATCTTAACGAACTTTTCTTTAGTTTATGACATTATTTCTTCACTTAATGCTGCAAACACCCCCAACCAAAGAAATAAAAAATGAATAATGAGCGAAATTCAAGTATATATATATATAAAATACAATAGAGCTTAGCCTCACACGCTCGTAATTGGCAAAAGCTATTCAGGGGCTAAGATCGATTCTTTTACCGAGATCCTATGGTCATAATCGCCGCCCAATTTCACATGTGTGAACGGTGGTTGAGCAACCCCCTTCGCACCCCTTCTCACACGTTCTCTCAACCTCCTCTTCCTCTCTCTTCCCAGCCTATTCCTCTCTCTTCTTCGATTATCACGAGTCACGACATTCAGTTTTCCGGTCTTCCATTGCTCAAATCTTTGAATCGGTTTGTTAGTTACATTGCATTACAGAAACAGAGGAGAGAAGATGGACAAGAAAAAGAAATACAACAAACGCACCCGAAAAGAAGTCTCCAGCATGCATTGAGTCTCCAAGCTTCCTGTTCCGGCAAATCACTTCATCCCTTCATCCTCTGTTCCGGCTTCCTGTTCTCCATCTCCATCTCCAAACACCCCCCCCCCGACGTCTTCCTCACTCTCTCCTTTGTCCCAACGAATCCCTCTTCTTCATCTCTTCATTCTCTGTTCCGGCTTCCTGTTCTCCATCGGCATCCTCCTCCCTCTCTCCTCTGTTACCCAACGAATCCCTTCATCCCTTTCTTCCACCTCGCCAGCCTCACCATCTCTTTCTCTGTGTAAGTTCTTCTTACCTCTCTATGTAAGTTCTTCATCCCTTCATCCTCTGTTCCGGCTTCTTGTTCTCAAAACAGAAAGTGCACCAAAATATAAGTATACATTTTGATTCAAGTAGAAATAACGTGAATTTTAGAACATATAAGTATCAATTCCACCATCTACATGAACATTATTCTTGGTTCACCGCTAAAACTATTAGCAAAAACATAATAATTAACTAAATTAATCGTTAGCTGAGCAAGCATTTTTAACACAAAATCCGATTGGGGAAATGAACTAACCAGGTACGACAACCAAGGCTGTAGGTCTTTGGATGAGCATTCCAAATGTTGGAGTGACCCATTTTTTTTCAATTCTTCCGCTGCCAAAGACCGAATCAACTCACGGGGACGACGCGCAGGGGGAAGAAAGCCACACCACCATACAAAACCCTAATTTTATTTAATAATCCATGTTATGCAAGCCTGGGCTACCATAGAAATTGCTGTCAGTGCAGAGATAGACTAAAAGCCCAATATGCTCGACACACCTTCAATAAAGAGGCCCAACCACTGCAGCCTAGGTAAGGGGCACAAGTCGGAACCGTGACCAACCGAACCGAAGCAATCTTTGACCAAACCAATTGATTTAGTTTGGTTTTAATCCAAAAAATAAATTTTCAACTTTATTTTTTTCTTAATCACAGAAAAAAAATAAATTTTGAATTTTTTTCTTAACATGCTTACATGTACTTTACAAATATCACACGATTCACGATTACTAAAATTATGAGTTTTTTTTAAAAAAAAATGAAAATTCTTCTTAACTCTAACTGCGAAGTTATGAGGTGGGTTGATTACATTTCTGTCAACTTTTTGAAAGTTACCTTATTTACTTGGGTAAAATTTAGAATAATAAATTACTTGAGGTGGGACCGTGGGAGTCGCCTGTGAAGACGTAGTTGGTGATAGAAGCAATTTAGTTATGGTTAAATTGAATATAATGATGACAAACACATGAAAGTGCACCAAAATATAATGACGGTCAGGATTGGTTTTTACCAAATATAATTACTGGTCAAGATTTAATCTGATCTCAGGCGGTTGGGAAAAGCTAATTACTGGCTAGGATACAATGGTTATCATCCGGGTATCACAAGATAGTATACAACGGTTGTTTTCGATCGCTCAATTATTATTTTTCAAATTACAATCCTTACTTTATATATATATATGGAAAAAGAAATAAATTTTCAACTTTATTTTTTTCTTAATCACAGATTTTTTTTTTAATTTTGTTTCTTGTAATTATTTGGAGAAGTCACATAATTTCCTAGAATGAACGGTAGAAGAAATAAGAAACACAAATTGGGTTGTTTTGTATTCATTGCTTCCAAAAAATAATTTGTAACAGGTCGCAACCCGTTATAAACCAAATGTCAAAAGGGTTGCAATGGGTTATATCAGAACGGGTCATGTTGAAACTATTAAAATACAAAGGGATTTTATATTTACTTTTTCCTTGCAGCTATTCATTCAATCGGAATAGTCTATGCTCGAAAAATTAAGTTTATAATTTAGTTTTAACTTTTTGAGGTTTTGTAGAAAGGAATCTTAGGGTAGTTTTTTTCCGTTTAGATATTGTAAAACAATTCAGTACTACAACCTTCCTCTATTTTAATATTAATTAATCATTAATATAATATGGATTATATATTAAATTGACAATCTTGGACAAATTAAGCATAATAATTTCGAATGAATAAGTTTCATTGTTTTTTGATCAAGGTACTTTTCGAGTTATTGATTAAGAAATAAATTTTTAACTTTATTTTTTTCTTAATCACAGGAAAAAATAAATTTTGAATTTTGTTTTTTGGTTGTCCCCCTCAAATCTATAATTTTATTTATATTAATAAAATCTAGAAGGATACCGCCTCTGTTTCCTTTAAAAAAATTACAAAAAACGTTTTTTTTTCTCCACTGTTAAATAATCATATTGTTTTAATTGATTATCGAGAGGTTTTTATTTTCAATTTGTTATTTTAGACTCTTTTTGAAACATGATTAAAACATATATTGATTTATTTAAATATTCACACCATCCAATACTGACATCCTCTCTTACTTGCACGATGTCATAAACACAAATACAAAGACTAATATATAATAGTATGACATCAGTCAATTGGTAAAGTTATCAAAGACGAGCATCAAACAAAGAAATAAAAAGTAAAGTTTTAAGTTTCAGCCATGAAGGAAAAATAATACTTCCCGCGTTCCTAGTTATTTCATTATTTGTTCTATTTTGACAATATAGAATATAACTGGTTGTTTTTTTAATAAAAAATTAATATTTATTTTTAAAATTGTAAAATCATAACACACGTTATTCATAGTGCACAGAAAATACTACTACAAATTACATCTTATTATGATTATAAAAGAAACAAAAAAGTCTTGATTGAAAAGTACTCTCTTCGATATATATATATAAGTAAAACTAACCGATTTCACACAGATTAAGAAAATAAATTAAATTAGTTAAATTGTCTTGATTTTATATAAAACAAAAGTATACTTACTAAAATACCCTCAAGTATCGCACTCAAAACTGATAACAATTAATGCAATATTAACTCATTGTCATCAATTCATTATAGTTCATTTTATAATTAGTGGCTCTTTGTGTATAGGGAATGTGCACACATCTTGAAAAACAAAAGAATTAACAAGGGGTATTTTTGGTACCAAACTTTTTTAAAGTTGTGAATAGAGTTTAATATGATGATTTTTGCTTATATTTAAGTTCATCAAAATTTGGTATTTTTTGCTTATATATAGGTCCAGAGGGAGTAATTAGTTTAAGTTTAAATATTAAAAAAAAATTTAATTTTGAACGGAGGGGGAGGGGATAATAATGATCTTGTATAATATGACATGAAGCATATGCTGTTTATTGTTGTATTCTAGGTGAATTGGGATCATAAAAGATTTTTTCACAATTATTGATGGGGAATATGATCACAAATTTCTAGTCTAGTCTATTGTATCATACTAGTACATCATACAGTAATTAAATGGAAGCTTCTTGCACAGTTGTTGATGGCTTTTACGAATTTTGTACGCTGATGAAATTTTTAAATAATTGTTGGAAATTGTAGGGAATAAAACAGCAGACCTCTTTTTTAATCTCCCCCTTTCCCTTTTTCCCTTTTTATTCGATTTGATTATTAAAGTAAAAAAGAGGAGAACATATTCAAGCCAAGACAGAAAACGGCTCAAAGCAAGCCGGTGGTTGTGTCCTTTGTAGTGGGAGCATGCATGGGTATCGTAAGCATGTGCCGCGGTGCGCTGCTTCGATGGTCACAAACGCAGCGTAGCCCAAGTGGACCCCACTCGAACCAACGGTTCTGGGCCTTCTTTGTTACGGTGAGCATGAACAATAATTTCATCAAATCAAACACAATTAATTAAATATTCTCGTTAAATAATTGTCATAACTAGCTTTAAAAAAGTAATTGACGATTATTTATATTGGTTTAATGTGTAGTTTCATTAACGCCCATGTATATGTGGCTCATAATTAAAGTAGAGTGAAAAAAGTAAGGGTAAAGTAGTAAAAGTGATGTTCTAAAAAGGTAAGTTTCAAAGTGGACAATTATTTTGGGACGGACGAAAAAGGAAATGAGGACGATAATTTAGGGACGGAGGGAGTAATAAATTAATTTATCTGATATTCATTTAATTTAACATTTAAAAAAAAACTTTTTCAATAGTAGCATAAATTTCAATACTTTTAAATATTCACGATCTTTATCTTAAAAATCATTTTGGTATCCAAATGAAACAAACCAAGTTTCATTTATAAATAAAAATGAGTACTTTTTATGAAAAAATAAAAAAATAAAAACATTTATTGAAAAAGGGGATAAAAATCAAAAAGTTATTGTATGATTTGTATCTTAAATTGATACAAATCAAAACCAAATTAACTAAGATTTGGCTTTGATTTTATTTAGGGTGAATCACCTATTTCGTCCTTGTACTTTTCACTTTTTTCTAGATTCGTCCTAAATTCCTAAAAATCATCCCTTCCACCATGACTCCCACCACCACTGCCATGGCCGACAAAAGAGTAATTATTAGTAAAAAAAAATTGTAATAATTCAAATGGTGTAGATGCATGTATAAACAAAAAAAAAGTAGTCTCTTTGCTATTTCCATCGTAGGAAGATGCTGCAAGAAATGGGGTAGACGCCTATTCAGGGCAAACCATCCACGACCTCTAAGTGACGACCCTAAAATCGTAGGTTTGATAACCGCATCTTCAGCCAAAAAAATTGAATTGTTTTGCTTCTAACTTTCTAAATAAGTCAGATCGGTTTGTTAATTTCGCTGCTCTGTGGGAGAATTCCATAATCAAATTCAAGATCGAGTCAAGCAAGAAGTTTAAGGCAAAGGACTTCGATTGGTAAACCGAGTCACAACCGAATGATAATCTTACTCTTCCTGAATCATCTCGACTAAATGGAACATGCTAATCTTACAATCAAGAAGTAAGTGACCGAGGGCCAGTCGATGAAGGAAAGATCACTGGATGGAGAGATGGCAGACGTGGGGAGCCTGTGATGCATCTTTAATTAACATGGGCTTCAAAAAGTTACATCCAGATCTAATTAATCTCGATTTCGAAAAAAAAGTAGGAGACTGATCATTCATCCTCTGTTCTTTCCTCCATAGCCTTGATAGGGGAAAAATAAGGCTGGAGAAGATGAAATGATGAATTGCAATGAGAGAGAGAGAGAGAAGATGAATCAGATATGTGTTTCGGAGTCAAGAAAACAAAAATATAAGAGGTTAGTAAAATAAAAATAATTTATAGAACAAGCCACTATAAAAATATAAGTTACATAATCAACAAAAATAATTTAATGCGGATGTTAGTAAAATAAAATAATTAATGGAAAAAAAGCTTTAAAAAATCTTATAAAAGAAGTAAAACAAAAATATGTTAGTAAAATAAAAATATTTGATAGAACAAAAATAATAATTACAAAGTCAATAAAACAAAAACAATTTAAACTGAGGTTACTAAAATAATTTCGTTATTTTTTATTGGCAAAACCCCTCATTTGACCACCAAACTTTTCAAAAACTTACAAGGCGGCCACCGAAAGTTTAAAACTTGCAATGAGACTACTGAACTAAATTAATGATGCAAGCGTGCCTATATTTTCGATGGTCGTTAGCTCCACCGTTAATAAATTCATATTTTATTTGTTGGGCGGAAAAAAATTCAAGTTTGTTCGAAAACATTTAGAGTTTTCGAATAGTATAACTGTATAAAGTGTTCAGGGTTGTCAGGTTATGAATTGACACTTAAAATTGGTGTTCCAATAATGCTATTGAGAAACATTGACCATACTGCAGGGTTGTGCAATGGAAAAGACTAAGCATCATAAATCTTAGGGATCATATTATTGATTTTTTTTTTAAAGAAACAATGTTGGAGAAAAAGTTTTTATTCTAAAATTGTCATTCACTCCATCCGATGTAAGACTGTCTTTCATGTTCCAAAGAAGACAATTATCATTGCTGGTATCATATATAATAACAATTAACAAGTGTCAAAGTCAATAATTACATGTAATTGTAGGTCTCTTTTTGAAAAAACTAGATATTGATATGCGGTGAAAATAAAAAACCAACTAATAAGATAGAGTAACAAATATTGTGTATAAAGAATTTCTTTAGAATCTATAATGATTAGTGATATACTTATATGTAATTGTTAATATACAGATTATTCTTATTTTATCTTTTAAGATTTTTTTTCCTCTTTATTTTATTTATGTACGATTTAGTTGACGTGCGTTTAACGCACGAGTTAAAAATATAAATAATCAAGTCAATTTTTTATCCTTTAATTATGGGCCACATACACGTGAGTTTTAAAGGAAACTACACATTAAACAATATAAATAATCAAGTCAATTATTTTTTCTTAAACTGTGCATCGGGTCAATTAGAACGATTATTTAGGGACGGAGGGAGTAGTTTAGATTAATCTGTCTAATCCCTGTACTTTATGGATAAAATGACCATTTTACCTCGAATCAATGCCACATGAGATACATGTACGTTGACCTAACGAAAAAAACATAACGAAAGTGGACGAAAAGACCATCTCTGACAAAAGTTTTTGTATAAGGACCAATAAGATTCGATTTTTTTTCAAGGACGGAGTGGAAATAAGATGTAAAATACAAGAACGATTTGAGTAATTCACCCTTTTATTTAATCCATCGTTGGATGGCTTGATTCAATTTTGATTCATGAAATATTCATTGTTCAAGCTCTCAAGTGAAGTTCCCCTTGCTAATCTACAGTAATTTGGGGTCCACTCGAGTAAATACTGAAAATGTTACTCGACCAATTTGAACAGAGTATATCATTTGCTTCTCTACATATTAAAAATGAAGATTTTTTTTTGATAACCATAAGCTACTAACAACAAAAAACCTTCCACCATTTTCGTACCAGCGCTAATAATTTTCATAACCCACTATTTTTATCTCAAATAACTTTATATACCATACTATCTTTAAATAAAATTGAATTGGTGTCCAAATAAGACAAACCGAGTCTCTATTTATAGATAAAAATATGTACTTTTTAAAAAACATACTCTAATACTTAAAACGGAAGATATTTAATAAATTAATGTATGCATTCTTATCATTTACTCCATTAATTCCATCAAAAATTCGAATGATTAGGGTTCTATGTTTAATAGTTTTAATCATTAATATATATATATATATATATATATATATATATAATTACACAAATACTTGAATATAATCAATATATTAATACCAAATATGAATAATAAAGTTAAATGTGGGAGATTATAAACATTATTTTATTTTTATAAGTAAGTGTGATCTCTTGTTGATATAAGGATTGAAACTAAAAATCTTAAATCTTTGCCGTAGTCCCCTTGACATGTTGACAAGTAAAATATTTATTATAATACTCCCTCCGTCCCAAAATTATCGTCCAATTTACTTGGCGCACGGTTTAAGAAAATATATTTGGCTGAATTATTAATATTAGTTTGATGTGTAGTTTACTTTAAAGCTCATGTGTATGTGGACAATAATTAATGTATGATGAAAAAATAAGAATAAAATGGTAAAAATATTGTCCTAAAAAAAGTTTCAAACAATACAATTAATTTGAAACAAACGAAAAAGAAAAACATGACAATAATTTTGGGACTGAGGGAGTATAGTAGACTATTTACTTGTAACAGAGAGAGCACAAGAAAAATATAGTACTCCATCAGTTTTCAAATTATCGTTCTTTTTTCTTTTTTGTCCGTTCTAAAATAATTGTCTTCTTTGAAAACTTTCCCTTTCAGGAAAACATTTTTGCCACTTTACCTTTACTTTTTCTGTTTACTTTAATTATGGTCACATACTCAAAGTCATTAAAGAAATCACATATTTCACCAATATTTATAATACATTCAATTATTTTTTGGCAAAACCCCCCATTTGGCCACCCAACTTTTCAAAAACTTGCAAGGCGGCCATCGAAAGTTTAAAACTTGCAATGAGGCCATTGAACTAAATTAATGATGCAAGCGTGCCCATATTTTGGATGGCCGTTAGCTACACCGTTAAATATGAGTGAAATCTTTATTTTGTCTCCTTTAAATAACAATTATTTCCTTTATGTGATATTAGAAACCCAAAGGGGTCTAACTGAAAAAAAGTATTTGACATGTCATTTATGTTCAGAGTAGGGGGTCTAACTGAGGGGTTTTGCCTACAATTAATCAATCAATTTAGTGTTCCAATTTATGGAGACCAAGCTCAAAGACTTTCCCAAATCCCAATCACACCAGCAGCCTGAACCTGCCATCAATGATGGCTCCAACAAAGACGATCGCCCCCTCTTCAAACATGACCTAACCACCACCGCCACCTAGTCCACCCATCAGCTAGACATCGAAAAGCTGAAGAAGAAATACGTCACATGGGGCGCGGTGAGCTTCCTTGGGCCGAGAAGGTTCTGCATGCGTTTGCACTGGTGAGACTCGAACCAAACCAGGTCGCCGCCATTTCTACATTTCGCGATCCAGTTATACTAATCAAACTTCCGACACCGCCGTTTCATTCTACCGTGATCGGATCGACCTTCGTCGTTGGTCTCGTTGCGGTGGGCTTGCAAGTCGATTGATCGGGTGTAGTAGTACGCAGAGACGAAGAATTAGATTCGGTGGAGAAGAAGCGCATGGGACCCACCTGCGTACCTAGGTTTGGTCAAATGACGGAATCGACAGCCGTTGTTAGGATTGAGGCTGGAGTTGAGTTGTAATGGGTTAAGCCAAATTTATGTTTGGAGCTGGTGCGTTGGGTTTCAAAGATAGATTCAGATCTATGTTTGGATTCGATTCACGCCGGCGGCAAGCCGCTTTCTCCCCTAGTACGCCCAATCGCTTCCTCCAAGTCCCAATTCGCCCTTCACCCAGCTCCGCTTTCAGTGATTGAATATGTGAGGGTTTGAAACAAACTGCAGGTTTGAAAGGTTGGTGTTTTTGATTTGGGTTTGCGAAAGGCAAGTAATTAGGAGCCAGATTTGGGTTTGCAAAATGTCCTCTACGTCGCTGGAAATCCACCGGAGCTGGGATTGGTCTTGGCCATGAGAAGCATCAAATTCAGACAAAAGGGTTTACCATAAATGACATGTATAATTTTGACCCCATAATGTTTACATAAATGACATGTATAATTTTTTTTCAATTGGACCCCTTTGGGTTTTTAATATCATATAAATAGAATAATTGTCAATTTAAATGAGGACAAAATAGGGATTTCACTTAGATTTAACGATGGAGCTAACGGCCGTCCAAAATATGGGCACGCTTGTAACATTAATTTAGTCCAGTGGCCTCATTGCAAGTTTTAAACTTTCGGTGACCGCCTTGCAAGTTTTTGAAAAGTTGGGTAGCCAAATGAGGGGTTTTGTCTTATTTTTTCTTAAATAGTGTGTCGGGTCAAAGAAGACAATAATTTTAAAACAGATGGAGTATGATGCTATCAATGTAATTTGAACACGTGACATTTTAACTCATCGTGCTAATTTATTGATAACTAGATTTTGTTCCCGTGCCTATGGTACGACATCAGTATGAGACGATGTCAGTATTCAAAATAACCAATTTAAAATGAACACCACTCGGTAATCAAATAAAACCATATGATCATCCAACTGTGGAAAAAATATTAAAAGTTAGTTTTGTAATTTTTTTTAGGGAAATAAGGGCGGTACCCTGCTATATTTTATTAATAAAAATAAAATTACAAACTTGAGGGTGACAACCAGCCTTATCCTTATAGAAGGGGGGACGGAGGAGTCTGACCTCGAAAAGGAAATACTAACAATAAATAAAAACTAAGAAATTTGAATATGAGGTAAACTTTGGGCATCCATAATGATATCTCCGTAAATCGAACGAGGGAGATCTTATAAAGAAAAAAAGTGGCATCCATACCCGTGTCTCTAGCAAGATTAGCAAAACCAATAATCGAATATTGTTAAAGAAAAAAATAAATTTGACATGTAGAAACAATACTATATTATTTTTTCTCAATAACGATAACTTAAACTTCTTTTGGAAGCTTTTGCTTCACAACAATGACTGAGTTTGAAACGCGAGATGTAATAATTTTGTCTAGTATTTATATTTAACCAAAGAACTATACTCTGCTACTATATGTCATTTAGCTAGTAGGTATACAAAAGCTATTTGTAAAGTTTAAACAGAATTGAAAGACAAAGTAGAAAACCAAGAATAAGATATTTACCATTACCTTATTCATTCTCTTCTTTCTTATTCATTTTTTTTTCTACCATTACCATCTCCTTTAAAATCTTCTTTGTGTATGTTCTCCTCAATGCTACCTAAGGCCTCATTGTTTTTTCCTTCTATTTACTGGTCAATTGCAATTAAGAGATACTTAATTTAAATTGAAGGGAGTACAAAATCAACAAAATAAATAAACCGAATTAAAGGAACAAAAAAAGAAATAAAATAACTTACCTTTAATGATTTACAGATATCTCATCTATTGTTATCAGGATTAAAGAAATCTAGCAATATCTCTTGAATGTATTTAAAAAAACTAATATAGGAAGACAAATGTCATAATTAATTAGGGAACCAATTAGGGTGATAATGAGAGTTAATCCTGGTCGATAGTTATTTTTGGTAAAAATGAATCGCAGTCAGTAGTTAACTTTTCAGAAGATTTAATCCTGACCAATAGTTATGTTTGCTAAAAATGAATTCTGAACAGTAGTTAACTACTGAACTTTATTATAACTAGTAAGGTTCACGTGCGTTGCATGTGGTTAACGCACGTGGTGTTAATGGTTTTTTAAAGTGATTTGTCAGTTTCTTAACTTTTTTGTTTACTTTTAATTATTTGATTCTTTTTGTATTTTAATCTTTATAGTTTTGAGGCTTATAAATTGTGTTGTTGTGTATTTATGTTTTTCGATATTTTGTTTTTCGATCATTTATAATGTAAGCTTTTAGTCCTTATATTGCAACTTATCCTACACATTTGTCCTTTTTATTGGTTATTTTTAAATATTTTTTTAATACCAAACATGAATTCATTCACTTTTATCGGTGTTGGAATTGAAAACAATTCAAACTTACTTTCTTAGATAAGCACATTGTTGTTGAAGACTTTTCTTATATCGTTTATGAAATTTATGCTCTCTTTGGAAAATAATAAATTGTGTTATAGAAATCAAACTGACAATCCCAAAGTATATAATTACACTATAAAATACAAAATTCACCTAGAGTATCTATAAAGTCTCACTTTACCACCCAACCTAACTTGTGTGTCATTTTCATATCTCATTGTATAAGTTTTTTCTAGTTTGCCCCCTAGACACTACTAAGGTTACTGTTGAATCTTGCATGAAATTAGATTTGCTTAAAATCATTCCACTTGATTGTCAGCCAAGGATTTTGGATTATCTTTGGTCAGCCCGAAATTTTTTGTCAGAAGTTCACTTCAGCTGATCATAGTGTTCTTAGTGTCAGTTTGCTTACCTTATTTGATTAATCAAATACTTGTACTGACACTCTCTCTTACTTGTACGTTTTTGATATAGATATTCTGCTAGATATTTCTTCCCAAGATCTTTTGAGATCTTGCATCTGCCAAACACATTTTCAAATTCAAAATGTGTTCCTAACAGGTTACTCTTGAAGATCTTCTATAAATACCCACTGGAAGCATTCTTGAAGACATACATTTTTTACAGAAGTCTAAAGCCTCATACTTTCAAGAAATTTCTCTGCGCCTTAGTCTTCTTAGAAAAACATTAGCTAGATACTCTTCTTTGATTAATTCTTACTAGTTACTGTTTAGGCAAACACTGAGTGATTCTACTTCATAATTTTTTAAATTCAGTCAGTTTGTTTCACGAGTTTGATTGTTTCTTAATCATTCTCCACTAAACACCGGTCTTTTGTTGTACAATGATCCATTAGAGATCAAATAGATTTTTAATAAAATTAGTGCACTTCAAAAATCCAAGTCTGACCAACTTGGTAGTGGACGTAGCAGTTTATCTGTGAACCACTTCAACTGATTTGTCAGCCACTATTCATATTCTTGCAAACTGACTAAACACTTAAGAAGTTTTTCAACTAATTAAGTGTCAGTCAGTTAACAACAATTGTTTGACTAGTTGTTCAGTTAAATTGTATTTCAGTTTCCTCTATATATTCAATGATCAACTTCAAAAGCCAACTTCATTTGAAACAGTTGTGTCAGCTAGTTGACCAACTTTCATCAGCTTAAACATTTTCAAAATGTCAGCCAGCTGACCAATTTTCAGCTGACTGACAAAACTCTTTTTCCGTTGCCAACTTTAAAAGGTTTTACAAATAAATGCTCAAAGTTTTTAAATGCTATTCACCCCCCCCTCTAGCCTTAATTGTTGCCATTTGGACTTACAGTTACCAATATGACGTTAAGGTGCACATGGTATTTCACGTGAAGGGCATTTTGGTCATTTTAAACAATGTTTTCTATGCTTTTATTACCCAAAAAAACTTCATTTTCTTATTCTCCGACAACGCTTTCTCTGCTTCTTCTCCAACAATTACATCTTATTTAAATTTTAAGTGAGATAAAACTCAAGAATGTATAAATCTTTTATTCAAATTTATATATATAAAAATAAATAAAAATAGTGCGGAATCATATCATGTAGAGATAAAACACAAGAAGAGGATCGCATTTAGGTGTCAAGGCGGCCATGAATAAGAACCCACAAAAAATTAAAGCTGCCAGAGCTGCCGATGAATTCATCACAGATGTATACGACAATGATGAGGCACGTCATGATTCAATCCGTCTTTATCGTGCCTAGCTTAAACTCCAACAAATTTCTCCTTGGCACCATTAATATGGTTTATGGTTTGAATGGAGCAACTTATCGATCTTAAACATTATTCGCTACCATTTTTATCACTACGATTACCACACGTTACATCACAATCACCAAATTCGATATGAAATATGGAAATGCTACAAAATTGCGTTGAGGGGCAAAGTGGATTTAGTGAATACCTTATGGGACAATGTGTATTTTGGACTAATTTTGATGGGACAAACATATGATTAGCTCCCAAAATTACACACTAAATATTACATTTGACCATAACCTACGAAGTGTCTCACTTTCATACCTTATTTTTCTATTTGTCTCACTTTACTCCCTCCCGTCTATGGGTGTTAAAAATAGTAACGTACGAAAAATGATATGTGCATGTCACATAAATATTATTTTGGTCATTTTGCTTGGGGTGAAAAATGAGATTTAGTTATAACTTTATTATATAATTAACCATTTAGTATTTAAAATATGTTTTTAAATAAAAATAATAATAAATAATTGTTTCAATAATTCAAAAATAATTATATGACCAAATTACAATTTCCCCCAAGGTATCCACCAAATCGTATAATGCACCCCAACCTAAGGTTTGTCCCATAATGATATCTGACGTTCCTTTTTTTCTTCTTCTCATTTTCCACCCTATCCGTGATAGACGCTAGAATATTCACGTTAAATAGCACATGATCTTCCACGTGCGGGGCAAAAATGACATTTTCATTATTTGCTTTAGGGGTAAAGGTATTAAAAGTAAAAAACTCTAATCTCACACACTCTTCTTCCCTCTTTTCCCGGTGCAAGTGACCATCTCTCTCTCCACCATAATATTCGCCATCTCCAGCCCAAACCCTTCCCACTTCGGTCACGCCTATCACAACTTTGGCGCCATCCTTCTTTGATTCTAGTCAAACTCCATCTCTGATCTTCCTCATTCTATCTCATGCAAAACTAGCGTCTAAAGTAGAAATCAGAGGGTATATACTATACTTACTAAAAACCCTAGAAAAAATATGCGATTAACAAAAAACACATAACCCTTATCGATGAATTCATCAGAAAGAGAGACGGGCTTGAATGCAGAGAAATGGTAAGGAGAATGCTATCCTTAAAACTAATTATACTACTTTCCTTACAACTATGCTTTGAAGAAGCGCAAAGTTGTTTTAAACAAAGACATTTTTGCACTTGAATGCTAAAACTATAAAATTAGTTGTAAGGCTGACAATGTTGTTATTTTAATTTGTCTCATAATTATATTTAGAATTTATTTAATTTATACACCCATCATTCATACACCCATCACCATTACCACCACTACCACCTCAAATAACACCATTAGCCTAAAAATCAACTTTTTTTATTTTATCTTATTTCTTTGTTTAATTTCTTACTCCTTTGTTTAATGTCATATTCCACCTAAATCACCACTTTCATGCTTAAAATCGCCCCCACCACCACCAGCATCCCTACAAATTCCGCCACAGCTATCACCACCACCAAGAAACGTGTCCACATTGCCTTGCTAAAATGGAAAAATAACATATATTTAGCTTCCGTTAAGTGGAACTACTTTCTTCAAACAAATTTCCTATCGATTCTAACATAATTTCCTCTCTAACAAAACACACAGATTTGTCAACTAAGTTCTCTATTTTTCTTTATCTTCTTGACATTATATCACTTTTCCTTAACACATTTCTCTTAGCTTATTTATACGCAATTACTACTCATGCTATAGATTTGCTTAATATCTCAACAATCACCAACCAATATATTATTATAGTTATAATTTTTCATATACCTCTAATAATGACATTCCCAACATATGATGTCTCACTTTCCTACATGTTTTTTCTATTTGTCTCACTTTGTCCTCTCCCGTCTATAGACATTAAAAATAGTGATGGAAAATTATGTACATGAGGATTATTTTAGTCATTTTTCTTGTGGCGCAAAGTGGGATTTGTTATAATTTCATCATTTAGTTTGCCATTTAATATTAAAAATATTTTTAATTAAAAAATAATTATTTAAATAATCTAAAATTAGTTGCATTTTGTCTGATATTTAAATTCAAAGTTAAAAATGCATTACTCCAAAAAATATGAAATTTAAAATTTATTTTTTAGCCCTCACTTTCTTTCGTCAACCCCATCATTCATAGACTCATCACCACCACCAGTAACACCTCAAATTTTACCATTAGTCCAAAATTTAATTTTTTGATTTGATTTGATTTCCTTTTCTAATTCCTTACTCTTTCCTTCGAAGTAACCCATTTGAAAAACCCATCAATGATAGACACGCCACCGCCACAACCTTAAATTTCACTTTTTACAAACTCAAATTCAATTTTTTTTTTGAATTTTCAAAATTTCAAATTGAATCTGAAACCCATATGGATATTTGAAAATTTGATGATTAGAAAATCTCACAACGATATATTTCATCTAATCCACCATTGTCATCCCTAAAATCACTGTCACCACAGCCCCTAATAGCATCATCCATGCGGTCGTAAGCACTGCCATCACCATCACCAAGAAACACATTCACCTCGCCTTACTAAAATAGAAACATAGAATCTCTTTAGCTTCTGATTAGTCGGACTTCTTTCTCGAACGTCTCTCACTTCTTACCTCATATCTACTTTCAGTGTCAAATTACTAAGTAAGGAGAGAATCTAATTTAGGATAAAGCTACTTGAAAGGATGTTGATTGGCGAAAATTTTTTTCAATTAAAGGAGAGTTGTGGTAGAAGAAAAGAAAGTTGATAGCCATGGGAGGGGAATAGAGAGATTCTTACACGTAACTACTTCGGGTTCTATGAAGAAGAGCAAGCAAGTTAAGACCAAAAGAGGTTAGAGGTTTTGAACCCAATTATGGGAAGGAGTAAAATATTTTAAACCTAGTTATTTGTGATTATTAACAGTGGTTTGTTTGTAATATTTATAAGTTAGGACCAGTATGATAGTTTTTAAGGTTGCTTGTAGTAGTCTGAAAATTCAAAGAAATAAATTATAGATTTTTGCTTTCTTTTGTAACAAAACGCACAAATTCATCAATTGGTTCTTCATTTTCTCCATCTTATTGACACTATGACACATTTTCTTAACCCACTTCTCTTAGTTTATTCATGGGTAATAGCTAAAGACGCTACATATTTTTGCTTAATATCTTGATACTCACTAACAAATCTATTATTATAGTAACATTTTTTTCATTTAATTCTATAATGTCTTTACTAAGTAAAACCATATTATTTGAGAATGTAATATCATATTATTTTTTAGTTTCAAATAAATTTTTAGTCTCTCGACTGAGTAAGGGGTTTTTTTTTTTTTTAGAAAATATTGAACGACATTTGTAACAATAATGGTAGGAGAGGGAAACTGATAAGAAAGTAAAAATACAAGACGAAATAAATAGAATTCAAAACTGTAGGACCTAACTTTAAAACATGTACAAGTCAAGGGATCAAATTATTATTTGATTATTAATAGAATTAATTAATCTCTGATAAATTTACTTGTTTGACCTTAATTAATGGAGGATGATTTATTATATTTGAGGTTATTTTTGTCCAAACATTATTTGTTGTCATGGTATATTTACTTGTTTTGTCCTTAATTAAATGGTGAGTGGTTTATTTGGTGAATGGTTATTTTTGTCCATCTATTAAATTGTAAGAAACAAACTTGACTTTTATAGTAAGAGAGATATAGATTTCAAAATCTTAGCTAAAACTCATATTTAACAAAAGGATCATATGCATTAGTCATTTGATTTAAAGAAGGGTCGTGCTATTATAACCCCTCGTTCTTCCAAGTTGACACCCCCAAAACCGCTCAAAACCCAAACTTCCTATTTTACCCTCCCCTATCCAAGGTGACCCCCCTCACTACCTCATCCTTCTCCCCCACCTCACTGTCTCCTCCCTCTCCCCCCACACCCCTCCTCCTTCTCTCCCACCTCACTGCCTCCTCCCTCCCCTCACACTGCTTCCTCCCTCCCCCAATCCACAACGTCTTCCCTCCCCTTCCATCACCACCTCCTCCCCCTCCCTCATCACAGTATACTCACACCCCGCATCATAGCCTCGTCCCCCCTCACACAGGGCCGTTCCTGAACTTTTAAGGACCAAGGGCAAAAATGATAAAATGGGCCCCTATAGATATAAAAAATAAAATTTTGAAATAAATAAATTTTCAATTTTTCATCGTTCAAAGTATTCAATTGGTATAACATCTACGAGCATACTAATATATAATTATTTGAAATACTTATTTAAAATTAATTCGTTTACATATTCCGGTACACTAGTTATTTTCTATCTTGATTTGATAATTTTCTTATATATTAAAATATACAAAATGTCTATAAAGCATATCTATAAGAAATTTCAGATTTATTCACTCTTCTAAGATCTTTCTCAATTATATCATCAAATTATATCACATTCTCTCATTTTTTGGCTCATTCGTTACTTACTCATTTGGTTTTTTTATTGATTATTCGATTATTGTAATCCATTAATCTATATTATAAGATAATTAAGTTTTTTGCTGATTAGGCGTGCTATTTTATTATTAATGAGTTACTAAAAATGTCATTTTTTTAAAAAGTTTGACTTTTAAACGGGGACTCTTTACCCGGAACGAGAGAGTATATAATACTTGATAATTCACAACTCAAAAATAAACTAAATTTTACATAACTTTCAAAGAGTTGAACCCATGACCTCTCAACCAAATCAAAACACTTCATCCAATGGGCCACTGAATCACATATAAAATTCAAGTGACAGTATAATATTTATATCTATATATGCATGTATTATAAGTTTGGGCCCCTCAAAATTAGAGCTGTCAAAACGGGTTTGCGGGGCGGTTTTGCCCGCGGGCCTAAAAAGCTCGCCATAAAACGACTCGGGACGGGAAAGCCCGCGAACTTGACGGTCCATGAAACTCATGGCCCAACCCACCCAGCGTAGGGCTGCGGGCAAAACGGGCAAGCCCGCAAAAAACGAATTTATTTAATATTTTTTATTAATTATTTTTCATCGATTGGAATCTGCTATTTATGGTCTCTTTTCTATTGGTAATCAGTAGTTGAGGGCCTTTCTTCCTTTCTCCACTGCTTTCCTTAGCATTAGCATGGGCTTGGTCTTCCTCGGTGAGCGGATGTCTATAACACCCATTTTCAAGGATCTGGCGGATCGCCTAGCAGGAAGGCTACTGAGCCACTGATCTGATCTTCGATTGGCTTTGTACGTCGATTAACGTAGATCAAGAAAGGAAAGAAAAATCCAATTGTGTTTGAGCCGACATTTCTTCCTTGTGATAGCCTGATTGGCTATGTATGTATAGGAGCGCTACGTACTGGAACCGCACCAATATACCAAATTAACAATATATCAAAGCTCTTATTTAGAACAAATTAACAAATTTGTATATAGTACAATCTGTACAGAACTAGGGCTCAAAGCCTCAAAAAAAAACCAAAAGGCCATATCTGCCGAAGATGCTCGTTGCCTCGTTCTTGAAGATAGTTGTCTTGACTGAGCGAAAAGATAGTCACAACTCAACCTCGTCGGTGTCGCTCGCACTGAGGTATGACCTGAGGGCTTGAAAGTTGGAACAAAAGAGAACTTCAAAATCAAAAGATTCGAAACCCATGTGAAATAGAGATTGTGAGAGTTTGAGAGAGCGAAGGTAGGAGAGAAATACCTGTGAGACTTAGAGAGACTGTGCAAGATCGAGATCGAGATCGAGAGAGAGAGAGAGAGAGATCGAGGCTGTGAGTCTGTGGCTCTGTGCGGGAGGCCGGAGGCGAGAGCGAGAGAGAGACGAACCAGAGTGACTGAGTGAGTGTGAGACGGTGAGACCTAAGGCGGAAAGACTCTGGCTGAGACGAGCCGCATAAGCACCGGCGGCTAAGCTGTTGTTCCGTACTTCAGTGATTCAATCTCTTCGGCAGAGGGATGAGGAGATGGACGTTGAGCAAGATGGAATAAACACAAACAAGTGAATTGAAGAGTTTTGAGTTTTGACTTAGGTTTTGTTTCATATAATCATATTATCTGGACTGGGCTTCTACGCCTCTACTTCACTTGGGCTTCTGCTTGTAAGTGTCTAAGGTGGGAACTAACTAACTAAGATAATTAAGATTAGAAAATGACGGGCAGCCCGCAGCCCGCCCCAACCGGCAAACGCCCGCAGCTCATGCGTGCAAAACCCGAAAAGCCCACTTCCAAACGGGTATCAAAAACATCAGCCCAACCCGCCCCTAATAGGTGGCGGGACAGGCATGCCCGCGGGCTTTTGCCCTATTTGACTGCTCTACTCAAAATTAGGGGCGCAGGGCAGTCGATCACCCTTCCAGACCACCCTCAGGGCCGGCCCTGCCCTCACACCTCCATTCTCCCTCTTTTTAAAAAAATAAAAAAAATTAATTCCAGGTTTGTTTGGCCCTGATCGACCGAACAAACTTGTTCTGTTCGGCCATGGGTGACTGAACAACCTTTAATTGTTCGGCTATGGGTGATCGAACAGCCTTGTGGCCGAACAATACAAGGTTGTTCGGTCACTCATGACCGAACAATTCAAGGTTGTTCGATCATTTATGGCCGAACAGAACAAGTTTGTTCGGTCGACCAGAGCCTAACAAACCTAAAATTAATTATTATTTTTTTAAATGGAGAAACGGGGAAGAATGGAGGTTTGAGCGGGGGGGGAGGGATGAGGCTATGAAGGGGGTGGGTATGTAATGGAAGGGGAGGGAAGAAGCTGTGGATTGGGGGGAGGGAGGAGGCGGTGTGGAAGGGAAGGAGGAGACAGTAAAGTGAGGGAAGAGGCGGTGTGGGGGGAGGGAGGAGATAGTGTGGTGGGGGAGAAGGAGGAGGAAGTGTAGGGGGAGGGAGGAGACATTGAAGTGGGGGAGAGGGAGGAGGCGGTGAGGGGGGTGGGAAGGGGGGTCAACTTGGATAGGGGAGGGCAAAATAGGAAGTTTGGATTTGAGGGGGTCAACTTGGAGTAACGAGGGCTCTCAATAGGGCGACTCTTTAAAGAATCCATATTTGATTAAAATATATTTGCATACATACCCTTAGTCTTAAGAACAAAATCATCCATACTATTAATATGATGTTTAATGTATTAAGCAACCTTAGACACCCATATATATATTATCTCTCTAATTGAACCATCAAAATAAAATAAAATGAGAAACTGTTTAGATCCCTGGCGGAAGAAACATTATATAAAACATCACTATATATATATATATATTGGCATCGACAAAAAAAATTATAGAAAAAAGAGGCACTTTTATGAGTAATAATATCCTTACCAGTAGTGTTATTACTGGTATTACAATTTTGTATATTAAAAGGCAAAGTTGAAAAGTTAATTATGCATTTCTCAAAACAAGTTGTAATACTAGTAGTAACACTAGTTGTAGGACTAGTAGATTTGAATACAGGATCAAGGATCGATTCCTATCAACCATAGTGTGGGGGTGGCTCCTTGTAGGTACTAGGCACGGGTCCTCCTAGCTACTTAATCGCTGAGTTACCGTGATTTTCTCTCTCACATTCTCATGAGGGCTGGGGTGTGGGGGCTCTCGGGGGGAGAGTTTCCCCTTTGGATACACTAGTTGTAGGGCTAGCATTACTCCACTTTTATTGCCTTTAAACTAATTAAAAAAACCCCTTTAATTTCTTAAATAACTGCTCTATTACTTAAATTTACAACACCCACACCTTGATTTAAGGTTACTTTATTAGATTTATCACATGGGCGGATGCATGTATGTCTAATAGGATGGTGGCATTAGTTAAATATTGTCATTTGACCCGGTTGATGAATATACATGGTCTTTGATAGACATAAACCACTTGGTCAACCACTGGTCGATCTGATAAACCAGTTGTCGATCAAATGGTTTACACTGGTTTATTGATAAACCAGTTGTCGACCAAGTGGTTTACACTGGTTTATAACCAGTGTAAATCACTTAGCCGACAACTGGTTTATCTGTCGACTAGTGGAGAAACTAGAGATTTCGGATGTTGAGAGATACATTTTTACTGGTTTACCGATAAACCAGTGGTGGTTTATCAATAAACCAGGCCATAAAAGAGTTTTTTTTTAGTGAGGCTACAAATGACCAAGTCATCATTAACTTGGCCATTTTTGTAAATACCCCAATAAGATGCAAGTGAACCTAATTTCAAATTTTATTTATTTTTCGTAGCCGTCCAACTTCACCATCCATTTAAGAAAGAAAAAAACAGAGTTTACTTTAACTTGATTAAGACGATATTACGAACATTTTTTATAAAATGAATTTTTCTTCTTTAATTCATCGTGTATTGGTAGGTTGAGCCGTGAGAGAGTGTACAGATTATGACGATCAAGACCTACTCAAAAGTAAAAGATATCAAAATTTGGTACGAGGGAAAGTACCAAATTTCATTCACCTCTCCTAGACTCCTAGTAACACACCTAATTTTAGTACCCTTCACTTTGACCATATATTTATGTTATAATATGTGTTTGTAAGTTACTCCCTATGTCCCTAAATAATCGTTCTGGTTGACCCGACGTACAGTTTAATAAAACACAATTGACTTGATTATTTATATTGGTTTAATGTGTAGTTTCCTTTAAAACCTATGTGTATGTGACCCATAATTAAAGTAGGGTGAAAAAGTAAGGGTAAAGTGGTAAATGCGATATTCTAAAAAGGTAAGTTTCAAACTGGACAATTATTTTGAGACGGACGAAAAAGGAAAGGAAGTCGATAATTTAGGAACGGAGGGAGTATTATATATTAATTTTTTTAATTTTGTTTTTATATTTTGATATGTGTTGGATATAATTTTTTTCAAATTTATTATTATATCAAATTTTGATGTTTATGATTGAAAATGAATATCGGATACTCTAAACCTATAAATAATATAACTAATAGAAATCAAAATTTAATTTTAATTCCGGCATGTATCAGACTTGCCTAACGAAGCAAGGCCCAGCTAGTTAGCCACGCTTGATTTCAATATTACCACGTTGCCAACTGTTTGCCGTATGAGAAATTGACATGTAATCAACTGGTCCCACAAGTACGGAGTTGCCACCACGCTCCATGAATTCATCAAACTATAAATCTACTAAAAACCCCTCCCAGGCCAAACCCTCACTTTCATTTCTCTCTCTTCCTCTCTCCAAATTTTGTATAGAATTTTATTTACTATCTATCTCTGCAAAAAATAAAATAAAAATCATAGAGAATCAGAAAAATTTTGGGCCGCTACGTAATCATTCCGGAGAGCAATTCATAGTTGAAAACACCTGAGAGACGATAAGCATGCCGCCGGCAGCCGGCGTTACGTCGCCTTCGGATCGAGTTCCATTGATGATGCCGGCGACTGTTCAACCGGCTCCTGCTATGATGCCTGATTCCTTCGCTAAGGACGCCATTATCGCCTGGTTCCGAGGTGAGTTCGCTGCGGCAAACGCTATTATCGATGCGCTCTGTAACCACCTCACTCAGCTGGAGGCCGCTGGTTGTGGAGCCGGAGAAAGATCGGATTACGAGGCGGTGTTCGCGGCAATCCACCGGCGTCGACTGAATTGGATCCCGATTCTTCAGATGCAGAAGTACTATTCTATTGCCGACGTTACTCTAGAGCTCCGACAAGTCGCAGAGGAGAAAAAGGTGAAAGGTGGAGAATGCGAGGATGCGAAGAAGATTGAGGAAATGAATGTTTCAGTTTTATTGAATGAGAAAGAGAAGAGCCGTGAAATTTCTGAGGAGGAATCAATGGAGTGTAACGAAAATGCCGGTGATGAGGGGGTTGATGAAGATTCAATGAGAGACGATTCACCGGAGAGTGAGATTACTGATACAGGTAAGTATTGATTTGATCGTTTAGATTTCTGATTTCATTCCATTTATTTTCCTCTCTCTTTGTCTTTGTTTCTGAATTTAATGAGTTGGTAGGTAACAAGCAGGGGATAATAATTCGGTGTTAATGTCAGTCGTGACAACAAATTGACTATTTAAATCAGGATCTACTGTATTCTCTGGATCAATCCGCTCTTTGATTTCTCTGTTCTTTGTTTCTGTATATTTTTTAAATACCAGAAATGACAGATTATATGAAAATTCATTTTCTCCATTTTATATGCTTAAATATATATATATATATATATACACACACACACATTTTGTTAATGATCAACATTTTTTTTAATCAAACTAGTCCTGTGTATATCATTCATCGTAATTTCTCCCATATTTTGCAACTGTTGATGAGAATTATAGATTTAGTTCCCTTGATTTTCATTTCAATTATGGCTTCTTCTTTTTTATAGGCAAGTATTATGGCTTTGGATAGAGAATTCCGTCCTAAAATTAATTCTCCCAGAAAGCTGCAATGTCAAACTGATGAATTGAGCACAGCTTACTCTGTTTCATTTATTTTAATTTATTTTATGGTGTTAGATATTTTGCCGAAATAGTTTTTAGCTGTAAAATAAAATGATTACTAATACGCCTGATACTTTTTCGAGGTATCGATGTATAAGAAATTCGAGGTCTCTCCAAAATTTCCCTGCAAAGGTGATTTTTTGCTTTCCAAATTTGGTGTAAACAGTTAGTTTGGGGAGTAGCGAATACTACTAGTACCACCCTCCTATAAGACCTGATTTCACCTCGAGATGCGTGTCAATATCATTAAATTTACATATACATATGGGCGGCGGATGTTTACTGATCTCGTTTAACGGACGGACGTCACCACCTGCGTTCTGTTAGTTAGTTCAGCGGTGCTGCTGACATCTAGTCAATTTATTTATTTACTCCTTGGTCTAGTTTTTTTTTTTTTTCCGAAAGTCTAAAATGTATTTATTTACTCCTAGGTCTTGTTAATAGATTTATTAATAATTTTATAAGGATAGAACTATTTGTTTATGATTAGTTTTTTTAGAAGACCGCTTTAACTAACTACGGGTAAAGAGAATCAATCTTACAAAAAAAAATATATCTGTAAAAACTATTTATCCAAGTTTTTATCTTTGTTTAATTACCTATGTAAATAAGACGAAAGGAGTATTGATTATAGTTGGTGATTAGTTTGGGTTTCCTAAGTATGCCACAGTTGAACCTAATTCAACAATATGCCTAATTCAACAATATGGGAAACAAACCAGCTATCCATTCAAACTAATTCTTGGGAGAAATTCTGGTTCACTTTTGGGGGATTTTCAGTTACGAGTCAAATATATGCATAGTCCGATATCAATTGATTCATAGTAATGATACTACTGTAGCTATATAAGTCATTAATTTCCAACCCCTAGGTAGCGGAACTCGGTGTCAACAACTCGTTTGACTGGACTGAGTCAACTCCCCTGCCGGCTTTCCAAAAATAAAGGCCAAGATTCAAAACAGTTTGGACGACGGGATAACATATCCAGTGTTGGAATGTTGGTACTGTACGTTAGTGTTTTTTTCTGCTCTTTTCTTTTCATTTTCCACTTTTTTCAGTTTGTCCTCACTACGTTAGTGGGGAGAGGGGAGTGGAGCTAGTGCTGCCTGCGTATGCTTATTCCTTTTGTGGATTGTACAAAAGCTGTAAAACCATTTTCGGTAACGACAGGGCGTCCACACGTTAAAATTAGCAAGTTGGCAGATTACGTTGTATGATTACAATTCACAAGGCTGCTAATCACTATGTCTTCAAATTACATGCACGAGATAATTTATGTATTTTAAAGGAAAGGGACGGTGATAACAAATGATCGTTTAGTATTGGTACTTGACTGGCAATAATGAGGTCCAAATTCACAACTGTCTTCTTCAGTTTGGAGAAAACTAGATGACCCATGGCAAAGACAATAACTATTATTGGAAAATGCACATGCTTCTTTAGTTCTTTGAGTAATTTACTTGAGGAAATTAATAACTGGCAAGTAAAAGAAATGGAAAGACAAAAAATTGGTGTAAATACATTAAGATTGTACTAGATCAAAGTAATCTTGAATATTTGTGAAATATTTTCAAAGATTGTAATCCGTGTTTTCTTCTTGTTTTTCATCTTTACTCGATGATGCTATCCTGTCTTCATTACGATGATATTCTAGTAATAAGAAAAGGCTAAATCAATGATTTCATGTTATTGTTGCTATAAATACCTTTGTTATTAGATTATCAGGATCTGACTATTATCTGACTGCATCAGAAATCTTTCTCTCAGAATCCCTTCTGTAATTAGCAATTTACTATACCCCTAAAATGATCTAATTCAAAATATTTTTGGGTGAATTGGTTGGAATTAAAATAGATCAGATGGTCAAGGAGGTGACATGCTCATTTTTTCAGAATTTCTTTTCTTTCTCTGCTCGTCAGTCTTCATTCACATTCTTTAGTTTAGACTTTCTTTAAAGAACTATTTATTTGATAGGCTTCGGTGGAGGTTAATTGTCTTTCACTGAATTTTGTTTGATTATTTCTCATTTTGTCTTATAAAGTTGTGTTGATGACAAGCTATCTAATATTTTCCCTTAAAAGTGAATCTCTAAGAGTATTCCATTCTGTTGTTCAAAGTATTATCTCTGGGCACCGTCCTTTTGAAGTTTTGGCCAACTTGACTCTGATAACAGTCCTTTCTTCTTTTATTTTCTGTAGCTTGAAAAGTATTTTCGATATAGGTGATAAATGAGCGGGCATGGGTGGGTTTAAATGGGCGGCGGGTTCAAATGGGCAGGCAAGTAAGTGCTCATTTAATAATATGAGCATATATGGGCGGGCACTAAATGGGCATGAGCGCCCATTTACTCATTAACATGCACTTATCAAATAAATACAAAAATTACAAAAAAATAATTTTCTTTTACAAAAAATTATCAAAAGTTACAACTAACATATATATATATGTTTTTTTTTCCCTCCTAAAGGGGGCATGGGAAGGATCGAAGCACGAGGCGCTACATTGTGAAGCCATGTCTACCCAGGGGCAACATATATATATATATATATATATATATATATATGTATGTTTGCTCATTAACGAAAAAAAAACATTAATTTCACCAAAAAAAGGAACATAAATATGTATGTTTGCTCATCTCTTGTGTCAATTATGTATTTTCGTTGTTGTAACCCTCAATTTAATCTTCTATTTTATGGTTCGATTTTTTATTTTGCTGAACCCCAATAGATAAACACACAAGTCATAGAATGTCGTATGTTGCACTGCTCACAAAACCACTGTGAATCCATTTATAGTGTAACAGGGATGGATATTTATAGAGTCATAGAAATAGAGCAATCTGGGAGTGATGTTGAGTTTCATTTAACGGTACAGAGTCATAGAATGACATTCCATGCTTTGTTTTGCAATTTGGGGGTGTGGGGTGGCGGTTGGAAGGGCAGGTAGTTTCATTAATTTCACATGCTTTGCTTTGCAATGGGGGCACTTGGAGGGATGAGGGTTGGAAGGGTGGGTGTACAGTATAGATATATTAATTATGTTAAACGTCATTATTAATTTTAAGTATCCTATAATTATGTATGTAATTGATAAAATAAAATTAGAAGAGCAAGAGAATGCGTTTTATTGGAGGGGGGCGCTTGGTGGGGGGTGGGGGTGGGGGTTGGAAGGATGGGTGTACAGTATAGATATATTAATTATGTTAAACATCATTATTAATCTTAAGTATTTTATAATTATGTATGTAATTGGTAAAACAAAATTAGAAGAGTAAGAAAATTAATTTTAGGGAGGGGGGGGGGGGGCGCACTTGGAGGCGGGTGGAGGTTGGAATGGTGGGTGCACAATATAGATATATTAATTATGTTAAATGTCATTATTAATCTTAAATATTTTATAATTATGTATGTAATTGATAAAACAAAATTAGAAGAGCAAGAGAATGAGTTTTAGTATGGGTGCCCAAGTGGGCGCCCATTTAGCCTATCATAATTGTGCCCAAGTGGGCATGCCCATTTGTACCCACTTAAAATTTTGAGTGTGCCCATACCCATTATTTATTGGGCGGTCTGGACGGGCAAATGGGCGCGGGCAAAAATTGCCACCTCTAATTTTCGAGCAGAAATGTTTGTTTGGCTGAAGATAGCAAGCAATGAAGATCTTGATAGCTTTCTAATTCCATGTTTTGTTATGGTGGTATACAAATTTTTTTTTTTTTGGTGGTATACAATTATATCCTCATTTCCCATTTAAAATGCAGGATCTCAAGAAGTGCAGCCCACATTAGAAAACATTGAAATTTTCTCTAATGATGAAGATTGGGAGGCACGACGTGCTCAAATCAAGATGACAAAAGGGTTCGTAGCCAAGGAGTCAGTTAAAGGGCATACGGCGAGTTCTTTCTTTCACAGTTTAAATTTTGTGTTCTTAAATATAATTATGAGGATAAATATCTGTATTTTATGCTATGATAGATTAATTGGTATTTCTTCTGAAGGAATATTAGTTGTGACTGGCAGGTGAATGTCGTGAGAGGATTGAAGTTGTATGAAGATATTTTTCGTGATATTGAACTCTCTAAGTTGACTCACTATGTGAATGAACTCCGTGTTGCTGGCCAAAATGGAGAACTCTCAGGTGGATCCCCGTGATTCGTGATGCTTTTATAGTTAAACTAGTTGTTTCCTTTTGGGACCGAAGTTTTGAGATAGTTCAGGACATCTTCTGTAAGTTTGCTTGAGCAGGTTTGGCCATTAATTTTCTTTGCAATCAATTAAATTGTACTTTCTGTAGTAGGGTTTATTCACTCACAAGTTAAGGGCACCGAAAATTAAATGCCTGAAAATTGTAGCCATTTAATAGGGAATTTTGAGTGTACCTCTGATTTTAGAAATAAATGAACTCTGAAACTCTTATCAATAACTAGGAGACGCTATTAAGTGGTTTGGCTAAGCCAGTTTCTTGTTTAACTTGAGAGAAAAATGTTAGTCTATTGTTTTCCTAGTTCAAAAGAATTTAACAGAAGAAAAATACTTGGTTATTAATACTGATTTTCAGCTCGTTTAGATGTTGTCACACTTTATATTATAGCTAAATAAAGTAATATTTTTATGTTTACTGGAGGCCCTTGCTAGTGTCATAATGTTTCGTGGACAATTCCTTGAGTTGCTTGTTACGGTCGATGCCCTCTGCTTAAATTTAGTTGTGCGTTTACACATAATTGAGTCCACGATTATACCATTATATTATTGAATATTGTAAAGTCATATCTATAAAATGAAAGAAAGAAATTGATGTCTAATCAACTCTTTGGATGGATGTAGGTGAGACGTTCATCATGTACAACCAGCAATCGAAGGGAATCAAGAGAGAGCTGATTCAGCTCGGGTGTCCAATTTTTGGGCAGATAAAAGATGAAGCTACAGCTAAATGCCAAAAGAGTATGTAGAGCCTCACATTAAGAGCTCAAAACTGTTTAGCTTCTTGCCCTATTAACACGTCATTGACTTTCTGGTTGAAGTTTGTAATACATGTGCTTATATAAACAGGTCATATTGAGCCAATCCCATCTCCTCTCGAAAGTGTTGTTGACCATCTGGTTCAGTGGCATCTGGTTTCTGAAAACAGAAGACCAAACAGCTGCATCATTAACTTCTTTGATGAGGTATCGTCCAGCACGTTCTCTTCACACTCTTCTAGCAATGTTAATAGATTTCATGTGATTCTGATTGAAGTATGAGCTGAAGGCGTAGTGATTTCTGTGTAGGGGGAATATTCCCAGCCTTTTCTGAAGCCACCTCATTTGGACCAACCTATCTCTACCCTCCTCCTCTCTGAATCAACAATGGGTTTTGGACGTACTCTAGTTTGTGACAATGAGGGGAACTATAAAGGGCCACTCATGCTTTCTCTTAAGCAAGGGTACGCATATACTATTCTTTCCAGTGTTACTCGTCTGTTTGAGACTTGGGCAGTTATTTCGTACTTGTAAAAAGCAGCACTCAACATATGACAAAATTCTGTTAAACTATGTAGGTCACTTTTAGTGATGAGGGGAAACAGTGCTGATACGGCAAGGCATGTCATGTGTCAATCGACAAACAGAAGGGTCAGCATTACATTTTTCAAAGTCAGGACTGAAACCAACGATAACAACTTCTTATCGGAGATACCACCGATGACAAGAGCCATGACGCTATGGCAACCAGGCGTCCCAACTCCATACACATCAGCAAACGGAACCCTCAATGGCTATGAGCCAACAATGGATGTGGTCCCCAAATGGGGAGTTCTTCGGGCCCCTCTGCTCATGTTAGCCCCGGTCCGACCAATGGTCTTGAGCCCAAAACATATCCCGCGTGGTGGAACTGGGGTTTTCTTGCCCTGGACTGTCGGATCACGAAAACCTCAGAAACACCTTCCTCCACGTGCCCAAAAGGGACGTCTTCTTGCACTGCCTCCACCAGCAGTAGCACACAAAGCAGAGCCCACTTCTGATTCAGGCATCACCATTGGGTGAAAGAAAGGGGTGGGCAAAGTTATTATGACACAGCACTGGGCTATATAGTGCCCAGAGGTATTGAGTTTGAGGTTTGAGGTTTGAGGTTTCTCAGCTTACTCGCATCACTTTGTAAGTGTACAACTAGGCCTTGGTGTTGAGAGATGAGTTTGTCTTTAGTTTTCGTTTCTCCTTTTCACTTCCCTACAACTTAAGCAGGAATTAGGTTTAAGTGTTGGTATTAAATTTATCCTTGGATGCCAACCACCGTTAGTCTAGAAATAGTTGAGCTTAAGTTAATGTGTGAATTAGCCTTACAGAATTTGGATTTTGTGTTAACTTTGTTGGTTTTTTTTTTCTATATTAATTTTGTTTTTGAGCAGACTTCAGTTTATTTCGGCTTGAATTTCCGTCATTTCTCATTACTTCTCTCTAGGAAAGCATACTAGTGCATAAGTGTCCCTTAAGATGTTTTTTTTTTATGCAAGGTTGGAGGGCATGATCCTTAATTTTTTAAAATTATTTTAATGTCAATTATATTTATATATATGATGTCGGCTTGAAGGCTTTCCGTCAGTTTTCTCATTCAACCTCTCTCTTTGGATAAGGCTAGTGTCTAAAGCATACTAGTGCATAAGTGTCCCTTAAGATGTTCATTTACATTGTTGGCAAATAATTTATGTCCACTTATGATCAACACTAAATGTTTTCTCTTTCTAATTTCTCTAACCAAAACATTTTCGTTACCATGACAGAGAATGACCCTTGGTGTCATTGGTATCCTGATATAGAATCTTTGTGTTATGGCCCAAATGTGGACTTAAGGTTCATTTTTCATTTTGAGGGTGGGGAGGAGTGTCAAAGGGACCTTGTCAATAGACAGACACCAGCAGCGACTCATCGTGGACCGCGGTAACCAAATTTTGATTCACTGGTACTTAAAAAAAAAAAAAAAGTAAGAGGGTGCAACAACTATGGCTGCCTTAGTGTCCCCCCAATGTTACCGGTTTGAACGAAGGAAACACTCTAATAAAGTAGATGTAAGAATATATAGTAGAGCCCTCTGAGATTATTAAGTTGTACAAGTCTTATGTGAGTAGGTCTCTTGGGAGATATTGTAAGACGGAGCTCACTCTCTCATAATTCAACTTATCAATACACGATTGATCGGATCAAGGAGATCTATCTTTCACTCTTTCACAAACCAACTCACCAATATACGATTGATCGGATCAAGAAGATATGTCTTCTATATAATATACGTAAGATTGTTTTTCCTTAAGTTTTTGTCTTCTAACTTTAACCCTTATTTATCAAAATAAATGGATAAAATATTAGACGGCCTTTGCCCATGCCTTTGCCAAAAAACATTTACTTGAAATTCCAATCATTGCTACATAGTTTTACCATTGAGCATATTCTACATGATGCGGACATGTCTCAAATGTCACTGTCAGGGCAACAAACATGAAGCCAAAAGACTTTCTTGGTTTCAACTGAGATTTGGAATTGAAGGGATTAGAGCATCCTCAATGCAACAAACATGAAGCCAAAAGACTTTCTTGGTTACAACTGAGATTTGGAATTGGAGGGATTATATATATACTAACAGGAACTTATGGTCAGTGTAACCATCGTACACTCTTTCACTGTGGTCAAAGGAAATGAGTAGAAATGTTGATACGAATATTTGGAGGAATTGTTCCAAGTCAGAAACCAATCATTTTGGGCATGGTATACTACTCATGTTACTATGCATAGGGGCTGCTTGGGAGGGTTATTTGGCACGGGTCGGTAAGCTTGTTCAAGGCAGCTTGGGGATTACTAACAAGTGTTACAAAAGAGGCACGTCATCAAACCAAAATCCTAAGGGGTTAGTCAGGCAATGGTGCACTTGTGGGGGAACGTTGTGGATTGAAAGGGTTGTATGGGGGCTGTTTGGTGAGCGGGAATTACAAAGGAAGAAATTGTTCAAAGAAGTCACAAATGTACAAGAAGGATGCATGGTAAGGGCACAACTTTAAGGTGCTTTACAACTAGGGTAGCCACAGTTTTAGGGTTCTTGACAAAGTGGACAATCACATTGGGTGCACACGACTTTGGGTTACTACTCAAGGAGGGGACACAAGTTATTTGGAGGCGCATGGAAGGACTCTTGCAAAGGAAACAAAGGGCAAGAGAGGCGGCCATCTTTGTCTTCATGAGGGCAGCCACATTGGATCG
This sequence comes from Codonopsis lanceolata, assembly GCA_013146195.2. Lineage (NCBI taxonomy): Eukaryota > Viridiplantae > Streptophyta > Magnoliopsida > Asterales > Campanulaceae > Codonopsis > Codonopsis lanceolata. Next base: position 115,465,344 of record CM028382.1, read on the forward strand.
GGGCAGCCATAGGAATCCTTATTCAACTAGGATTCCCGGTTTTTAGTTAATTAGTTTTCTCTTTTAATTAGAATTGTAATCCTTTAAGGAAGTAGGATTTACTTTCATGTTTTCTCTAGGATTTATGATTAGATTGATAAGTATAAATAGTCTTTAATTTCATTGTATTTTAAGTGTTGAATTTTGAGAAAAAGTAATAGAAAAGAGCAAAAGAATTTGTTCAACTATCGTATCTTTCTTTCTTAGCGGTTAGAAAGTAATTCACAAAGGATCTTTACGTTAGGTGAGTGAAGCCTAACCGGTGAACCCTTCATCTTTACCCATTTAGTGACTATCTTAATTTTTATTGTTTTGTTCCAATTGTTTTGGGGTTGTTTTTAAGCAATTCGGGCAACTTGTGTGTTCAAGGAGTTTTCGGCCAAATTGTTTTCTTTGGTTGGAAGTTTTCGCATCAGAGTTACCCCTAATCCTACGAGACCAAGTTAGTCCTTAATTTAATAGGGTTACATTTTTTCGATCCTAAATTTTTTCTGTTACGGTTTAACAGGGTTGATTCTCGATCAGATCGACCTTGACCCTAGCCCTATATGGCCGACCCTACATGGTTGTGCCCATATATGGGCAATCATGTTAGTCATGAATTTAATATGATTATATTTTCTCAACTCTAACTTTTTTCAATTACTATTTAATCGAGTCGGTCTTACGATTCTCGATCCTTTTAACATTATAGAAATGAGGCACATAATTACAATTTCTATTGATAGCGATGGAGGATATTTTGTGAATTTTCTTGGTGGTATTCTCTTCTTCGGTCATTAAATTATTTGCAAAAATGGATGGTTGATAGCAACCAATTTTACTTCTTTATCATTGCTATATCATTCTTCTCTTTTACAAAAAAAACAAAAAAACAAAGTATTGATTGACACTATAGGCTTGACAATTACAACCCGAAATCCATTAATCTTCCTAATACAAAATGAAAATTATCCGACCTAATCTGACCCATTAATTTTTTGGGTTGAAATGGGTTACCTATTTCGACAAAAAAAATTAACTAGCCGATTTGTGTCTGGTTAAAGCGGTCGAACATGTTATCCATTTTGACCAGTTATTTTTTTGCTATATAAATGTAAGTTTTCTAATAAAAAATTATGGGATGAAACAGTTCGACCCGTACTGACCCATTACCCATTTTGACTCGTTTAATTTTGGGTTATAACGGGTCATGACATATTTCAACCCGTTACCCGTTTCGACCCAACCCACCAAATCACCAATCCTAATTGATACTAGTATACTACAAGGCATTAGAAAGGACCACGCTCGTCATAAATCAGGTTTTAAAAAATAAAAAAGAAAGAGGTAAAATGAGACCACCTTATTGTTGTTCCAAATAGTTACCTGATGCAGGCAGTCTCGCACTTCAACGGGTCATGACATATTTGATTCAACCCACCGTCACCAATCCTAATTGATACTAGTATACTACAAGACATTAGAAAGGACCACACTCATCATAAATCAGGTTTTAAAAAATAAAAAAGAAAGAGGTAAAAGGAGGCCACCTTATTCTTGTTCCAAATAGTTACTTCATGCAGACAGTCTCGCACTTGATTATCTCGACCTTTTGGATCAGGCGCACGGAAAAAGGGCATAACTTTTGACTCGAGTGGAATTACAGGGCCCGCCACATATCAAAACGAAGCTCTCGAAAAGACGAGCAAAACTAATCAAGTATCACTCGGTTACAAGCATTTTTTAAGGCCAAAAACGTTTGTTCATCAAAGTTTTTTTGTCTTTTTTTGTAATTTCAACTATTTATTACTTTTAGGGTTTTTACCCTTCTCAGTAAGGTTTAACTAATACTCATTTCATCCCAAAATTATTATCATGTTAATAATTGAATTGTTTATTAATATTGATATAATAAGTAGTTTCCTTTGAAACACATGTACATGTGGCCATAATTAAAATAAGAAGAAGAAGTAAGGGTAAAACGGTAAAATTGTTGTCCAAAAAACAAAAAGTTAGAAACAAAACAATTTTTTTTTTGGGACTGACAAAAAAATGAAAGCAAGACAATAATTTTTAGACCTAGGAGTATTAGAATGCTTTCTTCAAGGAAACAAATGCTTGGATTATGGTTAGTTGTTTATGCACCAGTTTGCAAGATTCTTGAGCCCTTTGCGTGAAACACCTAATTTACTACAGCATAATTAAACAGCCGATGCTGAATATTCTGTCAGCAGTTCCAATTTTGTACCATCCTGCAAATGGCAGGAAATTTTATGGTCATATTGATTCTCACACCATAGTTAGTTCATATTTCAACTCTCAACTCTCAACTCGTAAACTGACACTTAAGGCTTAAGGCCATCTACACCATGGAGGGGAATAAGAATAAGGTTGTCATGGGAATAATACATAGAAGAGAAGGATGGAAAAAAAAAACTGAGCAAGAAGGTAAGCATGGCCCTAACTCTGCTCCCAAGTCATAGCAATGATGAAAGATGGACAGGTCTAAAAATCTAAAATAGAAAGACAGTACATAGCAATTCGGGACCAGGAAACAGAAGGATAACTACATCTGACATCTCAGCTCCACCATAGACAAGGAAAAGCATATAAAGTAATACTAAGCATTTAACAAAACCCAATTTGTCTTTTCCTCACAATTCACGGCCAGCAGGGTATGTCATCCAAGATCTTACACCTGCTTTTGCTTAGTACCCACTCTATATTTACCATGATTTAATTAAATCTATCAAAGATCAAAGGCATACTCCATCCATTCAGGATAAGGCAATCAAAAGCAATCCTATAAAAATAAAAATTACCAACAGTCAAAAGTTGCTCCCTTAGTGGCAGGCCAGACAAAGAAAGATGATTCAAATAATACTCCCTCCGTCCCTAAATAATTTGCTTTGAACCTTCTTATGGAAATAAGCTCAACATATGACATATCAGTAAAAAGTGAAATAAAACTGTGTCCATAAACAACAATGAATCCCCTAAAATTTATAAGGGATGAACATGAAACCATCAGTGACAACAGTTTTGCTGTTCACTTAAATAATCTTATTACAAGCTAAGGACATGCATTGCATTCAAACAACATCAATTGAGGCTGATTGCACATTTCTTCCACAAATACAGAAACTAAGTGATGTGTAGGATGATTCTATAACACAGGAAATCATCCAAACCATAGACGTAATACTTGTTATACGCCAACAAATGATGAAATATCTTATTATTGACAAGAATGAATTACACTCGCAATATTAAGATACAAATATTATAAAAAGCCTGCTGTCTAAAACAATGATAAAACTCCCCCACGTACACTTGGAACAAATTACAGCAGAAGTGGCTTGCGTTATAACAAAATTAAAAAAGAATTACAAAACACTAGAAAAGATTAAAGTCTTATCATTTACTTGGTATCAAGCTTTTAAAGGCTCGTCGTCGTCTTCAATATCCCAACTCAAGTCCTCATCTTCTTCCGCAGAACTTTGCTGCTTCTTTACATCAGCTATGTTTGGGCTCCCACCTTGAGAGCCTTTCTTTTCATCATTACTTCCAAGATCCTCAATCTCATCCCACCCAAGGTCTTCCTCCTCCTGCAATGAAGGCTGAGTTGAAACAACCGAGATATCGCTATCTTTACAAGATTCTCCGTTATCAACCACCTTCTCATTGGATTTTGTCACTGACTCAACTTTCTCTTCCGACACATTTTCACCACTTGTCTCCACAACACTACCCTTGTCCGCATTAGCCCCATTAGCATCCTCCTCCATACCCTCATCAGCAACCACTGAACTTTCATTCCTTGATTCCTCATTAGAACTCTCTTTCTTCTCAATTTGGGGTAAATCTTTATTACCTAATTCCTTATTTTCCATGACATTGTGTTCTAACTTCTCATTAGCTTCTTCCATGTCCTCCTCCTCATCATCAACATCCCAACTCAACTCTTCCTCATCATCAACTGATAACGATCTCCTCACAAGCTTTGCTCTCATATCCTCTTGTTGCTTAAGCTTATGCACTCTATAAAAGTAACGACACCAAAATGTATCACGATCAACCTCATTCGGCACAACCCTTTTATACATTCCTTCCAGCTCATCACCAACCAACTTCTCAATTTCCTCTTTCTTCTCATCCAATACAAACCCCGATTGCCACTTGCTATAATCATCTAAATCCTCAGGCACTTCACAATAAGTGCGCATATCGGTCTGAATAGTAGCTAACTGAGATTGGAAACGATTGTAAACCCTAGAACTCTGTGTTTCAGAAGCATCAGACTCATGATCCTGATCAGAAGGAGCAAGAAGAGCATCCTTACCGTGAGAAATGATCTCCGCAGTTGATTTCAGTACTCCATCAATGGCCGACGTGCCGACCTCTATAGACGCAGGAAGCTCCTTCACGGCGCGGCTAGCGACTTCCCGAAACAAATCAGTCTCTTTCTTCAAACCCGACCCGAATTCCTTGAGATCGCGACGGTAGGTCTCGAGTACTGATTCGGATCGTGTTGTTAAAGTCTTCACTAACCCTCCGAAGCTCCACCCACCTACACCGTCCGACGAATTAGGGTTTGAGATGGATTCGTCATTGACTGAGTCGACTTCTTGATGTTTAGGGGATGAATTTTGGGGGGAATTGGGTTGAGATCCATCGGATTTATCGGGTTCCGGATCGTCTGATAAAATTGATTTGAAGAAATCCATGACAGGGAGAAGATTAATTGAGAGAATGGGGTTAGGATTTGAGGAGGTCGTCAAAAATGGAGATCGTCAAAAATGGATTTGAGTACGGTATAGGACAATGATTGGATACCCACCGAGCGTAATGTTCACACCAGCATTTCGGCCTAAGACTTGGCAAAAACGAAAGTAGAACGGTATTACGTTTATTTTGGGGAAGACATACGATTGTCGGTGATTTGACTCATTTGAGTTATGTAAAAGTGGTGGATTTAATTGTGTTACTTAAACTCTATCTTATAAATTAATATTTGTAAAATGGTATTAAATGAGACATATTCCTAACATATATGGATTTTTTTTTAATCAAATTGAATCCTAGGATAGTAGTTCTGGTCCCTCATTGTTACTACCAGAAAAATCGCGAGATGTGCCCGAAATGATACAGGGTTTGAGAATATGTCAATTAATAACACATAAAAGGTCCAACCTCAGAAGAAAGCAAATTGCTTCCACCAAGCATCAAACTCACGTTGCATGCCTCCAGAATCTTATGTCCCCCTCCTTTTACCACTCGGTTATGCTCCGGGGGACAACATATATGGACTTGTGTGTATTGTGATGTGTCATGGATCATTTGCGATTAAATTATAGTAGTAAATATCAACCACAAATTTTAAATATTTAATAAATTTATATGTTTTATGAGGTTTGTATTGATTTAAACAATTCATAAAATATTTGTTTTATCAATTAATGCATCGCAATGCATTAATTTAAATTTTTAAATCTAATTTGTGTATCGCGATGCAACAAGTTAAGACCACGATTGATGCATCGTGCAGTAAAATCTTAATGAATCAGATCTTCGTGGACATTATTTCAAATACACAATCAACAAAAAAATTCAAATTAATGCATCTTTCATGCATCTCAAATTCAAATTGATTCATTACGATTCACAAATGATGCATTGTGATTCAAAATTGATGCTTCCAAATTAAAAAAATGGTGTCAAACAACAAACAAAAGTCTATTTAGGCATTTCATTGAACAATTTATATGCATAACAATACAAAATACAAAAATAAATATATTTTGAATCACACACATAAACACAATTAAAGAATAAAACGAATAATAATAACAACAACATGAGATGAATAAGTAAGAGTGTGAGAATTTAGGGTGATGAAGTTACAGTTATGTCGTAACCACTGTTCTTCTTCACCATCCAACGTCCTACTCTTTCCTCTTCATATATAATCACCGTACATTTTTTGCGTCTTTGTGCGGACAAACTCGACGACGAGGGAAAAGAAGAACTTTACATCGATTATGTGATTTGAGCATTATTAGAACAATTGAATGAAAATAAACTTTTCCAATTGAAAAAAAAATATGCAGTTTCAAAAATTTGAAAAGGACCGGCCCGCAATTTCGCTAAGTTTATTGCGCCACCTCTATCCATCTCCGTGGTACTCGGTAGTAGAGTAGTCAAAACATGGTTAGGCCTATTGGATGAACCCGCCCCACCACATAAAAGATGTAGGTTGAGTTGGGAAAATATGAGTCTGTCAAGTGGGTTATATAAACTAGGGGTGTAAGTGGTTCGGTTTGGTTTGGTTTGGTTTATGCCAAAACCACAAACCGAACCGCCTCCTAGTGGTTCCAAAAATCTCAAACCGAACCGAACCGAGTAAGATTTGGAACCGAACCGAACCGAACCACTCGGTTTGGTTTGGTTTGGTTCGGTTTTGTGGTTTATATAAATTATTTTTTAATGAAATTAACCAACAATAAAAATAATATTTTAATTTGAAATTAACATCAAAATTAGGAAATAATCTACTAACAACAAATTATCATAAATAAAACAATACAAATTCTAAAATAAACACAAATAATTGAAGAAAAAATAGTTCTCCGATAATTAAGATTTTGTTTGTTTAGTGTCCGTCTATATATATATATATATTATGAATAAATCAAATGTTCAAAATCGTTAATAAATGTAATATAATATATATTATATAATAAATAAATAAAAATATATAGGGTGGTTTGGTTTGGTTCGATACCAAAAACCATGAACCTAACCGAACCGCGTGGTTTTCCAATTCTTGAAACCGAAACCAAACCCTTCGACCAAAACCGAACCAAACCGGGGTTTGGTTTGGTTTGGTTATGGTTCGGTGGTTACCCCTAATATAAACCCCCCAGGTTAGCTCGCCATTTACAAGTTGCAAATAACGCAAGGGGAGTCACTTTTGCAAAATTATGACTTAAATTATTTTCGCTCAAAACATGAGATTATTTCTAAACTATGAAATATAAAAGTATTGATTCTTTAAAAAGTTACACTTAGATCAATAGATGTCAGAATAAGATAGATTAATCGCAATATTCACAGAAAAAGATAATATAAGAACGTATAAAAAGAGTAATGTTGAAATGGTTTTTTATTTCTTTTTTCCCTTTTACACTATTGATAGAAGAGAATTTTGTTCAAAAAACACCATTTAGAATATAAAATTGTAGAAAATAGGATTATTTTTTTTTATGAACTGTGAATTTTTTTATTTTTTTTTTGTGTTATTTAGTGTACTAATTTTTTTGTGTGATTAATTGAGAAAAAATTTGGTGGATTGACCCACTTAACATACAATCCATGATGGGTTGGGCTAGGTTGACAGTTTTTAAACCCGTCATTTTTGTGGGTTGGCTCGACCCCCCTACCAAATGACGGATTTTAGTGACCTATGGGCCAAATACCCACGCCAACCCGTCTTGACAGCCCTGATCATACTAAAATAAATGAGCGTTTATATTTTTGATGGGCATGTTATCATAGAAATTGTTTAAAATGCCCTTGTACCTTGGGGGAATTGTTAAATATTTTTGTTAAGTGACTTTAGGTGTCTGTCAGATTTTACAAAGACTATAACTGAGTTGCATGAAAAAAAAATAATAGTAATAGACTTAGCGAAACCAAATGTAATGTAAATGAATTAAACAGAGAACTTAACGAAACCTAACACTATATGTAAGGGAGGGGTTGGCATGTTGGTTTAGGCCTGTCAATGGATGAGATATAGGTATATCTGAATCTAATTTGAAATCTTATATCATCAATCCGATCCATTAACCCGACGGATCAAGTGTATGTCAATTCATATCCGAATCGGTTACCAGTCAACATGTTCGACTAAATATCTTATCTAATTTGAAATAGAGATTTATGAATGAATAACAATAAGAATATCGAAAGGAGGAAAACCAAAAGACATCATCTATACATTAGTGTACGTACTATGTGTGTGTATGATAATAAATATGTTAATTTTGGATCAGATTCTTAACAAATCAGATATATGTAAATTCATATCTGATTCACTAAATAAATATATTATCGAATTCATATTCAGATTCAGGTATTGGACCATTATTCAAATCCATATCTAAAATTTTATTCGATTTGAACCAAAATCCGAACTATTGACAAGCTTACCGGTTAGTAAAATAAAAGTTTTATCTGAAATTTTTCCCATTTTACTCGCATACATTTTAGACGAATTATATGAAAAAGTTTAATGCCTAGGTTAAAATAAAAATAAACATTTGAGAGAAAAGTATCACGGTATGCCAACAAGGGTGAAGATGGTGATTGCTACGACTCGGTTTTAGCTTAGGAGGTTGGGGTTTTAAATAGATTCTGATGTGGCAAAAATATAGTTTGGGACGTCCATGTGATGGATATGATATTTGTGATTGATCTACTTCCTTGAGCCTGATTAAGATCATGAAAACACCTTAGTGGGAGTGCAAGGCTTAGCCTCGCGAAACCACTATGGCGTGAGAGTAAGTATCGTGTGAGAAAGTCAAAAGAGAATTTGACAGAGGTTCGAGGCTCAAGAAAGAGTGTGTACCTTGAATATAGTTTATATAGGGGTATTTATAGGCCCCTAATGTCCTCGAATCCGTATAGGATTCACTGCCTTAGAGCATCCTCAATGTTAAATTTAACATCAACTTCTTATATAACTTCTTAACTGGGTCCCACTGCCACCTACACATTTTTATCTTCTTAACCACTTAAGAATATATTTTTCCATTGTATAATCTTTTTACACAACTTCTTACACAAAAAAATATTAAATTTAACACCATTTATAATAAAAACAAAACCCACCCACCCACCCACCCACCACACACTCCTCAAAAAGGCGGCTGTCCCCACTTTCTCTCCCTTCCCCCCAACTTCTTATTTAACAAGTTAATTTCACTCTCTCTCCTATGTGGCCTTTAAGAAGCTCACAATGGGGAATATTTTTTTGACTTCTTATTAAGAAGGTGAACAAAAAATGACAATGAGGATGCTCTTAGTTATCTTGTAGGATTATGAGAGAATCCCTAGATTTTAGGCGTGATAGGCGGTTGACCGCGTGAATGTATGAGCAGATATGGTAAGTGTTCTGCTCGGATAAGGAAACATTTGACTTGTCTTAAAGAGCAAGTTTCTGAGGCTTCCTGCTCGATACGTGCCCGGGCGAGCAAGGCTCTGCTCGGCTATTATGAGGTAGATCTGTTGAAGTGTGGGTCCCGAGCATGGCCCCTAATCGGGCAGGCATGGCCTATGCTCGACCAGGTTTTGATGGGAGTTAGTTTTCTTTACTCGGTGCTCTCTAGCTCTACCCGCTAGATCGGTAGGTCCCATGCTAATTGAGCTCGTAACTGTCACGTGGTACTCGCTCGTGACTGGGTTTGGGCAGGGCATATTAGTGGCCCCTAGCTCCTTGTCTGGCGAGTATTCATGCTCGGAGCAGGGAGCGCTTATGCTCGGTCCTATTGCTTTTCTTGTGTCGGGCTCCAACACTTATGAGTTTTTGAGAAGTTCATGACCTGGATGGAAAGTGGACTAGTAGAAGATTCTTGAACCTTAGTAGAAGAGAACTGGAAGCTTGCCATTGGGAGTGCAGTAGGGCGAGTAAGCGAGGAGGCGTGTGAGTTGTCAAAGAATGACATTTGGTGCACTTTATTTGGTTTTGATAACAACATTAATTAGTTAAATTTGGACAACCTTGATCATGAAACCATATATTCATATTAGATGTTTCATCATGTGTGCCTAACACTGGTTTGCTTATTTGGATTTCACGATCAACACAGTAGTCAATGGAATCACTCAAGCCAAATATAGGTTAAATTTTTTCCATAAAGTTGCCCAATTTGTGTTCAACATCTAATTACTAGGGAAAATTGTCGGCTCATACACCACATATAATTTGTAATGACCGATTTGGTGTGTATATTATGTAATAATTTTCGTTGCTATTACACTAGATGAACAATTAATGGCTAGTTATGAATGGAGAGGAATAGCTAAGGTGCGCTTGTAGCTTTTGTATACCACTTAACATGATTGGCCAAGTGTAGAAATGAATAGGATAGGGCATTGATAATTCTTTTCTATTGACTAAGAACCATGTTGATAAAATGAGTTGAGTTGAAATGAATATGAGATGCGAAGGTTTGTGCAAATATTTAAGTAAGACCAATAAGTGCACCTATAAGGAGGTATGATTCCAAGTATCAATTCTAATGCCAGAGGTAGGAGAGGACTAAACTAACATGGTTGGTGATTAAAGAAGATACAACTTGTTTTCTACGGTTCAAGAAAAAGGAGCATTTCATTGCATCATCCTAAGTGCGGTGTTTGTCATAAGCATTAAGGGAGCATATATTTGGTATAATATTTTGTGATACTTAACAAAATTCATCTATTAAGTATTGATGGTTCTTTTATGATATTTCGTTCTTCAAATGTATAGGTCTAATTATCCAAAACCAAAGACGTTCTTGGTGAACATAAAGAGGCAATGTAGGTTATATTACTAGGCTTGCACTTGTATCCTCTCATCTACATAAATTTTGTATTGACTTGTTGTAACGCCCCAAATTCGGCACCGACACCGCGGTCCCACAATTTGGTCACGTCACCATCAATCATAACTTAAATCATAAGTGTTCTAATCTCATAATAATTAAATCTTAAACATCCTTGACTGAAGTCAAAATAAACCCAAAATAATTAAATACAAAATCTATCTAATACTTAACGAGTCCATAATTCGTTTAAAATACTACTAAGTAATTCAATGAGAAAGGACTAAATCCAAAATCCTCGAAAGTCGACATCTCGGTTTACCCAAACTGAAATATTCTATTAATTCTTATTTGTTACCTGAGAAGAAGAGTATGAAGGGGTGAGCGAACAATACTCAGTAAGTTCATATACAACCCCTCCGGTTACTAAGGAGGAGTTGACCAGAATAAATCAGAGATGAATATTTTTAGAGTAGTCAAAAATTCATTATTTAAATATCGATAAGCGGAATCAGTTTTTTTTTTCAAATGTCAAACAAAAGATCGGAATTCCAAAGAAAGATAATACTCAATGATTGACTCGAGTAGCCCACTGCCATCAACCGTCCCATACCAATTGAAGATAGCAAACTACTCACAGATATAAACTCAGGATTCCAAGTGAAAGATAATAATGCAACAAGTAAATTCGAGTAACCAATTGTCATCAACCGTCCCATACCAGTTGATGACAACAGATTACTCACAGAATTCCATGATCACATAAGCAATTCATAAATCATAGTTAATAGATCAAAATTCACAGATCATAATTCATATATCATAATTCGAAGATCACATGTATATCCGGATAACCACGCCACGGGCCAGGTGACGTTCACAAGGATCATAGTTCATATTTTCATAATTCATAGTGTCATAAATTCAACTTAGTGATCACGGTAGAATTTCAAGCAATCAAATAATTTTACAAAATTAGGCATCGCCAAAAATCATACTTTTCATATAAATGGTATCTCACATGGAATTCAATAATTATGTGAGAATAACAGATAATCAAGTCATGAGTCCGAAAGAAGCGTAAACGACGGAGTTAAAATTCAAATGCCGATTTAAAAATCGGCGTACGTTTCAAGAAATATCGAAATCAATAATTTAATGGAAACCTAACGAACGATACATGAAAGATAGGAAACCTAAAAGAGGTATAATCCCTTACCTCGAAACTGCTTAGCGTAGATGATCCCGCAACACAATTGGTCGTCCTAAGCCCGCTTATCCGATTCTAAAATTGCAACGTAGCAAGTCACTAACTAATATTATTCTACTAATTAATTTCTTCCGTTCATACCAATTCATAATCCTCAACAATTAATATATCATAAACGTACACTTAATACTATCTTAAATTAAAACTTCCAACAAGTACCTCACCAAATATATTAAAATATAAAATATAGACTTTCTTTATAAAATATAACTTGTTGATACTATAAGATACTCCTATTAAAACATTGTAAATTTCATTCACCAAAAGTCCAACTCACATACTAACAATATTGTCTTTCAAAAAAAAAAAAATATATATATATATATATATATCATTAGTAATCATAGTTATTTTAGATTTTGAAAATACATAAATAAATAATAATAACAACAACAACAACAACAACAATAATAATAATAATAAAATAGGCTAACACACACTGTACACACACACAAGATGACATGCAATGTCATCCACCATTTAATATGGTTTCTTTACTTCAAAGAAAAAAGTCAAAACCCCACATACAAAACACACTGCCAATACACACACACACACACTGTTTACACCTTTATTTTTATTTTTATTTTCACATGTACCGAATCAATACACTACACTGACTTAATCCACTACATATATATATATATATATATATATACATTCTCAAATCAATATCAAATTGAGAGGAAGAAATAATTTTTTTTTTTTTTACCTTTATTGCTGCCACCGGCGGCTCACTTCTCCCTCTGCCTTTTCTTTTTTTTTTTTTGTACTCCGTTAATCGATAAAGGGTTTTCTCCTCCTTTAACCCTTTATTTATATAGAAACCCTATTAGGTTTCCTAACCCTAATATTAAATGGGCCAAGACCAATCTTTTAATTGGGTAATATTATTAGGGAATAGTAATTAAACCTAGTCACAAGTGGGTCAAGCCCAAACCAATTTAATTAGTTACTTAATAGGTCCAAACCATTAATTTAACTCAAATAATTAATTATAACATTAATTATATAGGTCCAAAACAATTATAATTTAATTAACAAAAATTAATATTTTAGCTGAAATTATCGGGGTATTACACTTGTTGTAGGGAACAATTAAGACGCCTCTTATAGAATTTGAAACATTCGATTAGGGAAACAAGATTGACGAACACATGGTTTTTATGCTCGGGTATGCCTTGTTGACGAAGAGGAGAAGATGATTTAGTGATTTTCCACACTTATGTGCTACCTCAAATCCTCTTAAGCAATTATAGCTACTTCTGTGCTACTATTCTGTACAATCCCCTAACCATAAAAGAGTCCAGATCTTAATTAAACCTATATATTTCGTTACTTCTCTGGTTGTTTTCTTTCATTTTGAAAACATGATGTTACTCTTAGGCTGCTAGCATTGTACAAAAAATATGTAATTTTAGAGATTTGAAACATGTGCAAGTAATCATTAATTTTCCTTTAAGTGTGTGACCCCAAGGGGTGGGAGAGATGGCAACGACACTCAGGTAAAGATCTTGAGGTCTTGGTTCCAATCCCCATACGAACAAGTTATCAAAAAAAAATCATTCTTGAGATATGAAGTCACTGGAATAACAGAAGAGCATCTGAAAGATGGCATGCTTCTCAAGGAAGCACAAAATAAAGTGTTGCAAATTTTGTACAATGGAGAGTCAATTGAAAAGGTAAGGTTGGATGGTGGGAAATAGGGTTGGCAATTACAACCCAAAACCCGCTAACCCACCCAATCCGACTTGAAAAGCTTTATTTTTGCTTTGAATGGTGATATATGTCAGGAGCACTAAGTTTAACATGCATTCATGTAGAGATCTTGAGAATCTGTCATTTAACTAAGCTATTATACCACGTTTTAGTTACTCACCAATAAGATGAAATAGTTTTTAATTTCCTCTTGTTTGTCAGCCATTTATTCATTGTGATACTTGGAATGGTTGGTCATATGCTAAGAGTACAGCCCCTAATTTTATTTTACTCCAACTTGTCTTCAGTTTTCTTTACCATCATGCCTTTGTGCACTGAAAAGCCAGTTTCCTTTATGAAAGTTTGATATCTGGAGGAGGCGATCTATCATGAAATATACATCTACATTAAATCATTTGAAGTCCATGTGTTGTTTTGGTGGCATTGGAAAGAGGAACCGTTTGGTAGTTTTATGTTTGTTTTGATCTACTAATTCCTATGAACTAAATGTGTCACAATTCCATTGGAAAAATTAGTAATAAAGGGAATTTATTTTCTAATAAAGTTGTGGATAGGAATCAAGTTGATGAATCAATATTTTTACCATATATTTGTCTTCTTGTTTTTTTTTATCCCAATTCATCATTGCTTTTCAAAAACTATTTTTGTGAAACACTCACTCAAGTACCTCACCAAGACATATCTAGGGCAAGTTCATTTACTATTTTTCACCAATACATACATGGTTTAAAACATTTTTGAACAATGAATCTTTTTGGATTCACATACTAAAAACACATTTCTGCAATGAAACCTCTTTGTGGACATAAACTAGATTTTAAGTCTACTTGTTCACAAATTCTTGCTAATTTGTTGAGATTTGACTTTGCAGGTACGGGATTCATGACCCACACAAGAGACTACGCTCTCAAGATCATAAAGTGAGGCCTTTTGATACCTTTTTCAAACATAATAGAATCAATATAAACAAAATTACATCGATATGTTTTTTCAAACCCTTGAGAAAAGTTTAATAGGCAAAGAAAAGTTTTTTTAATAACATTCAATACTAAAAATATGATGATTTAATTAAGAAAAATGATTTGCTTCCCTTGGTTTTAGGAAAAAAATCACACATTCATGGTTTTGTTCTCTATTGTAGCAAAATTTAATAAGAGTAACGGTGATTGTTTTTCGTACAAAATAAAATTATGACAGTAACATTAACAACAACAACAATAATAATAGATTGTTTTTCGTACAAAATAAAATAATGACAGTAACACTAACAACAACAATAATAATAACATCGACGCTGTAAAAATAATATAATTGCTATAATAATAATAGCAACAACTAACAATTGTAATAACGAAAATAACATCAACATTTTAAAAAATATATTATTATTATTATTAGTTATAACTGAGGGAACATGAAGGAGCGGCGGGAGCAGCAACACTACATTGCTACTCCTAAAGTCACACTCCTACTTAAGGTTGTAAGCAAATCAAATTTTTTTATTCGATTCGGTATTCGTATTCGAATTCGATTTTTTTAAATATTCGATAAGGATTCGAATACGAATACGAGTTTGGTGGTATTCGATTAGAGTATTCGCGAATACTATTCTAATATTATATATATACATACATACATACATATATATACATATATATATATATATATATATATATATATATATATATATATATATATATATATATATATATATATATATATATATATATACATACATACATATATATATATATATATATAATATAAAAGTTAAAACAAAAAAAAAAACCTAACCTAACCTTAGTACCTCACTCAATTTCAAACACTCACGGCCTCACGCTCATCGTCGACCTCGAAGACCTGAAGGCGACCCCAACCCAAGTATGGCGCACGGCAGTGGCAGCCTCCTCGACCTCGATCCTTCTAGTTCCTGACCTGACTCCAGTAGAGTTCTTAACCCTGAAGTTTTTTCTGATTTCGATTTCGACTTCGACTAATCAGGTTCGCCGGCATTTGATTGTTGTTATCGATGTTTGTTGCTAACTTAGGTAATCACTAATTGGTCTCTCAATTTATAATTTCTTCCATTTCCTCTTCCTCTGTATATATTTTACAGTGATGTGATATTTTAATTGTTTGAATCAATTTTAAAAATACAAAAAGGTTTCTCGTGTCAGTGATTTTAATCAGTGAGGGATTTGACTTGGCCCACTAGGGGAGGGAACTTCCGAATTGGAAGACTTCGGTCTTCAATGGTGGACTGTGCCAAAAAGGGATTTGTGACCTTGCACTCTTGTCGTGTTTCTCCTTACAGTGCATATTTGGTGGCTTGAGGAAGTCGAGATCATGAAGGAAAACTAATTGTAACTAATTAACAACTGTTTCCCTCTCTTTCCTATATGCAAAACTAAGAAGTAAAAAACACTATATTTGCGGTTTAGAGATCCAGATTCATCATTTTTATCTCTGCTTGTATTCATTTTGCCACTATTTGATGTCAACAACCAAAATAATAAATAAGCACAACAAAATAACAAGAGAGATGAATACCTTACCTCGCTTTTGTAAAAGACGATTCTGATTATTTAAGTTTGAATGCTCTGCTTCTGTCTTTGCATGATGGTACTTTAAGTTCATAAGACTACTTAATATTTGAAAGTTACCTCATTATGGAAGATTACAAGACATTCTTCATCAAATCATGAAGGAGCAGATTGAGTTCGTCAACTTCACAGGATTAAGAAGCCTATTAAGTCACATGTGAGTTTTATTTTTTAAAATTCATTTGAAATATTTGCATATTTGCATGATTATGATTTATGACAATAAAATTGATATCTATTTGATTTTTATTTTTATTTAGGAGGAGGACGAACTAATTCATGTCATATTGCGAACATGATGGATGACAGATGCTAGTCTAATTTTTATTCGGTATTTTTTTGATGAATTTGACAATTGATATTTATTTATGTATTTGATAATTATTGTGGGTGTTATGGATATTTGATCTTATGAATGTTATTTGTTTTTGTTATGTATATTTAATGTTATGGGTTTTTGTTATGGATAATTGACGTAATTGATGTTTTATTCATATTAATTCATATTGAAAATCGAATACTCGAATTAAATACTCGAATCGAATACCCGAATCAAATACTCAAATCGAATACTCGAATCATTGATTGTTAAATAGATTTTGTAAAAAAAACATATAAAAAATTTCAAATCAAATACTCGAATCGAATCAAATAATTCGAATATTAATTTCAAATCGAATACGAATCAATTTTCATATTCGAATAATAAACGAATACAAATATGAATACTCAAATAATTTCACGAATATGAATCGAATATTGCAATATTCGATTTGATTCGATTCGTTTACACCCCTACTCCTACTGCTATTGCTGCTACTACCACCACCGCTATTACTAACACTATCACCACCGCTACTACTAACACTATCATTACTAGTGCTACCGCCGCCACTACTACCAATACTACTACTACTACCATTACCACTATTGTTATTACTACTGCAACTACTTCTCCTTCTACTGCTACTGTTGCTACTGTTGCTGTTAAAAGGTGTACCGGGTCAAAAAGAACAATTATTTAGGAACAGATGGAGTACTTTACTTTCAATTTTTGGGGAAAAAAAAACCTTAACACCCCACTTGATGAAATTGTAGGAATTTAACTTTTATGACTAAAGTAAGAAAGAAATTTGAGTGAGTTAGCAAAAATTTAAAAATATGTAGTGTTGTGAAACAATTAAGGTGGATGTAGCACCATTCCATGTTGGCAAAGTTACCTCACTTGTAAAAACATATTTATCACACTTAACCTACAATATGACTTGTGTAGCTATCTCCAAACTTGGTATATTTGTTGATTTTCTACGTAGAAAAGGAGGTGTAACTTTGAGCAAGTATGTTAATAAAAACTCATCCTTGAGAGAGCTCTTCAACTTTATCTTCCTCCTTAACTAGTAAGATAGCCCGTGCTTTGCACGGTTAAAATTTTACTTTGAGTCATCGTCTTTTTGGAGTCCTTAATTTTACTTTAAGCTTACAATCGAATTATTTTAGCTTCAATAAAACTAATCTTCAATAAAGTAATTTTACTTTATTTCATGGAGCCACATGGTAGAGTTGGAAGAGCCGCATTCAACTTGTTTACTTAGTGCATTAGGGGGAGTTCTTTAGTAATTAGACTTCTATTTTTATGTATATGTATTGTTATTAGGAGAATTGTTAATGTGTAATTATTAATACTAATTTTAATGGGAGCATAACAATAGGTATTTTGTAACAACTATGATATAAATACTCTTTATCAATTCTATTATTAATTGATATTGTTATTAGTTAATGATCAAAAATGAAAAGTCTTTTTAAATCCAAGAGTTTGCCTAAGTGGATGTTTCACATTCAAGATTTATCAAAATGGGATTGAGGAGACACAACCATATGACTCTTCACCAACTATGTATAGGTATTGTTATTAGGAAAATTGTTAATGTGTAATTATTAATACTAATTTTAATGGGAGCATAACAATAGGTATTTTGTAACAACTATGATATAAATACTCTTTATCAATTCTATTATTAATTGATATTGTTATTAGTTAATGATCAAAAAATGAAAAGTCTTTTAAATCCAAGAGTTTGCCTAAGTGGATGTTTCACATTCAAGATTTATCAAAATGGGATGAGGAGACACAACCATATGACTCTTCACCAACTATGTATAGGTATTGTTATTAGGAAAATTGTTAATGTGTAATTATTAATACTAATTTTAATGGGAGCATAACAATAGGTATTTTGTAACAACTATGATATAAATACTCTTTATCAATTCTATTATTAATTGATATTGTTATTAGTTAATGATCAAAAAATGAAAAGTCTTTTAAATCCAAGAGTTTGCCTAAGTGAATGTTTCACATTCAAGATTTATCAAAATGGGGTGAGGAGACACAACCATAGGACTCTTCACCAACTATATATATATATATATATATATATATATATATATATATATATATATATTAATACTAATTGAATATTTTTATAAAAGATTATTGTTATTGAATGTAGGCGTTTGCTGACTTCATGTCTAACAAAAGTTATGAGTTGTCAATATATACAAATTGTTGGTTGTGTAATATAGTACTTTCGTTTGATAATAAGTAACTTTTATTTTTTTAAATATGGATATGAGTAAATAGTTGTTTCCATACACTATTTTACTTCATTCATCTTCCCAACACGACAATGTATCATTCTGGCCCGAGGAGAGTATTTGCTTGTAACTAAATGAAAGTTTCATATGATTCGATTCACATGATACATGTCATATATACATAAAAGATGTCCAAATCAAACTTACCACTCTATACATTGACTCCAAAGAGAAAGGGCAAGAAACATTTTCAATCAAATGAAGCACATATAGTAGCTTGTGTATGTTCCATCCTTATTTGTCAACAAACTTGGTAGTTGAGAAACCGATTTGTTTAGTGAACCGATCTTCGCTTTTAACTTCGATTCTTGTGACGATATGTCTATGCAAATGAATCCACCGGTCGCAACAAATTTTCATAATTAACTATATTTTCTACTTTTGGTGCAAATTCTACAATTCTGAAGTAGATGGATTAACCCCACCTGCAAAGAAATCAATTAATTAACTTAGCAAGTACACTTGAGGCAAGAACCGGAGAAGTGCTATTTTAGAGTAAAATTAAATTGAGGAAGTATATGTACACATATCACATAATTCACTAATTATTTTGGACTCTATCTAGGATAATGAAACAAAGTATTCATCCGGAAAGCCTTGGAATTCAAATAATTAATATAGAATAGTTTGTATAAACATAATTATTAATAAAAGCAAACCTAAGGCAAGACTATGTTATCGACTACTGATGCAAGGTCGATAGATTCTTCTCCGGATCAGATGAGATAGAATAATATTCTATGTTGTCTATGTGCCTCGTAGAACCATGCCACTATATATTATTTTCAATATTGTTTCTTTACTCACCTAATTAATGGTTGTACTAAATTCTGATCGATTCCTATAATATAGAAAAATTAATCAGATAAATAATATATAATGCTTGTACGATCGAATCGATGAATGAAAGTACATGACCATTGTCATCAAGAACCCGTAAGAGTAAACTCTCTCGTGGTCTTGGTAAAGAATCTTATCTCAAAAGTGAAGGCAACCATTCCACCACCAAAGTTCATCTCATACCTCCACAACTTGCAATTAATCAGTCATAACTTGACACTCATTTCGGGTGAGTAAAAACTTCAAAAAAAAAAATAATGGGATCAAAGTAGTACACAATACATTAATTAACCAATTTTATACCGAGTTCTAGGGACCCAAAATTGTCTTCGTGATGTGATTTTCTTTCTTCAATTTGGGATTGGAGCAATCAATAAAGTACAATAAAAACAAAAATATTCTTATAAACATCATGAAAGGGGAATTCCTCCAAATAAAATGTTTTTACAGATACACATCACAAATAAGAAGCATACCATTTAGGCTCAATCTCCACTCGAAAGTACCAATCTTGCAAAAACGAAACACATAATTGTTATCAATAAAAGTGGCATGACCTTCTGAAAGTGAAAATTGTCAAACTCAATTGGGTATGAAATAAATCAAATTACAGAATAACATGAAGTAAAGAACTAATTTAAAATTTTCTTCAATTCATATATATTAATAAAGGGGAAGTGGGGGATACCTTTGAAGGAGTACATTGGAAGAGGGTGGAGCTAGAATGACCGCCATTGCTGGAGAAGGATATGTTGTTGTCGGTTGTCACAGCACCTTCCCAATCCATACTCTCTCTCTCTCTTTAATTTCTTTGATACCCAAATCATACACCATGAACAATTAAACAAAACTCAAAATCAGGTGTTAGTAAGATCGAGAAAGAATAAATTAAGAGGCATTAAGACTAAACCTATTGCACTAAATTGAACTATAGAGAGATGAAGAGAGAAAGCTTACAGTTGTGAGAGTTGCGGCCGTTGGAGCTTCGAGTTACGGCATGGGTGTCGGCGCGGAGAAAGAAGGGAGGGACACTGTCGATGGTAAGGAGAGAGAGGAGAGGCGTTTGGGGGAGGCTTGTGAGAAAGGAGGCGAGAAGGAGGGAGAATTACATTTTATTTCTTGGAGCCGCTAAGAAGTGGTAGAGTCAGAAGAGCAGTCCTTTCGACTCCTTCAACCCGTTTACCTAGTGTATTAGTGGGAGTTCTTTAGTAATTAGACTTCTATTTTTATATATAGGTATTGTTATTAAGAGAAGTTAATGTGTAATTATTAATACTAATTATAATAGGAGCATAACAATAGGTATTTTGTAACAACTATGATATAAATACTCTTTATCAATTCTATTATTAATTGATATTGTTATTAGGTAATGATCAAAAAATGAAAAGTCTTTTAAATCCAAGAGTTTGCCTATGTGGATGCTTCACAATCAAGATTTATCAAAAGTGGGGTGAGGTGGCATAACTACATGGCTCCTCACCAACTTTAAATATATATATATATATATATATATAAATAAGGAGGGACTATATATATAATGAGATAGAGGAGAGGTGTTTGGGGAGGCTTGTGAGAAAGGAGGCGAAAAGGAGGGAGAATTACATTTTATTTCTTGGAGCCGCTTAAGAAGTGGTAGAGTTAGAAGAAAGAATTCCTTTCGACTCCTTCAACCCGTTTTACCTAGTGTATTAGTGGGAGTTCTTTAGTAATTAGACTTCTATTTTTATATATAGGTATTGTTATTAAGAGAAGTTAATGTGTAATTATTAATACTAATTATAATAGGAGCATAACAATAGGTATTTTGTAACAACTATGATATAAATACTCTTTATCAATTCTATTATTAATTGATATTGTTATTAGGTAATGATCAAAAAATGAAAAGTCTTTTAAATCCAAGAATTTGCCTATGTGGATGCTTCACAATCAAGATTTATCAAAAGTGGGGTGAGGTGGCATAACTACATGACTCCTCACCAACTTTAAATATATATATATATATATATAGATTTGATATTCCTTCTCACATATCTATCTTTGCATTAGAGTTCTTTCGAAACTAAATTTACGTGCTCTATAAACTAAATTAATAAGAATATTCTATTCTATATTCTAAAATAGGCTTGGTAATTGGGTTGGGTTGGGTTGGGGTGGGTAATGGGTTAATGTGGGTTGTGACCTGCCACAACCTGAATAGTAAATTTGGTCAAATGGATTGGGTTAAAACGGGTTGACCCATTTTAACCCAATTATTATTATTATTTATTTCTTGCAAAAAAATAATTCATGTAAATAAGATATACCCTCAACACCTTAAACTCATCATCCATAAAATAAAATAAAAAATAGATTTCCACAAAAACCACATTTTTCACAAGCACCTACCTTGTCAAGAACATTACAGTCATATCAATCAATGCAATCCCAACATGTACCCCAAGATCACCTTTTGCTTGTGCATATGTTCCTAGCCAAACTCATATCTCCCATTCTAGCACACATTGGAATCGCACAAACCACCACCTTGTCTCTACATAACCTTGAACGAACATCATCTTGGTAACCAAGTATCATTGAAGACATTCATCAAACACCTTCACTTCCTTAAAAGAGGGGAGCATTAACCCACCTATATCAACAAGGTTTCCTCCAAACAAGCCAAATCTATAACCGGCTATGGCAACAATTCGCTGAGAGTTTACATTAGTTATGCACAGGGAAAAATGTGGCTAACCCAAAAAAGTATCCTTTCTATCATGTACACCTCAACTGCAACTCAAACAAGAGCTTTAAACACCAAAAAACCAAAATGGAGCGGCAGCTTTGTAGTTTCCGATTTCCAACTATTGAGGAGACCCATGTATGTTATTGTTAGTTAAAACTTAAAAGTGATCAACATTGGTAAACTTAATTGTTGCTCATAAAAGTGATTGTCATTAGAAACTTCATTGTTGATTGGCCCATGTATGCATTACACAGCTACTACCATCTCGCAACCCAAACTTCTCATTCAAGAACAAATTCAATTAATCAAAATCAGGTAATATTGTCAACTACCTTTAAAAGAACTTCAAGGAAGGACAGAGATTACCTTCAATAAACTCGAGTGAAGAGAGATCATTTCAAGCAAAAATTCAAGCGAGTGCGGCGAGACATAAATCAATCTGAAAATTCGAGAAGATGGACGACGAGATAGAGAAAATTTCAAGCCAAAACAAAGGGAATTGCTCGGGGTATTTGATGGAGAGAGAGAGAGAGCAGAACGAGTAGAGATGTTAATAGGGTCGAAAACCGCAGGTTCGAGCAGAAACCGTTAGGTTTCTGACTGACTAGACCGAAACCGTTAGGGTTGAAATGCTAGATGGACCGTTTAAGCCGGACCGTTTAGGGACCGAAACCGTTAGGGGTGGACCGAAAACCATTAGGGTTGAACCGAAAGCCGACTTTCATACGATTTAGTAAAGTTAGTAATATACGAGATGTGTATAATACCAAAAATCGTTAGGGTTGGACCGATTAACAACTTTAATATAGTTAGTATAATATACGAGACGTGCATAATACGCTGAAATAAACGTACACACCTCGAAATCGGGAAAAAACGTACAAGTTTAATAATTGGCTGCAAGCCACAGGTTTGAACTGAAATCGTCAGGGTCAGACCGAAACTGTTAGGTTTTTGACCTGATAATAGAACTAACCACCTAAACCGAGCCTATGTTAGACCGGAACCGTTAGGATTGTGCCGAAATCGTTAGGGATGACCGATTAATATCTTTAAGAACGAGCGAAGGAAATCACTTAGGTTTAATCAAGTTGGTGGGTTTAACTAGGTTGGCGATTAGATATGTTAATCGGTCTGGCCCTAACGGTTTTGGTCTGGCCCAAACGGTTTCGGTCCAACCCTAACGGTTTCGGTCCAGTATAGGTTTGATTTAGTCGGTTAGCGCTATTATCTGGTCAAAAACCTAACGGTTTCGGTCTGGCATTGCCGGTTTCGGTTCAAACCTGCGTTTTTCAGTCAATGATTAAACTTGTACGCTTTTTTCCAATTTCGAGGCCTGTACGTTTGTTTCATCGTATTATACACGTCCCGTATATTATACTAACTATATTAAAGTTGTTAATTGGTCCAACCCTAACGGTTTTCGGTATTATATCCGTCTCGTATATTACTAACTACACAAAACCATATAAAAGTCTGCTTTCGGTTCAACCCTAATGGTTTTCGGTCCAATCCTAACGGTTTCGGTCCATAAACGGTCCATTTGTAATTTCAACCCTAACGTTTCGGTCTAACCAGTCAAAAACCTAACGATTTTGGTTCGAACCTACGATTTTCGACCCTATTAACATTCCTGCTGGCGATTGGGTGTGTTGAGTCGGGTATGGGTCGGGTCGAAATAGGTAACGGGTCAACGGGAGTCGCGACCCATTACGACCCAAATACTAGCCCGGTCGAAATGGGTGGGGTCAAACTGGGTTGGGTTAAAACGGGTAACAGGTCGAAACGGGTCTACCATTTTCGCCCCACATTTTTCGCCAAAAAACATATATTTTCATAACAAAAATTTTATGGGTCAAAATGGATGATAGGTCAAAATGGGTCTGTGAAACAGATAACGAGTCAAAGCGGATTTACCCGTTTCGACCCATAAAAATTTTCAAACCAAGTTCGGGTTGGGTACTTTTCAAATCGGATTTGGGTGAGTTAACGGGTTTTGTGTTGAAATTGTCAGCCCTAGGTTTAACCCAACTTAACCCATAAAATTAATTTGGTTAAGCTGGGTAACCCATTTAAATTTATTATAGGGGAAAATTATGGCCGGT
Organism: Codonopsis lanceolata; assembly: GCA_013146195.2. Taxonomy (NCBI): domain Eukaryota; kingdom Viridiplantae; phylum Streptophyta; class Magnoliopsida; order Asterales; family Campanulaceae; genus Codonopsis; species Codonopsis lanceolata. Next base: position 115,489,880 of record CM028382.1, read on the forward strand.
CCATTTTTTACAGTTTCTAACCCCAAAAGTTCATAGTTTTTTTTAATCATAAAAGACCACTTTTCGAAATATTGTTTTAAAAATGTCACCGTCTTCTTCAACAGCTCCAGGAATATACTTTGGATTCGAAAATTACGATTGTTCACAACAAAACGGGGATCAAACGAACTATAATGGATCTGTGCTAGGTTGATTTTTTTTTTTTCAGTTGGGATGAAGGCGGAGAAAGAGGAGGAAGAAGACTTACGATGGAGGAGATGGAAGAAGCAAGTGAAGGAAGTGGTCTGATTCTTTATGATTTTGTATCGCAGTTCAAAAATTAATACACTAAAATTGATGAATCGTAGTTCAAAAATAGACTAGCAATTACACTTTTGAACCGCAATGCAAAAATTAATGCACTAAAATCGATGAATCGCAGTTCAAAAGTAGACTAGCAATTACACAATTGAACCGCAGTGCAAAAATTAATGGACTAAAATTGATGAATCGCGGTTCAAAAATAAATTAGCAATTACACTATTGAACCGCGGTGCAAAAATTAATGCACTAAAATTGATGAATCGCAGTACAAAAATAGATTAACAGTTATATTATCGAACTGTTGTGCAAAATTAATTAATAAAAATTGATGAATCGCAATTCAAAAATAGACTATCAATTACGCTATTGAACCACAGTGTAAAAAATAATGTGATAAAATTAATGAATCACGGTGTAAAAATAATGACCTCCGTAATACGTTTACGGCTCATTAAGGGTATTATAGTTATTTTGACACCAAAAATGACTTTTTCCGATTGAAAAAAAAATGTACTTTGACAATTAAAAATTTTAAAAAGTAGATCGATCCGTAATTTTTTATTTATTATATTATTGAGCTAGATTGAATTAGATAATTAATGGGTTGGGTTGAGTAGATTCATGGGTAATATGTCTAAATTGACTGGCCTATAGTATAAAATGATTAAATTCAGATTCTAAACCTAAGTATAATACGTAGATATGAAAAAAAGAAGTCAACAAGTCAATAAGTAATAACCCGCCTCCAAAGCTGACTCTTTTTTTATTCTTTGAAATCTTCTTCTAGGGAAATTCTCCCACGCTCTGACTAGAATAGAAGTATAGAAATAGAAGAAGAGAACCCGTCTTTTGCTCTTTCTGCTTTTCAATATTACATGAAAAATTCGTAATAGATCCAACTGTACGAAAAGACCATGGCGATGACCGTACACCAGACGAGCCTATGGGACGGTGTGATGGAGATGACGAAATTGGCCCAAAACAAGGGCTGCGACCCCTTGATGTGGGCTGTTCAGCTCTCTTCCAACCTTTTGTCGGCTGGAGTCTCCATGCCGTCGACAGAAGTAGCGGAACTACTTGTCTCTCATATTTGCTGGTCGAACAACGTTCCGATCACCTGGAAGTTTCTCGAGAAGGCTTTGACGGTCAGGATCGTGCCCCCGCTCCTCATTCTCGCTCTTCTCTCCGCCAGGTTTTTACTTTTCTAGGATCAAATTGACCGTTACTCGAGTCGCTATTTAATTCTATAATTTTAATGATTTCTGCTAATTACAGTAAGATGAACTCCCTTCGCCCTGAACAATTGTCCGTTTTCAAATAAATTTTGTCCCAAAACAAGTAAATTCACCTTTGTCAATTATCGTGTCCTATGTGCATTTGTAAATTGCAATGGTACAGTTGGTTATCTACTAATTTGCACTTGTTACTTATGGGAGATGAAAAATTATTAATTCTTAGAAGTATGCAATATTTTGTTTCATCATAATTTTGTTTACCAAAGAATGCTCCCTTATACATTACTGTTAAGGATTATAATTAAAAGGAGAGAAATTTGAGAGAGAGACTTGGAACAATTTTCTTCATTGTATATCCCTTGCTCAAAATAGAAACACTATTTAAACAAGAAACCACTAGAAATGCTAGTGCATGATCTCCACTAACAACTAACATGGTTACTAACTACCCAATAACATGATAGTTACCGGCTAGCTACCCACTAACATGAACGTAACCGTATCATTTCTCCCCCCTTTAATCATCATTGTCTGCAAGGGTGAAGTCTTAATAAGACTTTGGGAGATGCTGGCTCCATGGTACTTTTAGCAGAACATCTGAATGCATGGCTTGACCTCTTAGTGTAACTAGCTTGAGTCCAGCTTCAAGGCTAAACGCTCCAGCAATTGCAAGTGCAGTATACCTGCCCAATCCACTGAATCAATTATCTTCTAAATTCCATCGTCAACTACTGCAACAAGGCATGTAACAAAGATATTTGGCTGACTTAAAACAGTTGAATCCAACTTTTCTTTTGGCCCACTAGTGCTAACATCCAAGATGTCAAACCCAAACATGTCATTTGCGTTATTGTACAACTCTGTAGCATGTACCTTTTGAGCCTCCACACTCATTCCAACAGCTTGTGCACCTTGGACAGAAAAGAAGGAAGCAGGAGGAGGCAAATAACCGTGTGAAGCAAAACTGGGAGGTGGGGGTGGTGGTGGTGCAACATAGGGGGTTATGGCGGTGGCCATTTTGACATGAGTAAATGAGTTGATGTCGATTTTGCAGTTGGTGCTCAGAGAAAGGAGTTCGTTTAGGATAGATTTCATGGAAACATGAAGTTGATCAAAATTCAACTTGTGGCGGGCTAAAGTTTCATGAACGAAGTTATGAAACTCTGCATTTGAATTTTTCCGAGGGTCCATGATTGAAACCGGCTCTGATACCAATGTTAAGAATTAGAATTAAAAGGAGAGAAATTTGAGAGAGAGACTTGGAACAATTTTCTTCATTATATATCCCTTGCTCAAAATAGAAGCACTATTTAAACAAGAAACCACTAGAAATGCTAGAGCATGATCTCCACTAACAACTAACATGGTGACTAACTACCCAATAACATGATAGTTACCGACTAGGTACCTACTAACATGAAAGTAGCCGTATCAATTACACACATACACAATGTGTATCTACTATTGTGTATCTACAACAAAAATGATCAATTTGTTAATTTTTTAGCTGATTCACGATGCTATCGTCTTCACAAAATGTGATAAGACTCTGAATGGTTACTAATGACCTTTTTGTTGTAACCTTCAATATGGGCCATGTTGTACTTTAGATCCATTGGATGGTTGGAGATGAGACTCTTGACTCTTTATTATTTGCATTGTAGAAAAGCATTGCATACTAGACTAAATTGGACTATATAATGGAAAAGCTTAGATATTTAAGGTGTTAATATTCCACAATAAAAACTAATGCCATCACTAGATTTATTTGAAAGATTTGTTAATTATAAGTTATAGAATTATCAATTATCTAACACAAAACAAAGAAAAAAAAACTAATAGTGTATTAGTATTAGGATATTAATTATTTTAGCGCCGACCATATTTATGTATATGTGCTACTAAAAGTGATTAAAAGTCAACTTCCTTAATTTTCTTTTAAAAAAAGGATACTCATTTTGGAAAGAGGGGAGTACTATAAATCACAATTCTATTGTTTGGAGGTGTTTAAAATATGTTGTTGTCAGTAGCTGCTTGGAATTAAAGTTAATCAAAGGAAATAATTCAAACTAGGAATCGAGTGGAGAGTACTTGTAATATCCCATTTCACATCAAGTAGATGTGGGAAATAGATGCACCTTATAAGTGGCTACCTACTACCAATGTGCACCAACATTTTTCCATGGGCGATTGAGTGAACATGCAGTGGGTCTCGTTAGACCCATGGGCTTATGTGTTTTGTGAGCTAGTGCATGGGCCATACGAAGTATACCAGGCTCTTGGGTCTGGAGCGTAATAGTACTTATGTCAATAGAGTTATGTACGGGATGTCTGCAAGTATGCTAATAACTTAATAAGATATACAAAGCTAGTAAGAAGTTGAATTTTTGCATTTAAGGGAATTGAAATGAGAGTAATGTTATGCTTGTTTATAGTTCACGAGATACATTGATCGGTCCGAAATAGTAGGTCCCATTTAGTGTTGAGATAGAAGCTAATCCTATTAACCTCATGACTTCTTGAGAATACTTGTTTGGGAAAAGTTTATGAGAAAGAGTCTTCTGGGTCCTTTTGGTATTTAAAAGAGACCAAAGAAAAAGAATTGGTGTTAAGTTACCATTGAGCGATGACATGACCAAAAGGTTTTTTTGAGGGGTTTTGTGGCCGGTTATATGGTGATTTTTCCTTTGATATGTTTCTCGATGGTTGTTCTTTGGTATGGTTTGGAAATGTAGTCAGATTAAAAGTCACTAGATTAATAAGTCACAATACCTTTTGTTATTTCTTAATAGCTAACTCTGAATATCTTATTGCTTACTTAACCGCAGGGGATGGGAGAGATGGCAAGGTCATTCCGGTAAACAAACAGCTTGAGGTCCTTGGCTCCAATCCCCATACTAAGGAGACACACTTACCTATATAAAAAAAAACTCCCTCTGACCCAAAATTATTGTTCTGACACACGGATTAGGAAAAACAATTGATTTGATTATTAATATTGGTTTGATGTATAGTATCCTTTAAAGCACATGTGTATGTGGCCCATAATTAAAGTCGGATGAAAAAGTAAGGGTAATGTGGTAAAAGTGTTGTCCTAGAAAGGAAAGTCTCAAAGAAAGACAATTATTTTGGGATGAATGAGGACGCGTCACCTCATTTGATGCTTGTTTATAATACTATACCTTACTTATCAAAAAAAAAAAAAAGACAATTATTTAGGGACGAACGAAAAAAGAAAGCACAACAATAATTATGAGACTGAGGGAGTAATAACTTACTGCTCACTTACACAATCTTTTTATTTTTTCGTTGATCCTACTCTTCAACTATGTACAAGTAATAGAAGCATTTGGCATAATTTTCCATTGCATGCTTCAATGCACAATTCATTGTAGCAGGAGGCCAAGCTAATTTGGTATTAAGTGCAATCTTAATGGCTATCCTAGTACTAACTTTTTGTCTACTCTTCCACTAGAGCTGTTGAAAACTTAAGAACTTTAAACATATCATGTGACAAACTATATCTTACGTTAGAAATCAGTTACCCAGTCCAATTAACTCTTATGCAGTCGTAAAAGACTAACCACTATGAAGATTATAGTGTATATATAGCAGATGCAGAGAAGAGTTTGGGGCCCACCAGAAAGGTTAATAAAGCTTTCTTTTTGCTAAGGCCATGCCGGTGGTATACCCAAAGATATTGCAGGACCTTAGAGGTGTGGGTGGGTGGGGGTTGGAGAAGGGAAGTGGGGGTGGAACTTCCATCTTTGCTTGCCCAAGACCCTTTCTTGCTATAGCTAGATAGTTGGAAACACCAGGAAAAATGGGTACACCTTAGACTGTCCATTTTGCATTTTTTCCCTTGTTCTTTTCTGCTCTAAGCCTTTAAAAGTTACATTCTGGAGTAACTTCCTTCTCCTTCTGCAAAACTGAAACATATTTGTGAACTCTGCACGGAGTTCCTCAGTCTTAGCATCTCCTACTTTTTTAATGGTTATTAGTGCATTGACTGTGATACCTGTAGGCTGTAGGTGAGCTGTATTTAGTCAACGCTTAAGCTGTGTCAAGTGATGTTTGATTATCTATCTCAACCTTTGATACTATGGTATTGAAGAACTTTTATGCATCTCTTTTTTATTAATTGCTTCTATTTACCTTTTCTTTTTCATTTTTAACAATTAAAATGTGAGTTTAATTATAAAAAAAACAATTAAAATGTGAGTTTGTTTGATGTTACATATTTAAGACACGGCCTTTATCTAACTTAAATGGGAAAAACTGATGTTTTTCATTCATATTGATTCATAATTACTTGTCATGTCTATAAGTAATACACCCTCCATCCCCAAAAATTATCCCATTTCAAAAGTCGAACAATCTAATATCGTACTCTTACTCTATATTTTCTTTAAATTGTACTAAAATAATAGTTTTTTTGTATGACATTGTTAGAGTATAGTTTTATATAAATTTAGGGCTTTGTATATTAGTATATGCCTGGGGGTCTTGATGTAACTTGTACATATACATGTATATATATACACACATATATATACATACATATATATATATATATATATATATATATATACACGCATATACATTTATATATACACACACATATACATATACATATACATTTATATATATTATATATATTTGCGTCGAACGTGTTTACGATTATCGGCTTCGCTCCAACCCTGTTCATTCTCTCTTAGGTAACATGGTATCAGAGCAATAGAATCAGAAGAAGGCTGAATTGCGGTAGGATCATGCGGCAATTGTATTGGCTTGGGCAGAATCGATAGGCACATCCTTTCGAGGGCACGATCGATGTGTGTATTCACGCTGAATGGGAGGCCAAACTATTTGCTCGAGAACCAGACTAAACGACTCGATAAATGAGAAAGTCATCATGAGAGACCGACTCAACCGAAGGTGAAGCTGCAATAGATGTAGGATAAAACAATGTCAACTTATGAAATGTAAAATCAGCAGAAACCAAATACCGATGCAAGTGTGGAGAGTAACAACGATACCCTTTATGAGTATGAGAGTAATGCATTTTAAGTGCCTTAGGGTCTAACTTGCTAAGGCCAGGACGATGATCACGGACGAAGAAAACACACCCAAAAATCCTAGGTGGGAAAAAGTAGACACATTGAGATGGGAACACGACACGGTATATAGAAAATCTCTCCATGAAGGATAGAGGAAGGCATCCGATTAATGAGATGACATGCAGTTAAGACAATAACATCTGCCCAAAATTGCTCTGGTGCATGCATTTGAAATGAGAGAGCTCGAGCAATTTGAAGTAAGTGATGGTTATCTCTCAGCTACCCCATTTTGTTGAGGTGTATCAATACACGAGGATTGGTGGAACATACCACAGCCATGAACTTACAATAAACAGTCGAGAAGTTATCTTGAGCATTATCACTACGTATGAGTTTAACATGCATGCTAAATTGAGTCTCAATTTTAGCACAAAACTTAGAGAAGATATCAAATAACTCAGAACGATTTTTCATTAGATATATTTAAGTAACACATAAATAATCATTAACAAAAGTGACAAAATACCTATAACCTAACTTAGAAACTATTGGACTATGGCCCCAAACATTAGAATGTACAACATCGGCATTCACCCTTTTATTAACTATAGGAAAATAAGAAATATGATGGTGCTTCGCAAACTGACAGGCGTCGCACACAATATTAGCAAATATGAGAGATCTGGACACAACTTCTTAAGACGGGACATTGAAGGATGGCCCAATTGGCAATGGATCTAGAATGGAGAAACTAAAGAACTCGAAGACTCAGCCTCAAAGAAGTAGAGTCCACCAAATTCTTGTGCTCTACCAATAATCATTTTCGTCACCCGATCCTGAAAGACACAATGTGTAGGAAAAAATGAGACTTTACAATTCGGATCACGAGTAAATTTACTAATAGACAAGAGATTAAACTAAAAACCCACAAGGAGAAACAATTTAAGACATATATTACCACGCCCTTGAATAGCAGGGACCACACCATCTGCTAGTGTGACACTGGGGTAAACCAAGAAAAGAGACCTCGGTTGCCAGTCATATGGCCGAAGGCACCCGAATCAATTACCCATTTACATTTAGACGAAGAGATTACAAGTAGCAGGTTTACCTGTTTGGACAAAAGTAGTAGTAGAGGAAGAAGAGGATGCCTGAAACTGTGTATAACCAGCAAACTCATCATCACACATTATCACCATCTTACCCACACTTGGTTGAGGTGGTGCACAATTATGATGAGGTGGTGCACAATTATGCTCATGAACGAACGAAACACATAGATATTGATATTCATTTTGTTCGAGCTTTCAAGAAAAGGTGATTGCCACGGGTTACGTTAAAACTGGGGATCGGGGATCAACTTACAGATGTGTTCACTAAGTCTTCAAATGAGAGTAGAATGGGTTATATTTGTAACAACTAACAAGCTGAGCATGCATGACATTTATGCTCTCGCTTGAGGGGGGAGTGTTAAAGTATAGTTATGTATAAATTCAGGGTTCTGTTTGTATATTAGTATATGCGTGGTGGTCTTGATGTAACTTGAACATACACATGTATTTGCGCCGAACTTGATTACGGTTATTGGCTTTACCAAAACCCTATTCGTTCTCCATTAGATAACAGACATGTTAGATAAACATCATAATTTTCAAATGTGAGCAACGAATTGAAAAAAATGGAGAATTGTAGCTTAAATTTTGGAAATGAGACTACTTTTTTGGGACTAACAGAAAAGGAAAGTAGGAATATTCTTTTCGGGTTGGAGGGAGTATTTCATTTTCCCATGGTTCGTTTAACTGGTGGGTAGAAGCTATTGATAGTGTAGTGCTATATTCTTTTTAAACACAAATCAGTTTGATTTTGCATAATGATTCTCTTTTGATTATCACTGCATTCGGATTTATACTTCTTCTTGTTCTTTATAGGGTAATACCAAGTCGTAGAACTCATCCTGCTGCATACAGGCTTTATTTGGAACTCCTTAAAAGACACATGTTCTCATTGGCATCTGAAATTAATGGTCCAAAATATCAGAAGTATGTTTCTCTCTCTCTCTCTCTCTCTCTCTCTCCCCCTGGAGGAAACTCCATATTGATGACTTATTTGGTTCAGAATCTCAATATATATTTAATTTCTATATTTGTACAATATAATTTTAGCTACCGCCAAGTAATTGAGCTAGACTATAGACGAACACCTAATTTCCCTGCAATCTAACGAAGGAAGCTGTGGTTAGGAAGCTTTCACATGTAGTCATAGTTGTCAAAGGCGAAAGGTCCATTTTTGAGGCGAGAGGCAAGGCGCTCAAACGGCGGTCACTGAAACAATATCAAGAAAAACTAAATAAATAATATATAGCTTAACAAATCTCAACAAAAAACATGTTATAGGTGAGCGTAATATATGAAACTAATATCAATAACACAATTTGGAAAAATTGTCTATAAATATTTGTTTATTTTATTTTAACAAATTCCAAAACATGTATAAATGAGATTCATATATAAATTAAAAAACTCCAAAACATGAATTAAAAAAAGTATGAAAACTATTGCTAATTAAACATTTTAAAAAATAGACAAAGTTAAACAAATTATCAATATTAAAAAATCACAAATCCCAAAATTAAAATAAGATAAAATTAAATGTCAAATAAATAAATAATGGGAATAAACTGGAGAGTAGATGTAGCTCATTCTTCTTCTTTACAGTTCCTAATCCACAGAGAATATAAAAAAAATAAAAATCCGGCTACCAATTAAATAGAATAAGACCAAAAATAGCTTGAAACTCCCCCAATCCAAAAACAAGCAAGAGACTAACATATATAGGCGCCGGCGAACAAGTCTGTTGAGGCCCGACAAAAATAATTCAGCACCGGCAACAGCGTGTGGGGCGCGTGTGACACTTATTCCGCCTTTGACAACTATGCATGTAGTTGGTCACAATATCTGACCTTTACATAAGTCTTAACATTTTCCATTGTGTCTGTGCACATGCTTCCATTTTATTTACTTTTCCCAGGATAGCCCATTTTCTATGATTCCAGTCACTGTCTCATTGGCATATTAGATATGAGAATATAGTTTTATTTTCAAGGAGAAATAGGCTAATAGCAATATCTCATTCTGGCAAGTGATTAGGTTCTTCAACCTCAAGTTAAAGTCAGTCATCTGTGAAAAAGAGTCGGTGATTAGCATTCGTAGAATTCACACGTTCTCATTCACTATTTGGCTGCATTTTCTAGTGAAACCTAGACCCATATTCAGACCTCATTTTATGCTCTTAATTCCGGCATTCAATTCTTTCTTTTGAATGCTATTTTTGTTGTTGTTGTTGACCCCACGGGCCAAGGGGTGGGAGAGATGGCAAGGGTACTCAGGCAAATACCTTGAGATCCTTGGTTCCAATCCCCATACCAACAAGGGGTCACACTTACCTATAAAAATGTTATTTTTGTTGTCCTTTTAATATCCCTTTTCCCAAAAACTCGAGTCACTTTTGAACCCGAAAGTGTGTGGTCAACACTAGTTTGAAATTTCATCTCTGAAACTATAAAGTATCTGGTGGGAGAAATGCAAAGATACAGAAAATTTCCACTTCCAGACATGGGAAGTTTATCAAAACATGATTTTGTGTTAAAAGTAGATATGAAAATGTCAATCAAAGGGATGTTGGTTTTTGAACTACATACATAACTAATGGGAAAACCAAAAACAGATAAAGAATGGTACTTGAACAGGGGTTTGGTTGTTGGAGGACTGCTAAATTGCTTATTACTTTTTTTTTTGATAAGTAAGAGTATTCTATATCAGAAGGCATCAAAAAAGGTGATGCGTCCGTGTACACTAGAAGTATACACAAAAAGACTAATCTAGGGAAAGACCATTAACAAAATCTACAAAAGAATGAGAATGCGAACTCAAAGTATTAGCATCTTCTAAACACTATGACTGAAGAGTGTGCAACAGAATATCTTTCAATTGAGACAAGGACCTTTCCTCATTTCCGAGCACCCTTCTACTCCTTCCTTTCAATCCATATGGTTCAGCACACACTCACAAAAGAGCAGTTTGCCAAGTTAAATTCTTTCTCCTCCGTTTGTAACGTGACCAACTTAGAAACAGCTCCTTCGTTGATCTAGGCATAACCCACGAAATTTTGAAGAGCCACAGAACAATGGAGGAGGAGGTGATTGACATTTTCCTCATTCTCCTTGCACATAAAGCACCAATTTACGTAGATATTAGGTGGCTCGTGGAATTCAAGGTCTACTAAACCTTTGTTGTCTTGTCGCAGAATAGCATCATACTACCCTGACATTGAAGACGGTACTTTTACACGATTTATTTCTTGCTAACAAATTAAAGCATGTTAGTACGTATCCAATTTTGATAATCCCTCCATTCCCAAAGAAGAGGAAATCTTTTCTTTTTCGTTTGTTCCAAAAGTAAAGGGATTTTTTTGTTTCAGGAAAGTGTTTTTTGGCATAATGACTCTAATACCCTATTAGGCTGTTGATAAGATTCAGCAAGTCAAATCAATTAAGGAAACTTTGAAATGTGGCCCGACAATCTATGGGTATTTTCGGAAGATATAGGTTTTTTAACGATTGTTCTCATTTACGTAGTAAGTCAAAGGCCCCTCTTCTTTTGGGATGGAAAAAGTATGTTTTAAGTTTTTACACTGGCCTATGTCAGTCTACTGCATAGAACTTTGATCCTGGTGTCTGAATTGATCATAATTATGGTGAGGAAATGAGAACCAAAAATAAAAATGACCAGCCTTTTAGTGGTCCAAAATGCGAAAATTACCAAATTACATATTCCCTTTGAAGATACCATGGAAAGTTTTAGGACTTCTTACAAGTTACAACAGATACCAAGGCTGTTGCCTGCTATAAAAGGTGAACCCTAGGATCTGGCTTAGAGGGCAGTGTCTTTGTAACTCTTAAATGACAAATCTATATACATGCCATCCTTGTAGCAGCCCCACTTAATGCCAAATATGACCATTAAAATTTGCACTTTTGTAGTACTGTCTCTGTTCCACTCATTAAATTTTGGGACGAACATAGGGTGTTTCATCACGTGTTTTCTTAGTAAACTAAAACATGCTTGCTACATAAACATTATAAAGTAACTTTGCATGGACTCTCTAGAGGTTGTTGGGAATTCTTACGTATCTGATAAAAACTGATAACCATGTTCATGTGAATGGCACAGCTTTAATATATTTTCTATTCATCTAGCTTGTGTTTTATATTAATTTTAATTTTAATTTTGTAGATTGACTTAAGAGTGAGCTAGATTAACATTTCTTTACAATGCAATTGTAGGATCATGGAATCCATAGACGATGTTCTCCATCTTTCTCAGATATTTGGTCTTCAATCGTCTGAGCCTGGGCTTGTCGTGGTTGAATTTGTCTTTTCCATTGTGTGGCAGTTACTTGACGCATCATTGGACGATGAAAACTTGCTGGAACTTACACCTGAAAAGACATCTAAGTGGCCAACCAAGCCACAGGATATGGAAATCGACCATCACAATAGTTTTGGGGAAAAGAAAATTGACTGTCACGAGGGTTTGCAGAAAATAAATACCATAATGGCTCTCGAGATAATTGGAGGATTTTTTCAAAATAAAGTAACTTCCAAGATTCTCCACTTGGCCCGTCGAAACATGTAATGTGACTTCTGTTTTCTTAGATTCTTGTGCATTCCAATGTATATATCCTTTTCATGCGATGCTTTCTTTTGGTTTCTCTTGCTTGTTGTAGTGGCCAACTGAACTAGCACCTGGATTACTTCATTTCTAATTCTACCCTACATTTTCTCCCTTAGGCCCCTTCATTGGGGATGTTTCATTCAACATATGAAACTGCTTGCAGCAAACTCATCAACTTTGAGAAATTCAAAAAATATCACTCCAGAGGCCCTTTTGCAGTTATCATCTGATACTCGTATTCTACTATCTCGTCAGCGCAAAACATATTCACAGCAACAGTTTCATGCAGTAATGGCCTCTGGATCGCTCATATCATCTGCAGCTCAATGTCATGGCGCTAGTCGTTCGGCAATTTGGCTCCCAATTGATCTGTTTCTGGAGGATACCATGGATGGAACACAAATGACGGCCACAAGTGCAGCTGAAATTCTAACAGGTAAACCATCTAACTGTATATAGAATGTAGATGCTTCAAGTGTAGCATGGCCTAAAGAGCTATGCTTGTCATTGTAAGTAAAGTTACTGAATAAGATTGGTGTTGCAGGTCTAGTTAAGGCTCTTCAGGCTGTTACACAGGCCTCCTGGAAGGATGCATTTCTTGGTTTATGGTTTGCATCTTTAAGGCTTGTCCAAAGGGTAAAAATTTGTGATAACAGTTTTCAAAGCATTTTTAGTGGACTGAACTTTTTAGATGATAGAATATATAATACTTCTATATGCATTGAAGGTGTCTTTTGCTCGTTATTGTAAATTTTCATGATTTCATACTTATCAAATCAGTTGTTTATTTTTTCTCAGATTCAGGTTTTAAAGTTTTTTTCAAAGCTAATAAAACATTAAGCACATGAAAAAGAACTCAATAAACAATAGCACCCTTAAATAGACACATTAACAAATAAATATTTAAACACAAAATCATTCAAAATTATTGTCTTATTTGACTCCGCACACGGATTAAGGAAAAACAATTGACTTGATTATTAATTGGTATTATGTGTAGTATCCTTTAAAGCTCATGTTCATGTGACTCCTAATTAAAGTAGGAAGAAAAAGTAAGAGCCAAATGGTTTTTTTTTTGGACAGAGAAAAAAGGAAAGCAAGACAATAATTTTAGGACTGGGGAGTAAATAAAATCTAAAAACTTAACTATTGTTTAATCAATAAAATAATCATCCATAGCAAGTTAACAAATATGATATGCAAAACCTAAATGAGATGTGAACTTTATTATTAATTGAGATAAAACTTTAATATATGAGATTAATTATCCTGGGCTTTCTATTGCACTTTAAAATGTGGGCTTATGATTTAAATATACTAAGCTGAAAATTGAGATCGGGGGGGCCCTTTTTTGGTGGAAAAAATCGGGCGCCCTAAGCGACTGTCTAGTGGGTCTATGCCCAAGGACTGGCCATGAATTAGGGGGTTGGGTTTGGTGGAAATGACGGACAATGGGGTTTTTTCAGTGGAGGGGGGGATATTAGGGAAGGGGATAGAGGGGCGGTGGGCTACTCGAACATGGGTTGAATAAGTTTTGGAAAATGAGTCCGTAAGTCATTTTGCTGAAAAGCAAACTTCATTTTCCGTTGACTCGTAAAAGCTTTTATGTTGACTACATTTTCCAATGGTTACCAAACACCAAAAGATGAGGAAAATGTTTTCCAGAAGTCATGTTTCGTGAAACAAACGGAGCCTTAAAGGGTGATCTGTTTCTTGGACAAATTTACTAAATAAAAAGGACTATCAAGTTTTTGTATAACGGAAAGCCTGAAATAGGAATGGTGGCACCTGAATAACTGAATTAGCAATCTGCACGTAGAAATATTCACACATTTTATGTCTATCATTGACCTGATTTTTTTGACTCCTGAGAATGTTGAGGCAGCTACATGTCATTGTTATTGAATTTCAGCTCAAATGTAGATGTCTAGCATCTCCCTAATTTTTTTGCTAGATCCTTGCGATCTTTGTTTGCAATTTCTGCCTAATACATGATATACCATTCTTTGTAGAACCAAATACTCGATGTTCCTTTAAGCTTTCTCGTTTCTGGGATACTCTTTATATTAATATCTTTCTGTTATCTTCTTGGTCTTTTAGGAAAGAGATCCTTGTGAGGGCCCGGTACCTCGCCTGGATACATGCTTATGCCTGTTATTGTCAATGACAACCCTTGCAATCGTGAAAATTATTGATGAAGATGAAAATGCAGTCATTGATGAGACTGAGCACTGGCCTACCCGTCAAAAGCTTGAGAAACAGGTTCCTGGAAACTGTCGCAAGGAACTAGTTTCTAGCCTACAACAGCTGGGTGACTATGATAGCTTGTTGACTCCACCCCTACCTGTAACTTCCATAGCAAATCAAGCTGCTGCAAAAGCAATGATGTTTCTCTCAGGACTAACAGTTGCGAGTGGATACCTCGATGGCGTTAGCTTGAATGACATGCCAGTGAACTGTTGTGAGTAATCTCTTTTTCAAACCTTGATTTCCTAGAATATTCAACATTGGCTGTGGTATGAGATGGTTTTACCACTTTCTTGCCAGTGTTTCGGCATATTTACTAGTTGAGAGATCAATGTGCAAAAAATCTACCTTACTGTCTCAACTTTTCCAGACTTCTCCATACCTTATATTTTCTTGATAAACTAATTCCTTTTGTATTTGTTTGCCCCTCTGCAAATTGTCATGTGTTTATGGCTCTATACTTTTAAATTTATGTTAATATCTGCCTGTGGGTTTTGATATTTGTGAATTGTCAATCAGCAACTGTCTAATCTTTTGCCATTACATCCAGCTGGGAACATGCGGCATCTGATTGTTGAGGCGTGTATTGCTAGAAATCTCTTGGACACATCAGCATATCTGTGGCCTGGTTACGTGAAGGGGCGGAGTAACCAAATACCTCGCTCCATTACTGGCCAAATGCCTGGCTGGTCATCCCTCATGAAAGGGTCCCCTCTGACTCCTCTAATGATAAGTGCATTGGTTTCAATTTCAGCTTCAAGGTATGCTTGCACTTATAACTTCCAAATACCTGGTTCCGCTCCAGAACCCCCCCCCAAAATAAATAAATAAATAAGAATAAATATAATATTCAACCTCGTATAGCCACTGATACTGACCTGCTGCTTCCGAAGAATGTCTCCTTACCTCTAAATCAGGACCTTAGTTTTTATCACATGTTGTTTCTCTTTTATCTTTGATCTTTCTTTTTCTGGTTTAAAGGAGTAGGCCTTTGAGTAACAATTCAGAATATTCTTTCTTTAAAGTAATCATAATATTTAACTACTAAAAGGATATTTTTTTCTTACTGCAGACCCTTTTTTGCATTTATAGAAAATGAAAAATAATACGGGTGTGATAATAAAGTCCAAAAGGACCTGAAATCTTGTTGGATTACCAGTTTACTTTTAAAGGCGTTAGTTCCACTGCCCCTGTGGTTTGGCCCAATTCCGAGGCCACCCGTATGGTTTCGGTCCATGCCAATGCCCCCTTCTGTCAAGCTCTGTCAGGAATATTCTTATTTGAATGCACTTTAAAAGACTACTATAGCCTTGTGGTGACTTAAAGACTGTTCTGGCCCTTTTTAACTAGTCCCGATCACTAAAATAATTTGTAAATAACATTTACTAGTTGAAGTGCAGTGGTTTTTCTGTTCTATCTGGTTTTCTCTCTCTCACATGATTCTTTCCTTCTCCCTCATCTATACCCATATTTCTCTAAATTTATCACATAACCCACTTTTCTGTCTTTCACTTACCTTTACTGTTTCCGCTCTCTCCTTTCTTTTGCTATTCTCTTTCCACTGGTCAACATTGGAGAAGGTGATTAGGAGAGACCAAAAAGACAAAAGAAGGAAAGATCAAGTGGAAAAAAACCTCCCACCTAGTTAACGGGTAGTAAAATACACACACACAAGAAAAGAATCCTCCCACTTTCCATAGCATTGAAAACGGAGGAATTATTTTATTTGAGACTTTGAAATTTGTCAAATTATCAACTCATCTAAAAGCTTACATTGTGAAAGAGGGGCCCAACAACGTATATCGAGCTAGCACTCCCCCTCACATGCAAGCCGCTCACACGTGATAAACAATGATGCCTCACCGGGGGCATTACAAACCAAACAAGATACCAACATGTGCACTCACTATATTATGGATAAAAAATGCAAACGGGATGACTCGAACATGAGACTTTTTTTTTGATAAGTAAGTGTGACCCCTTGGTATGGGGATTGGAACCAAGGAGCTCAAGGTCTTTGTCTAAGTGCCCTTCCCATCACTTCCACCCACGAGAGCTTTGATACCATGTTAAGAAAGTTACCAACTCGTCTAAATACTTTAACTCTTAGAGAGGAATCCAACCATGTATATCAAGCAAACAAAATTCGTCAAATCAAGCCATTTGTAGTGGATGGTTATTGTGCTAATTATGGGGGGGACTTAAGTTAGAATCAATTGGATGGTCTTTGCCTCCGGCATGCGCAATACAGAAAGCAGTTCATATAAAAATATTAACTGTTATATATTATATGATTTTAGCTATCATAAAAAAAAATATATATATATATATATATATTATATGATTCAAAATAATATTTTTTGGTAAGTGAATGTGATAGCTATGAGGCTCCTTTTTATTAACTGTAGCCTGGTCTTCAGTTTAAGCTTTTCTTTCCTGAAGCCAGGTGTGTCAGATGCTTTTTTTTGTAAATTTACCCAGTGGTATGGCAACTGATTTTGAGCTCATGGATGTGATGGAAGCTTAGCAGAATTAGAGAAGATATATGAGATTGCTGTTAATGGCTCAGATGACGAGAAGATCTCTGCTGCTACGATTCTTTGTGGAGCATCTCTAACTCGTGGTTGGAATATACAGGTAAGCCTTGTAGATAGATTAGAGACATATCTCTCTTTGAATCTTCTTTCCTTAATTTTCTGCTCTGTGTTTGTAGGAACATACTGTACTTTTCATAACAAAGTTGCTGTCACCTCCGGTTCCTGCAGATTCTTCTGGAAGTGAGAGCCATTTGATAGCTTATGCTCCATTTTTGAATGTTCTTCTTGTGGGAATATCGTCCATCGATTGTGTTCAGATTTTCTCATTACATGGCTTGGTAGGTTCCATTCCAGTTTTCTGCTTTTACATAAATTCTTAGGAGAAGGCCCAAAGCTTTTGAAAAGAAAATCTAGTTATTTTGTATTATCACAAGGAAAATAGGAGAGGCTTCGACAAAGAACTTCCTCAAAATATCTGTTAAAGTTGTATGGTTGAAAGAAACTAGCAAGCTCTTTCCCTTTTTGGAGAAGTAATGGATGCTCTTCTTGGTAATCTCCCTCTGCACATCTCTTCCATTAAGGAGGAAAGGGAGTTGATCAAAAGTTCCCAAAGAGTCGTACAAAGCGTGTAAAATGCTGTGGTTGAAAAATCCAACTTGTGAGAAGTTGGACCTAGCTTCTCAACTTAACAGAATTTAAGAATTGTTTATCCCCCCCTCCCCCCCCCCCCACACACACACACAAATGGGTTCCTTATATGAAGTTGGCAAAAAAGTCAATATACCTGCTTACCCTTGGTTTTTTATGTTACTTAGTTAACCCGCATATTAAGCTTCACAATCCCTTAGCGCCCCCCACCCTCCACCACACACACACACAAATGGGTTCCTTATATGAAGTTGGCAAAAAAGTCAATATACCTGCTTACGCTTGGCTTTTTATGTTGCTTTGTTAACCCGCATATTAACCTTCATAATCCTCTAGCTTCTACCCGGTTATTTAATTTAGAAGTACTATATCCAGACTTAATGTGTACTTGTGAATTCATTTTAAATCTCACTAGATTATTGATATTTTTTTACAAATTAAATTATTACTTATCGATGTGATTTTATTTTGTATTATAATTACATTTCATCTGTTCGATAATTTGATCAAACTAAAATAATTAAAATTGTATTGCATCTAAAAGGCTTATAAGGTCTTTTCTCCCTTTAAAAAGGTCCAAAAGTAACATTATTGCCAGACACTATGGCTGCAAAACCAACTTTCTAAGCTACATTTCTAAGAAATCATTCGTTTGAGAGTCCGCCTATATTTAAAAAGCCAACTTCTTAGAAGTTCCGTTACAATAAAGTTACCGAGACGTGGTCTCAGTAGTTTGTACATCCATGAGAAATTTACACTGAAAAGATGAGATTGTCTGATTCAACTCAAACTCTCAAAGACCTAAATACTGTTGCCATTTTGATAACATGATGTGGAAAGTTATCCCAAAAGACGAGGAGAAAGAAATAAAGGAGAAACATATTGTAAAAAAAGTCTAAAAATATTCCAGCTGATGTATAGATGCTATTTTTCCAGGTCCCAGAACTTGCAGGTGCATTGATGCCCATTTGTGAGGTCTTTGGATCATGTGCACCCAAGGTTTCATGGACTCTTGCTACAGGCGAAGAAATATCCCCCCATGCTGTGTTCTCCAATGCATTTATTCTTCTGCTTAAGTTATGGAAGTACCATCAAACACCTCTTGAACATATGATGGGAGATGTTGCTCCTGTAGGATCCTATCTGACACCGGAGTTCCTCTTGATGATGCGCAATTCCCGGTTGGCATCATCTGGAGATTCACACAAGGACCAAAATAAAAGCAAATGCTCTCGTTTATCCTCTTCAGAACCAATATTCTTGGACTGTTTTCCAAAGCTAAAACATTGGTACCGGCAGCATCAAGCGTGTCTTGCTTCAACCCTCTCGGTTCTTGTACCAGGAACCCCAGTTTATCAGATTTTTGATGGGCTTCTGAACTTGATGTTCAGAAAAGTAAATAGAGTTGGTCAGCCTACAACATCTGGAAGTAGTAGTTCATCTGGACCCGGAGCTGAAGATTGGTCTCTTCACCTTAAACTACCAGCTTGGGATATTCTGGAAGCTGTTCCATTTGTGCTCGATGCTGCTTTGACGGCCTGCGCTCATGGAAGACTGTCTCCCCGTGAATTAGCCACAGGTTGTTCCTTTCTATTTTGGATCATCTGAAGCTGCTTATTTACCTATTAATATACTCATGTTGTAAATAACTGCCAAATAAGCTAGGGTAGATACTGGATACCCAGGAAAGCTCTTACTCATCTGTGATCTTTTAAGCCAGTTACTGCTAAGAAGTTAGACGTGAGATGAGTTATCTGGCATTACTTTCATTGAGAAAATACTACTTTGTTTGCTATGTTTTTTTCTGAGCATGCTCCAATCCATTCAGTGTCTACCAGCTGCGTGGATAGGTGAAGTGTCACCAATGTCCTCTGTGACGTGACATTACCATATTCATTCTTATCCGTTCATGTTTTATGTTTGGGACTTTGTTATGACAGGA
Source organism: Codonopsis lanceolata (assembly GCA_013146195.2). Classification (NCBI taxonomy): domain Eukaryota; kingdom Viridiplantae; phylum Streptophyta; class Magnoliopsida; order Asterales; family Campanulaceae; genus Codonopsis; species Codonopsis lanceolata. Next base: position 115,509,584 of record CM028382.1, read on the forward strand.
GCAAGCTTTTCGTTTGCAAGACAATACTCCTTCCGTTTAAAAAAAAAGTTGAATTTTGACTTTTCAAAGTCAATTTAACCATTTTAGGGATGGACTTTTAACATATTTTTATATTGTTGTAGATAATAAAACTACAAACTTTGTAAACTACACTATTGGTATTATGAATCTCATGTTGTGCTATAATTTTTCAAAAAGAAGAAAATCTTCAATATTTCATTTGTAAAAAAGTCAAGTTGACTTGGTCTTTTTTTCAGACAGAGCAAGTACTTTATTTTGTCTTTAGCATAACAGTTATGTTGTTAATAGTACACAAAGCAATTAACTCATACATGAACCATCTCGTTTTCTTATGCTTGGCGAGGTTATTTTTCAAAAGTGGCATGGTTATGTAAGATATCTACTGAAGGAAATGAAAATCATGCTGCGCCTTATTTTTTCCAGGGCATTGTAACTGGTTTGACATCGTCGTTCCAAGCCAAAAGAAATTACTAATAGTCGTCTTCTGTAAAATCTGCTTTGTGGTAACTCTTTCTCAGGGCTCAAAGGTCTTTCCGATTATTTTCCTGCGTCAATGGCGAGCATTGTGAGTTACTTTTCAGCTGAAGTAACACGGGGTCTCTGGAAGCCTGCATTTATGAATGGAACTGATTGGCCGAGCCCTGCTGCAAACTTGTCGATGGTTGAGCAGAATATAAAAAAAATCTTAGCTGCCACTGGAGTTGATGTTCCAAGTCTTGCAGTTGGTATGTCTTAATTATTGTTACAAATTTCTACTTCTGCTGTTTGCTAGACAAAATAAACATCATATTGGTGGGGGGTTTTTCAGCATAAAAGTTTAAAATTAAAAATTGCATGAATTTATGTACAAATATGGTAGAGATGTGCTTTGATTGAGTTCAAGTAAACCAAGTTGTTGATGGAATGTTAATTCTCCCTTTGTCCGGCAAAAATAGTCCTATTTTCCTTTTTTGTTTGTCCCAAAATAAGTCTCGGTTCAAAACATTAAGCTAAAATTCCCCATCTTTTTTCAATTTTTTTCTTTCATATGTTTATTTAACATGTCATACAAAACAATTTACTCCCTCCGTTTCTAAGTAATCTTTTCTTTTTTGTCTGTTCCAAAAAAATGTCATGTTTCTAAATGTTCCTTTTTAGGAAACCACTTTTACCTCTACCCTTACTTTTTCTTCCTATTTTAATTATGGCCTCATGCACAAGGGCTTTAAAGATAACTACATATTATACCAAAATTTATAATAAGTCAATTTAGTTTTTCTTAAGTTGTGTGCCCAGTCAAATAGGACGATCATTTAGGAGCGGAGGGAGTATTACTCCTCCCTCCGTTCCGGACAAAGAGTCCACTATTCTATTTTGAGATGTTTCACTTAAAGAGTCTAATTTTGATAAGGCATAAAAATGTCATTTTATTACTAATAAATAACTGAAAGTGTCATTTTCTTAAAAAGTTTTTTCAAACGGGAACTCTTTACCCGGAACGGAGGGAGTATTTAATACTATTTCAAGGAAATATAGAGAATTAAAAGTAATATATTAAAAAGTTTAGTTTTCAAACGTGATTATTTTTTGGGGACGGAGGGACCAAGGGAGTAGGCTAGAAATTTCTGTTGACACAAGAATTTCAGCAAATAGTTTTCAACGAGAAGGTACCTTACAATAACATAATATTGTTGGAGCTGTAACATTTCTTTGCTTGTAGGGGGGACGTCTCCGGCTACTCTTCCTTTACCCCTAGCTGCCCTTGTGAGCCTCACAATAACCTATAAAATTGATAGAAGCTGTGAACGTATGCTAACCCTGGCCGGCCCAGCCTTGAATAGCCTTGGAGCTGGTTGCCCTTGGCCATGCATGCCCATCATAACTGCCCTATGGACTCAGAAGGCCAAGCGTTGGAGTGACTTTCTTCTTTTCTCTGCATCCCGTACTGTCTTCCACCACAATAGTGATGCTGTAGTTCAACTTCTCAGGGTCTGCTTCTCATCAACCCTTGGCCTAAATTCCTCACCCATCTCAAATAACGGTGGCATTGGTGCCCTTCTTGGCCACGGTTTTGGGTCCCACTATTCAGGTGGAATTTCCGCAGTTGCCCCTGGGATACTCTACTTACGAGTTCATCGAAGTGTTAGAGATGTCATTTTCATGACTGAAGAAATTGTCTCTTTGTTAATGCATTCTGTCAAAGATATCGTGAGTAGTGGGTTACCAGCAGAGACATTGGAGAAACTGAGGAAACCAAAGAATGGGATGATGAAATACGGTCAGGTTTCTCTTGCTGCGGCAATGTCGCGTGTCAAGCTTGCAGCCTCCCTAGGGGCTTCACTAGTTTGGATAACGGGTGGGTTAAGTTTGGTTCAGTCTCTAATTAAAGAAACACTGCCATCTTGGTTTATATCCGTCCTCAAGTCAGACCCACACGGAGACGGAGGAGAATCAGGAGGGATGATCGGCATGCTCAAGGGTTACGCTCTTGCATATTTTGCGGTGCTTTGTGGGACATTTGCTTGGGGAGTGGACTCGGCATCACCTGCATCGAAGCGGAGGCCTCACGTTCTCGGGGCGCACTTGGAGTTCATGGCAAGTGCACTTGACGGGAAAATCTCGCTCGGTTGTACTAGCGCCACATGGCATGCGTATGTGTCCGGTTTTGTGAGCTTGATGGTCGGTTGCACACATACGTGGATTCTCGAGGTGGATGTGGAGGTTTTGAAGAGCCTGAGCAAGGGATTAAGGCAGTGGGGTGAGGAAGAACTGGCATTAGCACTATTGGGAATTGCTGGGGTTGGTGCAATGGGTGCAGCTGCTGAATTCATTATTGAGAATGCACTTTGAAATGTGTTGGGAGTTGGGACTTGGGGGTCATGGTTAAGGGTTTTGTACAGTTTAAATTGAGGGTTTAACTGGGGGGTTATCAAAGTCAATCCTTGGTACATAAATTAAGGGCTTGTCTTACTTGCTGGAAGGCCCTATGAATCTTGGGCTCTTCTCTGCTTGATTTATGACCCTGTATGCGATTTTGGATTCGCTTTAGCTATCAAATTTTTTGTTAGAGCAAAGACTACTTGAAATCGATTATTTGTTGTATAATTTATTTAGGGCAGAAATTGACAATTACATCATCCTTTACGGTTAAGAAAAAGGACATTATAGGCTCGACTAACATGGGCCGACCTTTGGATGGGCGCCCAAGTGCAGTAGAAGTTGCTATCTGAGATAATGGGTACGGGTTTTTTCTGAGTCGAGCTGGGTGCTTTGGACTCGAACCCGTGAAATACTAGTCAAAATCTATTGGAAAAATTGTGGGTATGTTCCTTTTCTGAAAAATTTAATTGCTAAAGTATCTTTTTTTTTTTTAAACCAAAAAAAGATTATGATACCCTTAATGAGCATGATGTGTGCCATGGAAATGCATTGCCGTGCATTGACTTTTGAATCATAATACGTCAATATTTGCATCGTGATTCATCAGTTTAATTGTACCCCCTCAGTTTTTAAATTATCATTCACTTTTTCTTTTTCGTCAATTCTTAAATAATTATCCTCTTTCAAAACGTTCTTTTTTAAAAAGAATAGTTTTACTATTTTACCCTTACTTTTTCTACGTACTTTAATTATGACCATATACTCGAAGGTATTAAAGGAAATCATATATTCATTAATATTTATAATACAATTAATTATTTTTTCTTAAGCGATGTTTCATGTCTAAGTAGACAATATTTTGAAAACGGAGGGAGTATTAATTTTTGCACCGCAATTCATTATTTTAATTGTCTAGTCTATTTGCACCGTGATTCATCATTTTAATTGTTTAGTCTATTTGCACCGCGATTCATTGGTTTAATTGTAGTAATTTTGCACTGTGATTCATTGGTTTAAATGCAGTAATTTTGCATCATAATTCATCATTTTAATTGTCTAGTCTATTTGCACCGTGATACATCAATGTTTGCGCCACGATTCATCAGTTTAATTGTACTCCCTCCATTTTCAAATTATCGTCCACCTTTCTTTTTTCGTTCGTTTTTAAATAATTGTCTTCTTTCAAAACGTTCCCTTAAAAACACTTTTACCATTTTATCCTTACTTTTTTTACATACTTTAATTATAACTACATGCTCAAGGGCATTTAAGGAAACCATACATTCACCAATATTTATAATACAATCAATTATTTTTTCTTAAACGGTGTGTCGGGTCAAAGTAGACAATATTTTGAAAACAGATGGAGTATTAATTTTTGCACCGTAATTCATCATTTTAATTGACTAGTCTATTTGCACCACGATTCATCTGTTTAATTGCATTAACTTTGTACCGTGATTTAAAATCGTAATGAATCAGACCATATCATCAGTCTTTTTCTTCTTTCTCCGTTGTAAGTCTTCTTATTTATTAGAGTTTCGTACTTAATGAATCAGAATGTTTCGAATCTAATATGTTTGTTGGAGCTGTTGAAAGAGACAATAATATTTTTATAATAATATTTCAAAAAATGATATTTTACGATTGAAAAAAAAAAAGATACCGGAGGGATTAAAAACCTTGAAAAATAGACGGACTATAATTTTGCTCAAATCTATTTGCAACGTGAAGAATCAAGTTTGAGTCACTAAATCTACATTCATCATATCATAGCCATAATAAATGTATAAAAGGTTCAAGTTTGACTAACTAATTGTACATTCATCGCAACAAATGTATAATATTTCAAATTTTCAATGCATTTACTATATACAAATTTTAAAAAATAAATTCAAACCATATTAACATTAGATGAGCTGTTATATTATACTCTAAAAAAAATTAAAAAATTGAAACGATATTAACATAAAACTAAATAAGTTGTTCACCAATATATGAGTCAAACAATTTTGAGCTCAACTCGAACATGCTCGAACCCTAGTTGAGCTCAAACTATTCGTATTTGTGGGTGTGTTTTGCATGAAAACCCCAGCCATAGTTTTTTTTTTTTAATCACAAGTTTTGAAAGTTTACACCTCATCATTTATTATTCATGACCATAGCAAGGTTTTAAAAATCGTTAGGCGGCACACTAGCGCCTAGCGCCTAAAGGACTAATCGGGGCCTAGGCGAGGCCTAAAATTAAGACATAATTACTTTTTTTTTTTTTTGATAATTTACATCAAAGATCAAACACATTGACAACAAATTTAATTTTTTTAATATTTGTCATTTTATCAAACACTTGTCAATATTTGTAAAATGAACAAAAATATACAAATCTACTATTAATCCCAATTCTCAACAACCCCAAAACAATAAACCAGCCAAGTTTAGAATTAAAAACAAAAAAATATTACTCCACCTACCTACTGACCCTACAACCCACAGTCTAACATATTCTCCCTAATCCCTTCTCATTCTAAATTATGAGTCTCGAGACATCCCCATTTTTCTTCATCTTTTTTTCTTCTTCTTTCTTTTATCTATCTGGCAGACCGGCAACCATTTTTCTTCCTTTCTTTTTTTTCTTCTCTCTCTTTCTCTGACAGACCGACTCTCCTCATTTTTTCATCCTCAAATCTCTTTTCTCCTAGATCTAACCCTTTAATCTATCTCATCTCTCATCCCACCAAATATCCACAAAATCAAACCCTTTTTCTTTCTACCTCTCTCTCTGCCTCACCATTACCACTCTCCCTTCCTTCTCCAGTTTGCCCCTCTTTCTTCTCTAGTCACCGCATGCCACAAAATCAAAGCTATAAAAATAAATTAAGGTCGGCGAGGTTTGGCGTAGGCGCCGACTTGGTCGATTAGGCGGCGACTAAGAAAGTCGCGACGGTAGAGAGGGGCCTAGGCAGAGCTAGGTGGGGAGTTTTAGAACACTGGACCATAGTAGATGTACATTTTCTTACATCTATAATATAGTAGAGGTTAGTGTAGCACACTTACAATTGACTTGAGATAAAAAGGGGTTAGGATTTACTATTTTACGGTGATCCAACGGTCCTTATTTCCCACAGTTCTCATATGTGCGAATGACGGTTTTCTCAGTGAGAATTCTTTCCCTCTTTCTTGCAATTCTCCCAGACTTCTTCTCTTCCTCATTACGGTTTTACAGTTTTATGTTATCGTAATTAACTTAATCAATTTAATTTTTTTCCAACCCGTAATTTCGTATACAAATTAATTGATTTTTTTTCTTTTTAACTATTATCGCAATTAACTCAATCAATTTAATTTTTGTCCGTCCCGTTTCTTTCAACCCGCAATTTCGTATACAAATTAATCAATTTACTGTTTTACCAAGATTCTAAGGCTATTGAATAAAAAACTATTTTGCAACACCAATTTCCAAATAATGTCTCTCAATTTTTTTAAAAGAATTTTCATTGTAGTTTTTAAAAAGTTGATGAATGCCAGATTTTTAAACGAAAAATTATGTGTGGGCATTCATTTCAATGTAATATTGATATAAAGATTCTACGGCTATTGAATAAAAAACTATTTTGCAACACCAATTTCCAAATAATGTCTCTCAATTTTTTTAAAGAATTTTCATTATAGTTTTTAAAAAGTTGATGAATGTCAAATTTTTAAATGAAAAATTATGTGTGGGCATTCATTTCAATGTAATATTGATATATATGAAATATAAAGAATGTTTCTTTGTCACGTTTAATCTCATAATCTCAACCGTTTTATCACCTTTTTTTTCATCCCTATTTTATTACTACGAAAATTATTGAGATATTACGGTTTACAAAAAGTTTACAGTTATTATTTTACATTTAATATTTTACAGTTAATATTTTACGGTTTTATAGTTATTATTTTACATTTGCTAAAATTAGTTACTCTTTTACTGAGATATTACGATTTTACAGTTAATATTTTATGGTTTTACAGTTTTATAGTTTCGAAAATTTGTATTTGTATTTTTTTTCTTTTTAATTTTTTTCGACCCGTAATTTCGTATACAATTTTTTTTTTTAAATAAGTTTTGTAATTTGAAATATTTTTTTTCTTTTTAACTGTTATCGTAATTAACTTAAACAATTTAATTTTTTCCGGTTCGTTTTGTCCAACCCGCAATTTCGTATACAAATTATTAATTAATCCATCCGTTCCGGGCAAAGAGACCCCGTTTGAAAGTCAATTTTTTTTAAAGAAAATAATATTTTTAGTAATTCATTTCTACAATATCTGCTTCATTTATTGATAAATTTTCAAACTAGCGCCGTGCTATTGATTCGGATAAGAGTACTAGTCCAATAATAATAAAGATCCAAATATTTGGATTCAAAAATAAATTGTTTCAAACTTATTTGTCAATCAAAGATTTTGTCATTTCTTAAACTCCTCGTAGTTTGGCAATATTTGATTAAGGCAAAAATTTAAGGAAATTCATTTTATGTGTATTTTTTCTTAAGATGAATTTTTCTGATCCAACTAACCATGTATTGATGAGTTGAACTGTAAAAGAATAAGACTTTGTTTTACAAAAAAATAATGTAATGGAGATCTACTCTTTGATTAATTAGTATAAAAATTGGATATATTATCTAAATAAACTAGTATTTTTGCCCGTGTCGATGGCACGGCGTCAGTTTGAGAATTTATCAATAAATGAAGCAGATAATGTGGAAATGAATTAATATTTACTTATAATCTATATAGGGTTGGATATATGTACACTACACAACGAAAAAGAGAGAAAAAAGCAAATACATAACAAAATAAAACATTTTACTACGATATTTATTTTATAAGAAAACCAAGAAATAAATATTTTAATTGTAACCATTGTAAAAATACGAAAAGAAAATTTTATTGAACGAAAACTCAGTCTTCTTCTTATGGGGTTCTTTCTTAACAACAATGGAAACCAAATTAATAACTTTGTCAAATTTTTCATGAGATGCAATAACTTTGTCCATTATAAATAAATCTAAGCCAGACATAAATTAAACTAAGATTTAATTGATTATGATAGCAATCAATTAAGAAACTACAATTAAATATTTGCAAAACCGTAAAGATCAGTTTATTATTAACGAACTACTAAAATTATTATTTTCTTAAAAAAATTGACTTTCAAACAGGACCTCTTTACCTAGAACGGATGGATTAATTAATAATTTGTATATAAAATTACGGGCTGAACAAACAAAACAGGCCGGACAAAAATTAAATTGATTAAGTTAATTACGATAACAATTAAAAAGAAAAATTACAAAACTTACGATTTTTTTTAAAATTTTTTATTTGTATACGAAATTGCTGGCCGAAAATTTTTTTAATTGATTAAGTTAAGTAGGATAACAATTAAAAAGAAAAAATTAAAATACAAATATTCCAAACTTAGACATAAATTAAATTGAGATTCACTTGATTACGATAACAATCAATTAAGAAACTACAACTAAATATTTGTAAAACCGTAAATGTCATTTTATTATTAATAAACTACTAAAAGTATTATTTTTAAAAAAAAATTGACTTTCAAACAGGGTCTCTTTGCCCGTAATGGAGGGATTAATTAAAAATTTGTATACGAAATTGTGGGCCGAACAAAAAAACACCGGACAAAAATTAAATTGATTAAGTTAATTACGAGAACAGTTAAAAAGAAAAAAATATATATCAAATTACAAAATTTATGATTTTTAAATATTTTTAAATTTGTATACGAAATTACGGGACAAAAAAATTAAATTAAATAAGTTAATTATGATAACAATAAATGTAAAACAATAACGGTAAATGAAGCAGATAATGTGGAAATTAATTAACTATAAAACAATAACGGTAAAACTGTAAAACCATAAATCCTGGCCAGTGATTGTGTTTGATAAAAACAAATCCTGACCCGGCTCACAGTTTAAGAAAATAACAATTGATTGGTTATTGGTTATAACAGCTGTATTACTATTAAGTAAAATTTTCATTCATAGCTATGGGTCGCAATTGGGTGTTAATGAATAGTTTTGGGTTAAATTATGCTATTATCCATTAGATTAATGAATAATTATAACTATCTATTAACACCTAATTACCGCCTTCTATTTCCAACTGTATAGAATCTTTTTTGTACCCTTCGGAGATCAAGATCATGAACAAGTCAATCATAATCTTTTTAAAATTTTAGTGACCGCCTATCATAATAAAAAATGAGTCTAAATCTCCTGTATCACTTATGTGTATCACTATATATTATTTGGTTAAGATGCAATAATTAAGATGTAATGATTAAAATAAAAAATAATATACCAGTGATACATACAGAAGATCCGAACTCATCAAAAAGAGGCTCAACCCCGCCGATAAAAAGTTATTCCATTACAGCATTACTATTTTAGGGAGGTAAGTTGTATAATGCATTAAGATATTGTACCTTAAGTTGTATAGTACAATATCTTGGTCACTTATAATCACGAGGAGTTTAGAAGGGCTTTCGTCCCCGGAAAATGTTGGGGCTAACTTATGCCCCCTTTTCATCTTTCTCCGCTACTTTCTTCAGAATTCAAACATCTCCAATCCCCCTTCCTTTCAACAACACAGGTCAGTATCCTTGATTTTATTTCATTATAAATCTTTGAGCCTTTTAGAAAACTCCTTTCTCAATTGTCCTGAATCTTTTTGGGCTTCAATTTACAGTTGTGTGTAGGAGCAAGAAGATAGAAGATGAAGCCATTATAGGGCTTCCTAAACAGTTTCACGATGATGTAAGTTACAGCTCCAGAAGGTTTTTTACTTTGGTTGATTTCCTGAAATGAGTTTATCTTGTTGTCACTCCTTTGCGCTCAAAAAGTCTTTAACTTTCTTATTTCGAAATGTTCCATTCAAAGGGTAACATTATGAAAATTATGCTTACGATTTTGAGAACTTTCTTTCTCAAAATGGGTTATCCTAATACTCACTTTCTTCCACTCAAATAGTTTATTTTTCGAAAATTAAGCATGCAATTTGCATAATGTTCTAACTTTACCACTCGTCAAAAAACGCTATTGGTATCCAACAGCAATGTGTTGGGGGTGTTTTTTATGCATTTGTTATGATTTCCAATCCCAACTATTTATATTCTTTTGCTGGACCCTTGTTGGCAAAATCCATGTAAAATATACAAGTTGCGCAAAGCAAATGAATATCTTTACTTGGCCGCCTAAAATTTGTATAATCTTATATATGAGCAGGCTGGATAGTTTTAATTATTTTGGTTGCTATGCGCCTATTACAAGAGACGAGAATTTTCTGTGCGTACGTTTGTTACACATTACAGCTTGTCCTTACAATGCATATTACATGACCTTCTTGCTTTTGAGAGTTAGTGGTTTTGATAATGTGTTGTACGTTTTCAGCATGATCTTGCTTTTGAAAATTAGTGGTTTCAATAATGTGTTGTACTTTTCGGCCTGATGCTGCTTGAGTTACTAATGAACTTGACAAACAATCAACGTAAGACTTGATATGATTAGGCTTTGCTTTGCTAATGACATGCTAAGATTTTGAAGAGTACTCATTTGGCGCAATCAGAAATAATGTCTAGGTATGAACGTAATTTTGTAATCTGTATAGGAAGAATAGATGCTCTGAATTACTTCAACCAGCTTATCCTCTTTAATCAATGCCAACATTAACAACTTGTGGTTGCGTATCTCTTAACTTGACATATTGAAAACAAGAGATTGCTCCAAGTATTCTTTGATTTGTTTTTGAGTTTTGGTGTATCTAGTTTGAGGTGGCATTAATGTTTTTCAAAGTTAGGAATGGCAAGCCCGTCAGCGGGAGAAGACAAAGGAACTGGAACGAATGCGTCAAGAGGAAGATGAGGAAGAAGAAAGAAAGATTGAAGACTACCGTGAAATTGGCTTGCGGTTGAAGGATTATCCTGAAGAAGATGTTCGAAGAGCAAAGAAGTTGGTCTCCAGTTTTATCAAATCTGCCGAAGAAGTGGAAGAGGTAATAATTAGTTTCAATATCAAGAGTTTTTTTTTTGTGTGTGCCTGTGTGGGTATGATTGTCCTCATTCCCTGTACTTACAACAACTTAGGGTCTCTCATCCAGGTCTAAACATGATTTAGTTGTCCAACTCTTGTATTCACCTTTTCCAGGTGGCTATGCGCTGATAAATGATTGTTGTTTCTTTTTGTTGTATGCAGAAAATTGAGGCAGCTGCTAACAAAGGCGAACTCGATGAGCTTGTTCTCATGGTCATCTGGAATCGGCTCGATCTCGCTCGACAAGACGTACGTTAGTGCATTGGTTGCTATACCTTATATCTGACCCATTCCTTTTTTCTTGGTTGAGAATCTTGAGGTTTTATTTAGCGCTCAACGTTTGGCTAATTTGTGAATCACAAACCAGAGAGAAAAGCTTCTAAAGTCATCATCTATCAGTGCTTTTTTCTCTGCTTTTCCGGACCTTTTTTTCATTATTGATTTAGATGTCCTGTTTCCAGGAAGAAAAGGATGCCGTAAGAAGTTTAGATCTTCTGTACAGGCGTGTTGAGGTATGCTCTGTTCATCGCATTAGTACTCCTAAAATCAGTCACAAATTTGGTAATTCGAATGTTTAGAATTCTGAATTTCCTTTTTCTTGTTTGAGTATGACTTCGCCTACTAGTGTTTAAATAAAATCTTTTTCTATTTGTAAATTTGAAAATTGCATCTTACTCCTGCCTTGGAAATGCATCAGTCCTTTACAGGACAGTTGCCTTCCTCATATCAGAGGAATGTATTTAATTATTCAAAATTTTGTCGGATTAAGAAGATGAGTTCTATAACCACGTACCTTCTTTGAATTTGATTGATTGTTTCTTTTATATTTGTTTTGGAATATCGTGAAAATAAAGCTGCATCCCTCTATATCATTGTTTTTGTTTAACTGTTCGTTTCTTCTTTATTTTAGACAGAAATTCTGAAACGCGAGGCTACTCCAGCAATGAGACTGCTCAATGAGTTGCTGAATATGCATGATGGGTTTGATGATGAGGGGTGGTTGAAGGAGTGTAAAAAGCGCATGCTGGAGACCTTTCCACGAGAGGATCCGTTCAGTTTTCTAGTACCAGCAGGGTTTGACATGGATAAGGTACTGCAATTTACAATCCTCTTGGCTTGACACATTACTTAATTACTCTTATAATGGAAGCATGCAAGTCTCATCTTTCTTCACCTCCAAAGGTGATTCTCTTTACTCTTAGTTATCAGAGTTTCTGAACTTTGTTTGGTATTGCATTTGAGGGGGAGAACTACCTGTTTCCGGATTTAGCTCCGAAGCATAAAAAAATTCTTTTTCCAAAAAGTTCTGGCCAGGCCATGCTCATATTGGTATAAAGTTCTGACCTCAGGGCATGTTCTTGACATGTGTGTGTAGTTTTTTTATCCATTCCTTTATTTTTGTAGAATCTGATGTCTCATGCCACACCCCATTTTGATTTCATACATGGAGCCCTAGGATGTTGTCATACTGACTAAGTTCAATTATAAAGTACCAGAATGGTAGCAGAACTAGTGTATAGGGCTGTACACAAGCCGAGCTTTAAGTGTTTGAGCTTGGCCCTCTATCTATAATTCAGCTCAAGTGAAGGTTGAGTTTACTGAGCCAAGGGATGTATGTTCAAGCTCAACTCAATTACTTAAGAACAAGCTATAAACAAGTGGAGCTCAAGCTTTATTTGAGCTTTAGTAAAAAATATACTATTAATCATATAAAAGTATATGTAAATTGGATTTTTTGTGATTCTCGAACATATTTAAGCTGATCCTACCTAGCTAGGCTCATTTATATGTGGAGCTTAAAATCATGCTTGAGCTGCTTGAACCAAACAAGACATTCAGTCAAGCTACAATTGACCCGAGCTTGAGGCTTGAGCGAGCTCGTCTTATTGAATAGCCACAGTGATGTTAGATGTGTTCTTAAAACTGGAAAAAGGAACTTTTACTGGTAAATTTGAACATTGCTAGGAATAGTCTGACTTTCTTTATCTTCATTGTCAGCATGAAGGCCCACTAAGACCTGACTTCCAAGCTGATGATGTTCTTCTGAGGGTAGATTTTGTAAGAGAGGTTGATGCTTTACTTAGAGAAGTTCGGTCCGAGAAAATTGAAGCACAAAATGAACAAGGCTTCGATCCTGAATCTGTTGCAAGTAGGTTGAAGTTACAGCAGCAGCAGGAGGCCATACGACAAGTATTAAGTATACTGGATCTAGCCATTAATTTGAGTTGGTAGTTAGTAGTCTTTGTTTCTTTCTCAGTTTCGCTTTGATGGAAATCATTGTACAAGTTCCAGCCTTAAATTATGTAGCTTTAACTACTTAGAAATTTGCTATACAAAACGATTACCAGATGGTTGAGAACAAAGCATTGTCTGTATTGGGGAGAAGGGTATTTTCCTTTTCTTTTTCCTGAATGCAGAATATTGATTGTGCAACACTGGTTGACGGCCTTCAACCATTGGGAACTATACCAGCATACCAAACTAATGAAGAGGCTTTCTGAATTCCAAGTGGCAAGTATTCTATAAAATGCATAATACACACAGAGGGACAAGTGAAATTACACGGATGAATGCAACCCTACAAGGCTAATTTACTTATTTTGCTCATATTTCTAAAAATTGTTTGAGAGGAAAGATTCAAACATTTAAGCTTCTGGCTTCGAACAAAATGCAACTGTGCGATCCCATCTGGTATGTAAATAACTCTGGCATTTGGCCAACAACAAGTTCACCATCCATGGAGAAAAACCCAGGATAAGGACGAGCTGTATCAACCAAACGGACCCATGTCATCTCTGCAGGAGGGGTGGGTAGAATCGCTATCTCTGACTGATCTGCTGCGTTAAAGGCAACAAAAAGGTCACCCCTCACAGCACTTGACTGGCTCTCTTCTTCCTCAGCCTTCAATGTCATGGCAAGAAATTTGCTTGTCGGGTCTTCCCAATTTGGTGGAGACAAATCGCCTCCATGCCAGTCAATACGCTCTTCCTTCAAAAATCTCCTCTTTTGAAAAAGATCACTTCGCCTTGTTCTTAAAGAACTCATAAATGAAATGAACTGTGTAGTCTGAACACCAAATCCTGTTCCTAAAGCCTTCCAATTGAATGGTTTTCGATCTTTATACTCCAAAGAACCCCCAGATGATTGGCCACACTCATCCCCCATATTGAGAACAGGAACACCCAGAGAAACAAACAAGATGAAGACAAAATTACGAATTTGCTTAAGCCGTCTTTCGAGAACCGCACTTTTGTTGGTGGGACCCTCTTCTCCACAATTCCAGCTTAACTCCGAAGCGAGCTCTGAGTTACTGAAGCTTACCAAGTCAACAAGAGGAAGACCAAAATTTCTCGCAATATAATTGAAAGAAAATGCTGGACTTCGCCCATTCAAGAAAATGTCCCCACTCCCACATAACCGTGTTGCGAGATTGCTAAGAAGACCCTCACCTCTTAAGTAATTTCTAATGTCAATGCAAAACTTCGTGTTCATTTCTGCCCATCTCTTCCAATGGGGAAATCCCATTTCCCCTTTTGAAGCCTTATTGTATGCAGAACAATCTGCAATGATTTTGGTCTTTGAGAGTATAGGATCGAAAGCAATCAACTCAATCAAAGGTGGGCGAGAGAGAATCTCGCCGTGGGAACCTCGTAACATAGAAGACGCATTGATGAAGCAAAACCCATCAATGTGAAACTCAGTCACCCAATGTCGAAGACTATCTATAATTAATTGTTGGACAATAGGGTAATTACAATTCAAAGCATTTCTACTCAACAAATCCTCATCCCCTTCGGAAAGAAAGTAGGATAGTTTGTCGATTTTTGCCAATGTTCCCCCTCCAGCAGAATGGGCAAAAACAACTTCGAGAAAAACCTCCATCCCATCGGCATGCAAGCTCTTGACCATCTCCTTCATTGACATTAAGGCGGAAGTGGGACCACCAGGAGGTCCATATATGTTCATTGGAGAGAAGAAATGGCACGGGGAATATGGTCCTTCCTGCTTATTAGACAGAAATATTGGCTCTAACAGGATTGCATTCACCCCAAGATTCTTGAAATGAGGCAACTTCTTGATAATGCCAGTGAAAGTCCCTGAAATCTCATTAGATAAGTTGCTGGACTTGTCTTTTGTGAAACCCATTACGTTTAACCGATAAACCACAAGCTTTTCCATTGGTAAGCAAGGTCGAACATCACGACCCCAATCAAAGGCAGGTTCCTTGGTTAACTGTCCAAGACAGTTTGCTGCAATTACCTTAGCATATGGATCCAATAGAACATGAAACTCCTCTCCTTTTTCCCAAGTACTCCGTCTGCATCGGTAACCGTAACTCTTGAAGTTCATGGAAGTAGTGTCCATCGAGGCATGCCATATGTCACCTGATCGGTTGACATATGGGTCTAAATCAATCTCTAATGCAGGTTTGTCTTGCGTGTCATCATCAAACAAGCACAGAACAACACTTTCAGCATTTCTCGAAAAAAATGCAAAATTCAGGGAACCGTCAGCTGAATAAGAAAGACCCAGTGGAGCAGGACACCCTGAACTTATACCTACTGGGAAACAGAACCTTGTTTTCCTATGGCTTTGGATTTCAAAGCTTTTTGAGTTACCATCTGATGGAAACTTCAACAGGAATGAGACGTAAAAGGGGGCTAAACTGGCTTCAAAATCTAACTTTACTGTAAACCTGTTGAAAGATTGTGGCACAAAGGGGGTTTCGGTGGGACTAGATTTACTGATTGAACCAGATTTTTGAAAGTCCAGAGGCAGGAAAGATGATGAATCAGATCTGAATATTCCCCAACTCATAAGAAGCTTATCCTCAAAGGATGATGCTTCAATAATTGCTCTGTACTTGTTATTCTCATTTTCCACAAGGACCTTGATGAGACTGCCGGCTTCTGTCCGGAATTGGAAAGCTGATGCCTTTTTTTCGGTTTGAGCATCAGAAAAGCGTGACACAGCAAACACTTCAAACTTACGATTCTGAGACAATTTTTTTGTGGCAATTTTTGTTATTTCTCCAGTAACCAGGTTTCTGTCCACATTTATGCTTCGTAAGTTATGTGCCCCTCTAATTTCATAACCAGAAGCGTCAGCAGCATATGACTTAAAAGATTTAATGGTGCCATAGCTTAGGCAATATGATCCCATTACAGAGAATAATGAAAGAGTTGCCATGTAATGAAAACCTTAAATCTGGACATAAAACTTACTGCATTGGTGGGATTTTTCTAATTGTTTCTCAATCTTCCTCTGTATAAAATGAAAATAATAAGTTTAATATCAGCACCAAAAAGAATAAGAGTTCACTCAATAAATATCCGCACAAAAGCTGCCATAAGTTGCTCAATGTTAAGACATATTTTCTTGAAGGAGCACAATAGGTATGAATTCAACAAAAATGCACCTCTCCACAAGCATGGAGACATAATGAATGTACAATATAAGCAAGTACTATGGTCACCAAAATTACTAAAAGCTAAATGTGATGATCCTTCCATGGAAAAAATAAAATTAGACTAACCAAACGGCAAACGGGTAACACAATTAGCACTCTACTTTTCAACTATGCCACTCCAATCTACAGTATAGGAAGCATTTGGTAAAAGTAAAATGGAACGCCTTAGTTAAAAAGTGCAATGCTAATACAGTAATACCTACAAAATGGATCCTTTCAGTTCAAGCTGGCGAAAAGGATCATGTAGCTGACACCAAGTAATTGAGTCAAAAATCGAGTTGAGTTGATTTTAAGAATAGATCCTTCAAGTAACTGAGAATATATGTGACAACATAAATCCTCGAATGAGACGCAAAATACCATAAATTACTCCAAACAAATCTGCTTGAAAGTTCATCATGAATCGTAATTGAAGGAAACCCAGTTGATAAATAAAACTGTGTGTGCGTGTGTGTGAAGCAGTGGTAAATGAGATAAATGCACATGGGTAACAACAACAAATTCAGATCTTTTTAATAACCCCACAAAAAACAGATGAAATCAGAAAACTTACATCATTGTGATTAATCATCGCAGAGATAATCAAAGTTCAGGAATTATATGAATCAGACATCGCTTCTTCTTCTTCTTCTGAGGACCGCACATATAGAAGCCCATTTTCAGAATTTGCCAATTTTGCAAGTGTCGGAGAGTGTTTTCGGTCTTCTGTGCTGCTCAGCTTCATGGCAGCTCCATGCGTTGCTCAATCTGGCCGTTACACAGACACCTATGTTGTATATCGTATAGAAAAGCTTGTACTCTATCTTTTTTTATTGAAATGCTAGATTTTTTTAGGATTAAATAATTATTTGGTCCCTGAACTATACTAATACTATTTGTTTGGTCCCTGTACTTTTTTTGTAACATGTTTGGTCCTTAAAGTAGATTTTTAGTAAGAGATTACCCCCTGACGAGATTACTGTCAATTTTGCCGTTATGTTTTTCTTGAAAACCCAAATTTACCCTTACGTTTTAGCGAGCTGGGTGTATACTAACCAAACACTGTCTTTCATTTTCTTCATTTCACTCATTCTATCATCTCACAACACTTCCTCTACCCTCACTACACTACCTAAACCCTAAAATCAGAGAAATTTCGCTTAGGTTGAGTTCTTTCAATTTTAATTCTTTGTTTAGTTTCGATAACCTAAACTTTCTTCCCCTTCATCTACAAAATTAGTTCAATCGATCTCTGTAATTCGAAAAGGGGTCATGGCTTCGACTTCCACATCTACAGGCCAATCGTGGGCTAGAGCTGGCATTTTTGTTCCGTGGTGTGATTGCAATATTCCAGCACCATTGAAAATTTCACGAACTAATAGTAATCCCGGAAAGCTCTTCTACGGTTGTGCAAATTACAGCGTATGTTCTCAATTTGTTACCAATTTTTATGCAAAAATGAATCAATAAATAGTTTTTATGTGGTTATGGTCATTTTATTTTTTTTTTTGTAGAAAACATGCAAGCCAAAATCCGATCGCCAGGTCCAAAAACCAACTTCACATCCAAACCCACAGCCTAAAGGGCCAGCCTAAAGGGCCAGCCAATGAATCGTTTCTGGTCGCCTTTTTTAGAACAAGCCAAATCCACGGCCCAAAATGTCTTTGAACCAAAGGACAATCAAATCCTCAACCCTAAAGCCAATCCATCTCAAACACTTAAACACTATACCTTAACCTAGTTGCCACCAATAGCTTTGTTTCAATCGGTTATAACATGATCTAGGTCCAGGACATAACTCCTTGCTAAAAAACACATAAAAACATCAAAAGATAACTACCAAGTAGGGTCCATAACCCACCAACCTGATGATACTCGGCAATAAGGTGAACTCTGTGCCCTGACTCTCTTTCTTGTTCATTAGAGTCATTCTCATATCTTGTGCTTTTTGATTTTTCTCTTCAAAAAAATAAAAAGAAAGAAAAGAAGAAGAGAAAAGTCCACCTAGGGGCTTTCCCTTCATCCACTTCTAAGGTCATTCATATCCATAAAAACGTATCAATTGAGTATACTAGGAGCTTTCATATCCCATTTTGAAAAAAATTGTTGATTGAGTCACCCTGGGCTTTTCCCATCGAACTCGTGAGTCTTGTCCATGCAGTCTCCTATCCCATGTTCCTTGAGCCATGATTTGTTGGTCATAACAGAAGATGCTCTGGTTAGGAAATTTTGAAAATTTTGAATCCAAGGTTATCACGCATAACATATTGCAAAGTTGGTACACTACTATAGGGTCCCTCATGATTCCTGCAAGCCAGGTAGATGGTCTCGAATACACTTTGCCCCTACCTTCCTTTTGATGCCATGCTGGTTGTCTACCAGCTTGTTGGGGAACCTCACTTACAAGGTTAGACCACTTGTTTTGCTCTGGCATCGCGTCGGTTTCTCTAAGTTCCAACAGATCTGACTGCTTGACCACTGTGTTATCTCGTCTCTATGGGTCTGGTCTTTGAAACCCCTCATTACTTTCTTTGCCAATAACTATGATATTTTGTTACCAAGTCAAAGGAAAAGAAATGAGAGACCTCCATTAAATTTCTTCACTGAGAAATCCCACCAAATACCAGAAACCAAACAAATATATATATATATATATATATATATATATATATATATATATATATATATATATATATATATATATATATATATATATATATATATAAACTTCGAGTGAACCCCAACGGAGCTACAACCTCAGCCATTTCACTCACCAGCCAAGAAGTAAATTGTGTTTAATAAATTAGTTTGTTGAAAAGAAGTCAATCGTGTATAGGTACTATTAACTAGTGTTTGTATGTAGACGAAATTGCAAAATGGTGGAGTAGATAATTCAGCGACAATGTTTCGCGCCACTATATATGATCTCGAAATTTTCCCACATATTGTTGACCTTATTGTCACCCCTGTATTTCAAAAAGCAGCATTGCTTTTCTTTTGCTGAGGAAAGCCCGTTTTTAAAAAGTGTCATCGTTTTCCCTATGCTGGGGAAAACGCGTTTTAAAAAATTGCATCGCTTTCCCTAAGCTGGGGAAAACCTGTTTTAAAAAGCAGCATCGTTTTCCCTATGTTAGGGAAAGCCCGTTTTAAAAAGCAGCATCGTTTTCCCTATGCTGGGGAAAGCCCATTTTAAAAAGCAGCATCACTTTCCCTTTGCTGGGAAAAGCTCTTTTTAAAAGATTGCATCGTCTTCCCTATGCTGGGGAAGACGCGTTTTGAGAAGTGACATCGTTTTCCCTATGCTGGGAAAAACGCGTTTTAAAAAATGGCATCGCTTATTTTAAAAAATTCATCGGGGAAAAGCAGTTTTAAAACGGTTTTCCACCCCGGGAGAGAGTTTTAAAAGGTTCTATCGCTTTCCCTATGCTAGGGAAATCCCATTTTAAAATGGTTCTATCGCTTTCCCTATGCTGGGGAAAGCCCGTTTTGAAAAGTGGTATCACTTTCCTTATGCTGGGGAAAGCGCCTTTGAAAAGTTGCATCGTTTTGCCTATACTGGGCGAAACGCACCCGAGGTCCCACCAGTTTTGCCTATGCTGGGCGAAACACATCCGAGGTCTCACTTGTTTTACCTATGCTGGGCGAAACGCACCATCCATCCCACCCATTTCCTGCTGTTGTTTGTTTGCTTGAGGTCGAACTACGTTTGGTCTGATTCTTGAGAAAGGGATACGTAGGCAGCCTATTTCGGTAGGTCCGACCATCAGAACATTTTATTGCATATCTGCTTAAAACTACGATAACCTGCTATAACCGACTAAATAAGTCTAAGGTATGTGAGATTTGAACTGCATCATAAACAGTAGCATTATACTCCCTCCGTCCCTAAATTATCGTCCTCCTTTCTTTTTTCGTCCGTCCCAAAATAATTGTCCAGTTTAAAACTTACCTTTTTAGAACATTATTTTTACCACTTTACCTTATTTTTTCACCATACTTTAATTATGAGCCACATACACATGGACTTTAAAGGAAACTACGTATTAAACCAATATAAATAATCAAGTCAATTGTTTTTTCTTAAACTGTGCATCGGGTCAACCAGGACAATTATTTAAGGACGGAGGGAGTAACTGCTACATCTTTGCATTACTCTCCATTATAATTTTCCACGAAATTTAGGAGTATATTTCTTATCAACGATGTTCGTTTACTTGGTAAGTTTCGGGTTATCCGTAAACTCCATCGTTGAGGGGCTTTGTAGACACCCCAATTTCATACCCCTGGTATGTAACGTGGCATAAAATATCAAGACCTGTTAAAAAGCTAACAAATGTCAAGTTACAGGGTTAAAAATGCAAAAGAAAAAGCAGGATGCGTAAACAGTGAAATGCAGGGGGCCTAAATGCCAAAAAGAAGAAGAAAAGGACAGCTTGGTGCCGCCGCCATGGCCTCCTGGCGCCGCGCCAGCCCCCTCCTTGGGTGGCACCCAACAGTGCTCAATGCACTATAGCATTTTGCTTTTGGTGCAATCTCTCAAGCGTGTGGTACAAGTCAATGAAGCATAGAATGATAAAACTTAACGACGAAGGAAGCCTCATTCCCAGCCTATAAATAGAAGGCCCCGGCTTCAGGAATTCAGAGACACAGACGGCATACAGTTAAACACACACCGCACGTAGTTAAAAAGCCTCCGCAGTGAGTTCTGAGAGAACGCCTTGAGAGTTTTCCTCATCTAGCCTCGAAACTCCGCCAAATCTCCCCCAAACACAAAACCAACCGGTCAAAGTGAAACCCATTTACCCTGTTAGGATTCCACCCTATTCCTCAGGTCCAAAAATCCCAAAGCAAGCAGTTGCTCTGCCCAAATCCAAACATCAAAACAACAAAAGGCAAGCAGTTGCTCTGCCCAATTTCCACCAACAGCAAGCAAACAACAGCAAAAAAACAAGCAGTTGCTCCACCTGGTTCCCGATGCGACCGTTAACTCGAAAAGCAACTTTCGGCCACTGATCGCTGCTCGAATCCCTTGACAACAACACATGGCAAAAGACTCCCTCTCCCCTCAAGGGGGCGACGATCGAGCACACACATGCTTCAAGAGGTAGGCCGTTAAAGTTTTATTATATATAAAAGTGCTATTTAGGCCAACAAAATGTAAGCAATATAAGCAGTTGTGCTGCCCGAATTTCATATAAAATAGCACTTAAAAGAGTCATTATTATGGCCAAAATTTTATAAATGTATCTGTAACTCCCGAAAGGAGACTGTGACAAGTGTTGTAATAGTATATGTATAGATATATATATTTTAAATGTTTTATTTCATCAACTAAATAAATAGAATAAAAACATATTTTAGCAAAAAAAAACTATTTTGAGACCGAAAGGGCGAGTTAGGTGCCTAACACCTTCCCACCTCGTAATTTAACCTCCGAACCATTTATAAATCTGGTTGCATTTGGTTTTTCTTTATTTCTCCTTAAAATAAAAATAGCAACTATGTTTTAACATTTTGAGTCCACAATGAAGCCGGACGTATTCCACACGCCTTAAAAGGTTTATTTTGAAACCACTCGCTTTTCATTAGTGGGAGGGGGATAATAAAAATCTGGGGCACTCACAGTTGGGCCAATATTTTTCTAGTTCACCATTTTCACGGGTTGATTCGTTTTGACAGCTCTAATGGAGATTGAGCTGCCATCAAGGCATCAAACGGTTCCTCTGTACCAACCGATTGAAACTTGCTGATGTGGAATAATTGCTTTAACAATTCGATTGTTGTCCAACAATTGTTGTACTTCCTACCAAAAAAATTGTTGCACTTCCTTCCTTATTTTTTTATTAGTTGTTGTAATCTTTTTTACTCCCTCTCGTTCCAAAATTATTTTTCTGATATCATTTCTCGTTCGTCCCAAAATAATTATTTTGTTTATAAGTTTTATTTTTAGGACAACATTTTTATCATTTTACATATATTCTTTCATTATACATTAAAATGTATTTTTCAAAAGATAAAATTAAAAATGTATAAATTATTTTTTGGACATAATATATTTTATATATAATTTTTTTTAATGTTAAAAAGATAAATTTATTTTTGAAAACATATTTATTATTTTCAAATATATATTATGAATGAATATAATATTTAGTAGTGAGTTCATGCTTTTATGATTTATGTATAATGGAGAATAGGTTTATAAATAACAAGTTTATGAGGTGCTTACGTGGTAGGGTGGATAAACATAAACATTTAACTGGAGATGCGCTAACAATGCATAAATGTTATTGTTAATAATACGACAGTGGTTGGTTGAATATAAATTATTCTCTTCGTTCTTAAATTATCGTTTTAGTTTATCCGGCGCATGGATTAAGAAAAAACAATTGACTTGATTATTGATATTGATTTAATGTGTAGTTTCCTTTGAAGCACTTGTGTATGCGGCACATAATTAAAGTAGGGTGAAAAAGTAAGGATAAAGTGATAAAAGTGATGTTTTAAAAATGGTAAGTTTCAAACTGGATAATTATTTTGGGACGGATGAAAAAAGAAATGATGACAATAATTTAATAACTGAGGGAGTAGTACACAAGTCGTATACACTTTTTTTAGTTAATTACGTTTTTGACCCTCGTGTTGTCTAGAGATCATCAATCTAAGGCTCTGTTTGTTTCACGGAAAATGACTTCCGAAAAACGTTTTTCTCATTTTCCGGTGGTTGGTAACCTTAGGAAAATGCAGTCAACGTAAAATGTTTTCCGAGTCAACGGAAAATGAAGGCTTCTTTTCCGGAAAATGACTTACGGATTCATTTTCCGTAAGTCATTTTTCAAATGTTCGGGCATCCTCCGCCCCTTTCACAATTGCACATATTTACTTACACACACAATATTTCACTCAACAAATAAATTGTTTAGAAACATAAATAAAGTTTGTGCATACTATTTAAAAATTATAATTTTAATAAATGCTTACTACGTTCTAAAATTAGTGTCACTTATATTATTTAGGGATATCATAACCATTGTCAATTTTCTATTTTAAAACGTTTTTTTTTATATCAATTATCAAAAAAATATTTGTAATTGTGAGATTGAAAAAAGATAGACATTGATTTGACACCACTAATGATAAATTGAGAGTTACTAAAGAAAAATTGTTTAAAGTTTAACATTATTTTATATTCAATATGCGCATTAATATTAGAATATATATTTTTTATTTATTCATATATAGTTTTTCGTGACATTTTCTAGGGACATCCTAAACATTGTCTATTTTCTATTTTAAAATGTTTTTTTTCATATCAATTATCAAAAAAATTATTTGTAATTGTGAGATTAAAAAAAGATGGACCTTATTAAAAAAAAGATGATCCTTATTGATTTTCTAGGGACATCCTAAACATTGTTTATTTTATATTTTTATTTTTGTATTTATTCATATATTGTTTTCCGTGACATTTTCCGTGTGTTTGCCAAACACCCATAATTATTTTTTGACACATTTTCAAAAGATTTACCAAACACCTGAAAATGAAATCTTTTAATTTTCCGAAAATCATTTTCTGAAAATAATTTTCCGTGAAACAAACGGAGCCTAACCATCATATTATTGAGATTGCAAATATCATCTTTGTATCATTAATTTAATTATATATGTGACCCAAAATTAATAACAATCATTTGATATTTAACGAACTATGCTGAGGAAGTATTTGTAGTGATCATCTGAAAGTTTAAGTGGAAAATAAATGATAAAATAGTAATTTTAAAAAACACATCCATAGACGTGTGTAAAATCTTTTTTACATATGTAACTTTGAAACACGATACCTAACCAAAATCTAAAAAAATCAAGACAAAATATATGATTAATACGTGTCTTGTTCTAATGATTATTTGTGTAAAAAAAATCACACACACACACACAGCTGGTGGGTAGAAATTTTACTTAAGTTTTAATAATGTAAATAATTTCCTTATTTTTTTGGCTGCTTGTTTTTTCTTTTTGGTTTTTCTGCTTTCACATTTTAATGAAATAATAAATGAACAACAATGTAAAATTAAAAATAATAATCCTCTCCCTAGATCTACATAACCCTAGATCTACCAACCCAACAATCGATGAGATCAAGAATTTTCCAGGGTGGGAATTTATTTCTTTAAAAATTACTTTTTCATTTAGTTATTATTTTGAAAAAAAAAGTGAAAACAAAAGAAAGAGAAAAAGTAAAGAGGGAAAAAGAGAGAATAGTTTAGTCTATTAAAAATTATTATCTTATTATTTATTTTTCATATAAATTTTGAATGGCATCTACAAACATCACGGAAGCAAATAAATTCCGTCAAAGTTTCAATGACCAAGTGACCACTACAAATACAATAAGTCACATTTATAATTAAATTAATTGTACAAAGGTGACATTTCGTCATTTGCAATCTTATTAATACGGATGTCATATTGTTTTGTGGTTTATATAAATTTTTTTAATCAATTTAATCAGCATTAACGATAATAATAAAAATAAGATTTTAATTTAGAATTAACATCAAACATTAGTAAATAACTTATTAAAAGTAAATTAACATAAATAAAACAATGCAAATTCTAAAATAAACACAAATAATTAAAGAAAAAAAGTCTTCTAACAATCTAAATTTGGTTTGGTTTAATAACTATATATATCAATGTGAATGACTAAATTAAGGGTCCAGATTATGCATTATGCATATCAGATGATCCAACGGCTAAAAATTTTAAAAAATGATGTCAAAACCCGTGAACCAAACTGGTCGGGTTTTTCAATTTTTGAAATCAAAACCGAACCGTCTTTGACTAAACCGAGCCAAACCAATTGGTTTGATTTGGTTCAGTTATGTGGTTTTGTGGTTCGTATATACACTAATACACCCCTAATGTTATTAATCAAGTTAATTGTTTTTTTCTAAATTTGTGTCATATGAAACGAGACAATAATTTTAGGATGGAAGGACTATATGTTTGGCGCATAAGAAAGAAATATTTGAGTGAAAATAGTCACTTGAATCGAAATTTTTTTAAAAAAGTAGCATACAGTCCGGGGAAAAACTCAAGTAAATAGCTGGGAAAGGAAAATAACTGTATCTACTATCTAGTGATAATCAGTAATCCTTCTTATATGGAGTATGTGTTGTCTGATTTACCTGAACATGTAGATTGTAGATAGTTCAATCTTTCATACAAAAAGGGAAATGTAACTCAATCAAGTTATAGAATTCTCAACCATAATCATATCAAGTTAGAACCAAAACCAAAAAAAATACATGAACAAAAGAATGAACATTTCTTTCCCAATATCGACAATTCACAATAGTAGGTACAAGGGAAGCTAAATATCGACACTACCCTTCGCTCCAAAGAGTTTCAACAACATCAAACAGCGTGTCTGTAGATAAAACCTTATGTTCCCTATGAGAACTCCTCTTGGTTGCAACCAGCGTGTTATTCTCTTCGTCTTCAATGGTTGACGGTCTCTCAAACTCCCCGCCTTTGAAAACTGGGTGAACATAAGCATCCTGAAGATAGGCTTTCAAGTTAAAGTTTGGCTCAGTAGCCTTTTCCAGTGTATCCTTTATCATCGCATCCTGTGATCAAGTATTACCAAATAAACATCATTTCCTCATTCTTATTTATAACCTGAGCAATCCTACAATTACACTCAAAACAGATTCAAAGTAATCCTTGCTAACCTGTAATGGGAACCTTTTGAAGGCAGATTCAAAGCGGCCCTTGCAGAACCGGTGGAACCAGATAGTCAAAACAGGAAGTGCAACCAAAACAGGGGTTGTCCGTCCCGCATCTTTCGTGCTCACCAACCCCAGTAATAGAAGTTGTGAAATGATCAAACCAATTATTATACGTCTATGGACATCTGGCCAAAATGTTGCTCCGCTCTCGTACTTTTGATCATATACATTGATAATCTTGCAAAAGTAATTCCACAATTTTAGTTATTTGATCGAGAACATGTTAAAATGTTCAAAATATACACATTAAGGAGTACCTGATGGCGAAAAACGAGATAAGCAAATGCGAAGAAAACAACAATGAAAGGAAGGAGTATAGGCGTGACGGCTGAGTACACAAGTCCCAGCAAAAGTACAACTGTATACGAGGTTCTGACGTGGCCCAACCCAAAGAGCCAGGATCCATTGCCTGCTCCCTGTCCTGTTCTGTCTTCACCAAGAAAGTGTTCTTTAGGTGGAACATTACTAATGGAACCAACCTAAGGATCTCTGCAGCAATTCCAGCCCAACCATCAACCATTATATAACTAATGAAGAAAGTTGCTTTCATGGGGATCGACACTCCAATAGTCTTTGGAATCTCTGATGGAGACTGTTTCAAGAACTCCTTAAGTTGCTGCAAAGCTGTTCCTGTAATGATGCTTCCAAGAAAGACATTGACGAGTATAAACAAATGATACTTCCCAGCTGATCGTGTCTCCAATGAAGAGAGTGCCGTGAAGCCTTCTATTTTAGACATAGTCATGAGAATTGTTGGAAGAAAAACGAGGAATATTTTTAGTGCAATCCCAGGAAGAAAACCTTGAATGATAGACTTGATAGCTTTACTGTAACAGAAAACATTATCAACTTCAATATCAGAAAACAAAAAATTAAGGCTTAATTAGCAAATGATCACCCTACTTTGAACTTCAATTATTTAAGGCCACGCTACTAAATTTTTCGTCTATTTCATGACTGTACTTCAATTTTGAAGTTACGCTAGTCACTCCATCATATTTTTACATACAATTTTTTTCGTATCTCTCTCTCTCTCTCTCTCTCTCTATATATATATATATATATAATTATATACACACACACATATATTCAATAGTAACCATTGATGGTTACTATTTATATCATCCATTTGATCAAAAATAAAAGGTTGAGATTTATTGATTAGTTTGATTGTGCAATTAATTCACCTCAAATGAATAAAACAATTAATTGCATTATCTAACTAATCAATAAATCTCACCAATTATGACTATGGAGAATTAACTAATATAGTACTCCCTCCGTTCAAGCAAAGAGTCTACTACTATTTTGGGATGTTTCAGTTAAAAGAGTTCGTTTTCAAAAATTATGTTTACGATCTTCAATATCATTTCAACTTAACCCTTCACATTTGATTTAACATATTAATTATGCTCAAGTATTTTATAATTATGATCAACTCTAATGTTAGTTATATATCCCTTAATTATTAAACTTTTCAAACATGGACTCGTTGGGTATAACAGAATGACTACTAAATAAGATTTATGTAAGCTTTTGAATTAACACCAAAAAAACAAATAAATAACTAAAAATTATAGAGATCAAAACACTAAGCGATAATATCACTTAATTATCTCCACTTTTCTTTTTTAACCCAAATGAAAGAGAGAGAGAGAGAGAGACTTTTTTTAAAAAAAATTCTTGCACAATGTCCATGTTTTTTATTTTCCTTTTTATTATTTTGATTTTTTTCCTTTTAAATAATTTCCTTTATTTTCACCTTTGTTTCTCATTTTAACTTTTGTCGATGACTAGAAAAACAACAGCAAATAAAAATTGAGAAAAAAAAGTTAACAATTATTTATGATAAAAAGTATTCAATCACCATAATTTTGATCAAATAAACAAATCAATAAGTGTAAAATAGATTGTTTCTATAAAGATTTTTTTTTTTAATTTTCAATTGTTTATTTCAGTTTCTAACGAGAGTTATTCCTTTAAACATTTTCCATCCAAAATCCTTCATAGAAATGGATGAGTGACTAATGAGACTACAAATCCGAATTGTATTAATAAAATTGACAAAAAAGTACTAGGGTGACCTAACTGAATAGGTGTTCAAGTACGGCGATCAATTTGATATTTAAGCCAAAAAATAATGAGAAGAGTTGCATAGAAATCAAGAAAATTTGTAAAAGATCAAAGACAGTTCACTTACGCTTCTATTATTGGTTTCAAGAAAGGAAAAACCTTCTCTATGCCCTCAAGGTTCGCCAGAGTTTGAACAAATGCTATAGGGATCATAAAGCAGAATGTGAGAAGGAATAGAGAAACAGTCATAAGCAGTCTTCGCACATTGAGTTCAACATATGGTATCGCAAGGTTATCCCAAAAAACATCACGGGGTTCAGGAGCCCAATCTGTTAGCCAAATGGTAGGATTATTCGATTGTTGTGTTTGAGCACACACAGCTGCTCCCCATCTCGATTTGAATGAAACAAATGCTGCAGGGAGTATGGCCTTGGGATCACTCATGATTCTTTCTCTTTCTGCAGCTTCCTAGACCAAGAAAATGTATCCATTCACAAGAATAAATGGAAAATGACACACATAAGGGGTAGATTTGATCAAAGAGAAAGAATATCTGTAAAACATTTTATTCGAGACTTACTTCTTTGCACAACATCTCAATTTCAGATGAATAGAAATCAATTGCATCAACAGTCGTTCCCCAGCAGCCCCAAAAACCTGTCTATAAACAACTTAATATGAGGTTCCAAAACTTAAATTTTAACAATTTAGCAGATGAAGTTTCGCCATGATAAGAAAGTCAAACAATGAAAACAAGACTAAGATTAAAATTGGATTATTGTCTAGATATCTACCTTCGTAGTTGGTCTGTTTGAAGGCTTCATCTCATGCTTGGTTTGGTAATAGGTAAGCCAATTTTGCAAACTCTTCTTCTTTGCCACCAAATCTGCAAGCTTATTTGCATTGTATAGTACCTACATATCCAGAAATATAAATTTATGGAATCCTATGCAAAATACACAAAAATCGATCACCATATTTTAATCAATAACAAATAAAAATATCCCGGAGCACAAGACCACTGTCATTGCATGCAGGATCTACGGAGAGCCTAATGTAGGCGGCCTTCCCCATGCAAACATAGAGACTATTTTTGTAGTTCAAACCAATAGGTCACAAGGAGCAATTTTACAATCATGCCTGGGCTCACCTTTATTTCAATTAGTAATGTAATGTCTTATAAAATTGAATTTTCACCACATGCCCAATATTAATTTTAACTTATATTACAATTTGAAAAGTATTGGAACTATAGCTCCTTGACAAAGTTGTGCACCTGATGCGATAGATAATGATCGGGGTGATTTACACAAAAGAAATGTTCAACATGCTCGCTAACAGATTCATCAGCATCTGGAGGAACATTTCTGACAAGAACCTGCAGCAGGAATCGAAATATATGAATGGTTAGCAAAAGTGTGAGCTTGGCACCTAATCGTTTGCTTTAACCAGTTGATCGACCATATGTTAGTCCAATGAATGACACCTCATTAATGAAACAGATCCTATGGTTGAGCTTAAATTTCAAATTTCTAGTCAACTTTATTTTTTTCAAAAATTTGGATAATAATGTACATTTGTTGTTCACAATAAATATTTGTTTGTTCACTATACAGACATTTTGTTGGAATGTAGATACATGACTTGCAAAAACTGGTCCAAACAACTTGTCTGGACAGATTGCTAGGTCCGGACGCATTGCCTAAATTGCTAGTCATTTAGCGTACTCAAAGAAACTAGATTAACCTAGCAAACGACAGTCACCACGAACCAGAAGTATTTATATGATAGATATATTTTTATAACGTACAGTAAATTGATCTGGACGACGATTTGCATTTGCCAGAAAACGCAACCTCATAGTAGTTACAATCTTGTATTCCTTGTACAGAACGTAGCATGTCCAAAATGCAAAGGCATACGCCATCGCCACATGTGCCCAAAACCTGCGAAAAATATGAGAATAATTTTGTTCACGACAGCAAGTATCGATCACCACAATTCACAACTTAAACATTCATAGAGAATAAACAAATCTTACTAGTTATGATAAGCCTCATACCTGGATCATGTAATATTATCCTACATTAAGAATGTTAAAAAGTATTTAAAAAGAAGGAAAAGGCAAAACCTTTGTGATCCAGGTGGGACATTGGATATAGACAGCTTGTCAATATCACTGAATGTTAAATCCTTCATGGTCGTCGATGCCATCTCTAAAGTTTCCCCAGTCCAATTGACAGGCACCAATACCGCAAAAGCAAGAACAGTTATAGGGACAAAGATTTTCAAGCTTCAAGAAAAAAATTCATTAGAACAAATTGAGTAAATATCTCAGTTATAATAAGCGGAGACCAATGATAGCAGCTACAAAAATAAAAATAAAAAACTCACCCAAGAAGATAGATACGAATATATACTGCAGAATCTAGTCCTGCGTGATCAATAAGCTCGGGTTCTGGCATTCTTAATGCTGCTGGCATCCAGTTCAAGAATTTTATATACATTTTGAAATCCAAATTGACAAATTTTTTTACAAATGCTCCAGAACTAGTTGGACTGGCTCTTATTCCTTTCAGGTACCATTTTGGGAAGTAAACTCTATCATTGATGGGTTGAAGTCGTAATATAGCAAATGCTACAAGGAACAGAACCGCAGATAGAATATTAATTGCAGCTGCAACACCAATATCTTGAAGGCTGGCCATATTATTTCTTGAAGATCAATAGTCACCTACAATCAGAATAGAAGCATGTCAGATGTGCCTCATTGCATAAAACCAGGGAATTATAAACTTATACTTGGAAGTGCATTTGAGATAGGTCTGCTTTTAGGGAGAGCACGTGAATTCAGGAAGAGAGCTTTTACTATGATATTGATTATGGAAGCTTGTATAAATTAAGTTGAACTGAAAATGACATGCATTTTGGGACATCTCAGAACGGACAATCATTTTGGGATAGAGAGGTAGCAATTTATATTATCATGTGCTAAAGCATTGGAGTAAATGGTCTGGTACTTTATTTTCTTCAATAAGAAGTTTATTCTCGACCAATAGGAAGTGCGCATCATATCTCAGGAAATGTTTCAACAATGGGCTTTGTTCTCTTCTATCAAACATTTTATGCAAGCAAAATGGCATAAAAACTAAAAAGAATTGAATCGGGTGACAACTTAGACCATCCACTCCTAGTTACTTCTCCACTCCTTCCTCAATCAACAAGAAATTGCTAATTCTATCGTTACTACCAAACATAAAGCATTCAGTCCCCGACCCCCCAATGATTATTAAATTGTCATTCATTTCAAGGAAAATAATATTTATAATATATATATAGGATTGCTTAAGTATGGGAGCAATTGCTCTCGTTACTTTTGTTCCCTAAAAAAAAAATTTATTCTCGACAAATTAGGACATGAAATCATACCAAACAAAACGGCTCAACTGTGCTTGTTCCAGAAAATCTTTTTGTTCTTCATTCATACATTTATCCAAGCAAATGCCCTACGCAAATTGACGCAGGCTGACAACTTAAAGCATTGACGGGGGGTTACTCCTCCACTTCTTCCTTAATCAACAGATAATTACTATAAAGCCATTTGATTAGAGAAAAAATAGTGAAAATAAAATTATTTCTAAAGCCGCGTTACAGACTTAAAGACAATCGTATAAGCATTATCAAAGACATTGAAACGAAAAAAATAACATTTTATGTCGAGTACAGCATATTCATTAACCAGGTAAATAAGAAACAGAGCAACAACATCAGCAAAAAAAAAAAATGAAGATATCGAATCAACTATCAAATTTATAGAAATTTAACATTTCCGAATATCGAACATCAGCATCGAGTATATGATGCAAAGTTCAAATCCGTGAAAACAGAGTAAAATAAAATGATCATATCTCAAACATCACTTTCGTCAAAAACCACAAAGCCAAAACGATGATGCTTCAGCAAAATATGTAGTTTTTTCTTCGAACGTTAAAAGACGCCAAGATATTAAAACAATTCGTTAATTTCTTACCTATTCCTCAACAACAAAACGCGAAAACAGAGAAAAACATCTCCGCGAAATCGCGTTTGCAGATTGAAAGATGGCAATGCGGCGACGAAAAAGAAAAATCAATTGGATTGGGTAGATAAATGTTAGAGAAGGAAAGCTCTAGGGTTTGTGAGTTTTTGGGGTATGGAGAGATTGAAGTTAACGAAGGTGAGGATGTTGAGGAAGGGCGGCAACAAGCTCGGAAGACGGTACATTTTGGGGCGCGTTTTTTCATGTTACATGTATGATTATTATATATATTTCGTGCCAGTTTGTAACGTTATAGGTAGGATACAAAAGAAAAATACTCCTATTTGAATTTCTGTTGCGTCCTATCCTATACGGCTATACCTTCCTTTTTTATATAATGATGATGATGATTAACGAATTCTGATATTCTTTCTAACCCCATATCATCCTATTTTCCATTCAATCTTACCCATATTTTTGTAAAAAATATATATACAGTATTAAAATAATAACAACACGTCGTACGTAAAAAAAAAAAATGAGACCAGATAAAATCTCTTTGAGTCATTCAACTTTTCAAAAATTTACAATACAATCACCTGAAAGTTTAAATTTTGTATTTTTGTCATTGTATATTAGTTTGATTACAAACGAGCCCTTTTTTAGATGGGCATTAAGTTCGATCGTTAAATTATGCCATTATCAATTTTACCCCTATAAATACTATAACTTAATATGAAATTAGAAACAAATGGGCCGAAATGAAAATATATTCATCAATAATGTATGGAAAAATATTTTATATATATATATCATCCTGCAAGCACGATAGCCCGCTGTTTCATCAAGAAATTTTGCTTCGCTTTCTCCTCTCTCTCTCCCCGACCTCACCACCTCCGTCCATTCCCACTCCACCGCTCCCCTCTCTCCCACACCTCAACGCTCCGACAACTCAAATCTCACCGTCATTCCTCTCGCCACCCGCCCTATCTACTCAAACGTCGACGTTTCGACATACTCATAATCAATTCTCGGACATTCCAGAAAGTTATATTCGGATGTCTCGGGACCTAGGGTTTTGTTCTGCGCTGACTTGGTTGTTGACTTGATGATGAAATCGTGGGCAAATAAATATGTTGGGTTTAAGAATGTCAATTCTAACCGGTTTTCCAAGCCTGAATTTCTTTTTTTTTTCTCAACACACCCAATCGCCGTCAAACAAAACAAAGATGTCGATTAAATAGTTACACTAACCGACCTTTTTAGAGGCATTGATTTGACCTGGTTCAACAAAAACGAGTGGTTTGATTCGAGCCAAGCTTCAACGTCGGAGGTGTCTAGGGTTTTATCCTTTGGGAAGCGTAGAGAGCCATGATCGAGTGATAGTTTCTCATTCATGTGTTTCTGGGCTGTGATTTTGCTGGACGGATTGGGTTACTGGGGGGTTTATAAGGTTTTGATATGGGGGTTAACTAAATTTGACATTCTAGTGTCTGATGAAGCTTCTTTGTTGCGCTCGGAAGTTTTGCATGTCACTCTGCTAAGTTCTAAAAGTCATACGAAGTTCTCCTCATTCTTTGTGTCCATATTGTATTCTATTTTTATGTATTTTTGTAAAATTGTTTGTAAATTGTGAAATATATTAAGTATGATAAAATTTCATTTTAGCCATTTTCAATGCACGTCGAATGCACGTGAGTACTTTAAAGAAATTTTTTTAACGGCATCCATCAGAAGAACTATCTCTGTGAAAATTGAATACGTTTATAACTAAAATTTAATTAAAAAAATTGTTGAGAGAGCGATACTGAAAATAACCCAAAGTCGAAGGAACAATAGTGTCATTAACCCTACAAAAGTTCACTTATAAACTCTTTGGTATTAAAAATTTAAAACAGTAAGCATCTCTCGACTCTCGTGCTAAACAAAGTATGGAATATGTCGTAAATAAATAAGGGAGTGAGGTATATTATACATCTTATTGGTAGGAACTAGGAAACAAACTGAAAATGCTCCCATATGTCGCTTTGCTTTGTTCTGACTTCTGAGCCAGGTCAATGCCTGCGAGTTCAAACCACAAATTCATACCCTTAATCTTACACACATCTTACAACTTGAAGACAATTGGCGAATGACCTATTAAATAAAGTGAATAAAAACTATATCACTAAACTCTATCTCATAAAACTTGTCTTCCTCTATCCAAAATTAAAATAAAATTTATCCTACTTTATACTTTGGTTTATCAACAAAAAAAAAAAAAAAAGTTACACTAATGATGGTCATACATATGCACAATAATTTTTCAAAAAGAGTCAATTATTAATTTTTTTATATGTGTTGCCGTCAAACATCACAATTATTTAACAACGGAGTAAGTATAATTTTAATACAATTAAACGAAGGTACAAACAATTAAGATTACAAATTTTATGAAAATTAACTTGTCAATAGGTGTACTTTTTTTGTAATAGTCTGAGCAAGACCAATGGTTTTGTCAAATCAAACACACTCTATTAAAAATTAATAAAATAATCTGTTTGATATTCATTTAATTCAAAACTAAAAATATTTTCAATTGTGGCATAAACTCCAAAAAATTTACATATCCCATCATCTTTATAATGATGCATGCTACGATGTATTACACCGATGTATGTAATTAAATGTGTTTTGCGTTCGCGACCGTATGTCCGTCGCTGCCCTTACGTGTGTTATGAATTTACTACTCCCCGGTCGTGCATGAAAAAAGAAAAATGCTCACTCATTTATTAAAATATGGCATAACATGACGTATAATGTACACAATTTATTAATATTTGATTCCAAATATGTGAGTTTTATATTTTACTTAGCGTGTACACACTTATTGCTAGGGGTGATTTTTTTTTGTTATTTCGGCTAAGCAACAGCTCGTTTATATGAAACTAACTTATGTTTCAGTTAAATTCTTTTACCTACTTTTTTATGTCTTTTGATCGCTAAACTACATGTGGGTTATTAACGATTATTATACTTGCGTCTGTCGTGTAAAGTAATCAATAATATATGACATGCAATATATGATATTATGAGGTATATTCATGACATATAAAATTGCATTAAATTTCAATATGCCTCGAGATATTTACTCAATTGACATTGAGTACGAGACAATATGATTTATTTGTTTATAAATCAAAATAATGATATTGTGTCATTTTATGTCGTGTTGCGTAGAAACGTAATTACTTTCTTCCTCACATACGCTAAATGCACAAAACAAACCTCATGTTTGTTTTAGAGGGAAATATATTTGCTTGATTTGCAAATGATACTCCTAAGGTTTCAGGAGTAAAAATTCATGTCAACAGAGCCTAGGCTTTCCCCAACAGCTCCACCGTGCTCGAGCACACTACGAGTTTTTTCAATCACTAACAACTTAGAGATCTAGCGACCAGAATGAACATATCATATGTATGCTTCCTCCTGAGACCAAACAGTATTGACCAGCGATATTTCTCGACTTCAAAATGAACTCTTACATTCGAGAAGTAGAGGTCTACACCAAGGAAGGAAAAGCATGATATACTCCTTCCCGAGAGCCACACTATATTTTGCGTCAGAGCAATTTATTATTGTGCCTGAGCCATACTTTTCTCAGATTTTGTTCTACACATGCATGCACTTTCTACCCGCAAACTCACGACCAGATGATCAGCGCCTACCTGCGCTTATGCTCCCCGCTCGAGTTTACTCGCGGCTGAGTTCTACATTGTCCTCCTGCTCGAGTTTACCCGCGATAGAGTTGTACACAGCACCTACTTGCGCTTATACTCCCCACTCAAGTTTACTCGCGGTTAAGCTCTACATTGTCCTCCCGCTTGAGTTTACTCATGGTAGAGTTGTACACAGCACCTACATGCGCTTGTGATCCCCGATTGATTTTACGCAGGGTTGAGCTTCATATTGTCCTCCCACTTGAGTTTACCCGCGGTTGAGTTGTATACAACGCTTTCCTGCACTTATGCTCCCTGCTCGAGTTTACTCGCAACTGAGCTTCATGTTGGCCTCCCACTCGATTGAGTTGTACACAGCGCCTGTCTGCGCTTACGTTCCCCGCTCGAGTTTACTCGCGGTTGAGCTTCATTTTGTCCTCCCGCTCGAGTTTACTCATGGTTGAGTTGTATACAGTGCCTACCTGCGCTTATGCTCCCTGCTCGAGTTTACTCGCGGCTGAGCTTCATATTGTCCTCCCGCTCAAATGTACTCGCGTCTGAGCTTCATATTGTCCTCCCGGTCGAATTTACTCGCAGTTAAGTTGTACACAGCACCTGTCTGCGCTTATGCTCCCGCTCGAGTTTACTCGCGGCTGAGCTTCATATTGTCTTCCTGCTCGAGTTTACTCGCTATTGAGTTATACACTACACATGTTTGCGCTTACGCTCCCTGCTCGAGTTTACTCACGGGTGAGCTTCATATTGTCCTCCCGATCGAGTTTACTCGCAGTTGAGTTGTACACAGCCCCTGCCTGCGCTTATGCTCCCCGCTCGAGTTTACTCGCGGTTGAGCTTCATATTGTCCTCTCGCTCGAGTTTACTCACGGTTGAGTTGTATACAACGTCTACCTGCGCTTATGCTCCCCGCTCGAGTTTACTCGTGGCTGAGCTTCATATTGTCCTCTCATTCGAGTTTACTCGCGGTTGAGTTGTACATAATGTCTGCCTGCGTTTACGCTCCCTACTCGAGTTTTCTCGCGGCTGAGCTTCATATTTTCCTCCCGCTCGAGTTTACTCGCGGTTGAGTTGTACACAACACCTACTTGAGCTTATGCTCCCCGCTCGAGTTTACTCGCAGTTGAGCTTCATGTTATCCTCCCGCTAGCTTTTTATGACTTGAGAAATAAATGACATTGTTCAATCTCCATTGATAGTTTATTTTGTAAAGTCAATTTTTATCTCGATTATACCTTTTTTCACGAGTAAGAGGTGCATCTGCTTGTCAAAAAAGGTTGGTGTTTGAGCCTGTTGTCTCGATTATACCTTTTTTCCTGAGTAAGAAGTGCCTCTGCTTATCAAAAAGGGTTGGTGTTCGAATCTTCTATCTCAATTATACATTTTTTCACGAGTAAGAGGTGTCTCTGCTTGTCAAAAAAGGTTGGCGTTCGAGCCTGTTATCTCAATTAATTATACCATTTTTCACGAGTAAGAGGTACATATGCTTGTCAAAAAGGGTTGGTGTTCGAGCTTGTTATCTCGATTATACATTTTTTTCACGAGTAAGATATATCTTTGCTCGTGAAAAATGGTTGGTGTTCGAGTGGTTTTTAGATTATACCTAAGACCAAGTGTTCACCTTTCCGACGAGCATGATATGTCTCTGCTCGCCAGAAGGCTCCCACTCGAGTTTACTCGAGGTTGAGTTGTACACCGCGCCTACCTGCGTTTCTGCTCGCTAGCGTTTTAAAGGTAGTCATGCTCGCAAAATCGAGTACTGGGACTTAACCTTGGCTCAAGTGGCATTCTGCTCACTAGCTTTTCAAAGGTAGTTCTGCTTGCATAGTCGAGCACTGGGATTTGACCTTGGCCCAAGTGGCACTTTGCACGCTATAGAAAGGACTTAAACAATCAAGTTATAAAAGCGTACTGGTTAATTAAAATATACAATGGCGGTCAAAAGAAACTAAAGTAATGACTCATCCCATCATTTCTTTTATCTTGTCTGCCAAGATGAAAGTGATTAAGCCTCGGCCATCCCGAGAAATTTTAAGAAGATTACGAGCGAATGATACTTTTTATCCTCGAGATGAATCTCGAAGAATAATAAGTAGGGGGCTACTCATGTGTATATGTTGGATCCATCTTAATGGCGTGTGGGCCTTATCTAATGGCCCAATATATTTTACGTAATGTTAGAAGGTTTGGGCCGGACAGGTAGTCCACGAGCTAGGCCAATTTCATCCAGGTATAAATAACCTCACTAGTCCATAGTGAAGGGGACCCTCTCTTTTTTCTGATTGAGAATCACACACGCACTTGGGAGTTACGCGTCTTCTCTTTCATACTCAATGTACTTAAACACGCCGGAGGGTTTTTGGCGGGAGCCCTCCCCGCCAACTCACAATGTTTATTTTACAGATAATATAGTCAGATATCCACCACCGACGACAAGATGACCACTGAACCGCAACTCCGGCGACCCACGTCCACCGCTACCTTCGGCACCCCCGGTATGATGCTTTTTTGGATACATCAGTATATATATATATATTGGGTACGAGCTATGTCTGACAATTACAACTCTAAATATGTTAACACACCCGACTCGACCTAAAAATTATCTGATCAAACTCAACACGTTAATATTTTTTGGTCGAGACGGGTAATCCGTTTAACCGTTTTAACCCAAAAACATTAACGGAGAGCGTTGGATTAAAGCAAGTCGAACTCATTATCCATTTTTGATAAGTTATTTTTTACTCTATAAATGCATTTTTTTTTGTTTATGGTTAAGACGGATCGACCAATTTTATATTACTACCTGATATAACCTGACACATTTCAACCCGTTTAATATTTGAATCATAATAAATTTTGATTCATTGGGAGATGTTTCCGTCTCAACCGACATGCATGGAAGTGCACTTAATTTTGGCATCGTAGATCCGGGCCGTATTGATCATTTAATTGAAACTAATAAATGTATCAATAGAACAGTGAAGATAAGAAAACGTAAAACTGCTATTAATTGGAAATGCGTTGGATACAAGGATGTACATACGCAAATACAGCTAGGTTACAAGAGTTAATTAGGGATGACGACAGATTGTCAAATTCTGAAAAAACCTGCTCTATACACTTACTACATATGAAGGGACTTCAATTCGATCCATCATCTGCCGGGTGAACAATTCAAAGCATTTGAAATCCGACATATATATAGTCGATGTATATATATATATAATTAACTCACTGTCAAAATTTGGTTCCCTAGCTTCTCAGCATATCACCAACTCAAATCCAAGCAAGACGCCAAGACCAACTGCGGGCCCAATACTCCCGATTGACATTTACTCATCCAAATCCATTTACCTCTCCATCCCCGTCCTCATCCTCATCCCCATCCCCATCCCCATCCCCATCCTCATCCTCATCCTCATCTCTGTTAGCAGCAGCTTCATCATCCGACAACGGCTCAAGCCAACACGTGCCGTGCAAGTGCCCGTTCACGCACACGAAATACTCCAACCCTTCATCGTGCGAGCCCAGCCGCTTCGCCGCGCTCTTCGGCACCAACCGAGCTGCCGTCATACTCCAAACCCGCGCCCCACAATAAGGACACCTTTCCCTATCTTCCAGCTCCACCTGTCTCCCTATCAAATACGCCCTCGTTTTTGATTTCATAAATCCCCCAAATACCCCTCTAAACAACCCCAAATCCTCCTCCCGGTTCTCCGTTGCATGTTCGCACGGATCACTCACATACAGCAGGTCATCCCTGCACTTTTTCGACAAGAAGCTCCGACCCGACGTCTTCGAAAACCGCGACTCCTTCACGAAATGACCTGGCAGATTCTGACTTATTCTAAAGTTCCGGCTGGACTCGCAGCCGCAACAGAAGAACAGGAGTTTCGCCAGAGCCGGCCAGCCCCCACCCATCCGGCTGCTATGCGCACCGTTCGACAATGCCTTCATCATCCTTGGCGCGCGGTAAAAGCAAAGCTCCATCCACAGAAGCCGCTTCGCCACGGCGCGGAGCCTCCGGCTTACCGCAGCCGTCTGGCACAGAGCGTGGACGTCCCACTTTATCGACTCAAAAACCAACAATAGCACACGCTCGTTGAGTATACCCGAGTCAAACGACTCGGATCCTTCACTAGGTGAATTAGCTCTTAATCTCTGGTTTGCACTCATTTTTCCGACAACGTGGCCGTTGTTACAGGCGGAGGGGAGTATATATACATATACACGCAATTTACATGCGCAGACAAACCGTTAGACACGTGTACGGTCACAACTGGAAGATGGAATAACATTAACTTTAAGAATCATCAGCGTGTCAAGCTCTAATTGGCTCACCTACACGTGCTGACTTGATATTGCTCAATTGATGAATTGATGCGCTTTTAAGAAAAGAAGGTGACCGGCTAAGTTTGGTTGATAATGGACACGTGTGCACTGAAAATATCTGTTTAGACGTGTACTAAATATCTAGGGTGGTTACGTGGCGGGAAGTGAGGGAGTTGAGTGGCAAAATAATAACGGATTCTGTTGCATCTATCTGGCAATAGTAAGATACCACGTGGAGTCAGGCGGAGAACAACGCGTACATAATTTTTATTAATTGAATCGTCTCGAAGGTGTGGTTTTGGTTTCAATGTGCTTTCCAAATATAGGCTCACTTTTTGTAAGAAGTCCGTAATAATCCAGTCATTGGATTTTGGAGCACCTCCAACGGGAAAAGCTACGTGATTACGTCACAAAGATGGAATGATTATGTTAATGATTTACGTAATGAATCAGAACTGACGTGTTCTTGATGAACGTTTACGTTGATGTATGAAGGTACTTGATGTATCTGATATGTCCGACCTAAGCCGGGTCACGAGCAGGGTACGAGCGTTCATCACGTGACAGACACATGCCTAATTAATATGGGTCTCGCCAACCTGGTAGACAGAGTAATCAAAACGTCAAACAGCGAGCAGCGCGGTTCCTGTCAAAACCTGGCCGGGTACAGGCAAGACCAGGGGCCATGCCCGAGGATCTCACTCTCACCGAGTAAAGAACCGTAATCATCTCAAACTCCAGTCGAGCGCCAGCCTTTGCCTGTGGACCGAGGGACCACGCCTTGGACATGTATTCGCCTCGAGTCAATATACACCAAACACCCGGGCAGAGCCTTGCTCGCCCGGGCATATATCGAGCAAGAAACTCCGGAGGCTTGTTCTCCAAGATAAGTCAAAGGTTTCCATATTCATGCAGGACACTTGCCTTATCTGTTCCTACATTCACGCGTCCAACCGCATATCACGCCTAAAATCAAGGGATTCTCTCCTTATTGAGCAAGGTATCTAAGGAAACTAAATCCTAGACGGATTCAATGACATTGAGACCTATAAATACTCCTCCACGAGCCACAAACAAGGTACACACACACTTTTTTGAGCTTTGATATTCTGTCAATTTGCTTTCAGAACCATACACGTTACTTACTCTCACGCCGGAGGGGTTTCGCGAGGCCCTGCCTTGCACTTCCACTCAGGTTTTCTGTGTTCTCAGCATTCAAAGATTCAAGCCCAGATATCCTACCCAATACACGGACGGCCCAAGCTGTGTTTTGGCCACATCAGTTTGGTTTCGTTACCGGGAATCTCAATTCAACACTTTTCTTTGCGTTTTTCGGTGTAAGTTTCCAGAAATCTTCGGACCGCTATGGCTGGTAAGGGTAGAAAGCATCACGCCACCGTGAGTAATCATCAGGCTGATAGTCAGTTGGCCGGGGACCTGCCGCCAAAGGCACCCCAAGGGGTGCAAACGAGGAATCAGAAGATAGCTGCCTGGCATGCAACCCATGGTAAAGACGTGTCATATGTCAAGATCACTGCCTCAACGCATAGCCGTAGTCACGCTAGCCAACGCGACGCTAGGGAAATTATTAATGAGCAGCGCAATACCCGCGAGTTGGATCTCAGGACACAGCTAAGTCGCCAGCGAGAGAATGGCCAGGGTAGCCACGTGAACCTGCCCGGGCAAGACCCCGATCAGCAGGCCGCTGCTCTCCAAGTACAGACGGACTACTATAGCAAGATGTATGTGCTCAACCAGCAACTGCTCGCTTTGGGCCATGCCCCGGTCCCGGTTGCAGATTTGGTGTTGCCAGCTCTCAGCAATCCCGCACTTGTTGG
This sequence comes from Codonopsis lanceolata, assembly GCA_013146195.2. Taxonomy (NCBI): domain Eukaryota; kingdom Viridiplantae; phylum Streptophyta; class Magnoliopsida; order Asterales; family Campanulaceae; genus Codonopsis; species Codonopsis lanceolata. The sequence continues at coordinate 115,551,786 of CM028382.1, forward strand.
TGATGGTCATGCCTCACAACATTTGCCCGCTCCCAGCAAACGGATTCCCTTTGTCATTCACGTGCCTTCGGAGAGAGCTGACGAGGTAAATCGAGCATATGACCAGGCGGAAAACTGATATAACCGCCAGAATTTTTCACACAGACACCATCGTGGGCAAGATCATCATGCTTGCAGTGAGAGTCACAGTCGTCGCAGAGCTCACGAGTATGCTGAGAGAGAGGCACACCGGCCTAAGCGTAGGCTATGAGTTGATAGAGAAGTGGGAGCTTCCTATGCTCCGACCCTCTGCCCGCCGCCCACGCACAACCAGAAGTCAGACCATGTCCGCTCGTCAGGACTTACTTTGGATGCTGAGAAACGACTGTCCGAGCGTATGGAGGCTATAAAGCGTGATATGACTAACCTAGATGTGGCCAAGCCCGTTTATGGTGCCACCAAGCCGCTGGAGGGCAACCCGTTCACTCCAGAGATCGAAAACGCACCAACCGCGTAAGGAGTCATATTCCCGCAATTTGAAAAATACTTGGGGAAGACGCGGGCAAGTGACTGGCTCAGATCGTTTAAGGCACAGATCCGAATGGTCACTGATGTGGAAGCCTTGAAAATGCAAGCATTCGAGGGGGCTCTCCAGGGGAAGGCACAAGCATGGCTGAGAAGAGTTCCCCGCGGATCTATTGGTAGATGGGATATGCTACGGGAAAAATTCTTAGAAGAATTTGGCACTGCCGGACCAATGCCCAAGAACCGGTTCGATCTCGCTAAAATCAAGCAAAGTGACAATGAGTCATACGACAGTTATTTGAAGAGGTTCGAGGAGATGCTCGATCAAGTGACCGCTACCAGTGACCCGGAAATTACATTCTGCTACCTCAACAACATGAAAGCGGGTCGTTGAAGACAATGTTGGCAATGAATCCGGGGGCCTCAAAAGCTGAGTTGCTAGCAAGTTCTCGCCTATTCTACTCGACTGAAATTGCCAAAGCACACAAGGGAAAAAACAAAGACAAGACTCAGGACAGCTCGGCCACGCCAGTTGACCAGAGCCCGGAGGGCAATAATCGCTCGCACAGGGATAGGAGGAGAACGTCTACCCCTGGACAGAGACTATTAAGGGAAGCGCAGTTTACCCCGCTGAACACTTTGCAGGAAGACATCATGTTCCAAGTCGGAGATGCACTTCCAGTTCCTTATTCGCTTGACCCCGAGCTCGCTCACACCAGGGACAACACAAAGTACTGTGATTACCATCATGGTAACAGACACACCACAGAGGAATGCTTTGTGTTAAAACGGGAAATACAGAAATTGATCAACGCGGAAAAATTGGACCGCTTTAAGAGAGATCAGGGCGATGAGAACAATGCAAACAATGACAGACAGGGAAGACCTCCAAGAGGAAGAGGTGGCCAGGCCCCTCAGATTCGAGGAGTGGTCAATGTAATCCAGGAGGAGCTTCCGTCCAACACTCAAATTGGGAAGCACATATATTCCCTTTCTAAGGTCGTGAATTCTCCAGCAGTGCAGCGGGCAGGAGAGCCCAATATTTTCTTTACTCGCAATGAGCTGGCAAGTACCTCTTTCGCCTCCGAGCAGCCATTGGTCATCTCCTGCCTGATAAACGAATGGCAAGTTCATAGGGTATTACTTGATACTGGAGCATGAAGAGACATCATGTACTACTCATGTTTCAAAGAATTAGAGTTATCAGATGCCCGGCTCAAACCTTACCTGGGAAAGCTTGAAGGATTCACCAACCATCAAGTGAGCGTCAAAGGCACCATTGAGCTTGAAGTCTTCATGGGGGACAAGGCACAAACCCGAACATAGATGATCAATTTTCTGGTGATCAATCTCAAATCAGCGTACAACTGCATCCTGGTCGCCACACCGGCCATGGCCAAGTTCCAGATGGTGACTTCTATTCTTCACCAGAAGGTCAAGTTCTATACCGAGAATGGAGTGGGAATCCTAAATAGCAAGTCCCGGGCAATGTGGGAATATGTCCAAGATTTCCAGCGGAAAAAAGCAGAAACTGATCGTGGACATTCCCGACCAGACTGCAATAGCTCCAGAGAAAGAGATGCCTGACACTGTGCCAACCCCCATTCCCATAAACAACATCGAGATCGGACAGACTTCGGGAACGGTGGATCCCATAGAAATCGAGGAACCCGGACAAGCCCCGGCCCCAGTACCTTCTAGGCGCAAGACTAAACGCCTCGAGCCACAAGATATCGAAATGGATACTCTGCAAGTGCGTGACGAGCCCGATATACAGCCAGAAGGTAAGCTGGAAGAAATAGTCATCAATCCTGCCTACCCCGAGCAAAAAATTAAAATCGGGAAGGCTATGCCTCCTGAACCTCGGGAAAGGTTGATCGAGCTGCTAAAGAACAGTCTGGATGTGTTCGCCTGGTGTAGACACCTCAATTTTGTACCCCTGATATGCGACTCTGACATGTGATATCAAGAACTGCTTAAACTTAACAAATGTCAAGTTATATGAGTCGAAAATGCGAAAGGCAAAGCAGGATGCGCAAAACAATTAATTGCGAGGGGTAAAAGTGCCAAAAATGGAAGTTGAATAGGGACATGGCGCGGCCTAAAAGAGGATTGGGCGTCGTGCCATGCCAAGGTGTTGTCCGCGCCAAGCATGCTACAGTGGCTTTGGGACTTAACGCATTGTGCAACTGAAGCAATTGATTGCTGCGGGCTCCCCTTCAGACAGACGAATTCATCCGCAAAGAAACGCTGAGGAATTCTCTACGTCCCCACAACGCTGAGATTTTAGTGAGAGAAGTGAGATAGGTGTGTGTAGCCCACCAAAGCTTCCAAACCCCATCCAAACTCCTCCAAAACACAAATCCACCGGTTAAAAGTGATCCCTAGCCTTTTAGTTAGGCATCCACCCTACTTCCCCGGCCCAAAATCCATAAAGTAAGCAGTTACTCTGCCCGGGTAATGAGCTGAAAAACACAAAAAGTAAGCCGTTATTCCGCCCAATCAAAAAGGCCAAAACCATCCAAAATAAGTCGTCATTCTGCCCGAGTGAACGAGCCAAAGTCACCCAGAATAAGCAGTCACTCTGCCCGAATCACAACAACAACAACAACAAAGACTCCCTCTCCCTGAATGACAGAGCGAGCACACTACCGCTCTAAAAGGTAATAGCTTTTAAGGGCGTTCTTTTATTTATTATTTATAAAGTTATTATTTAAATCCGGCCCAATGTAGCCAATATAAGCCGTTGTGCTGCCCGGATTAGATTAGGAAATATTATGTAAAAGAGTCGTTATAATGGCCAAATATTTTTAAATATATTTGTAATTATTGTAAGAAAATGGCTGCAAGTCCGTAAATAATGTAGCCACAGATGTATTTATTTTATTTTCCTGTCTTTTAATGCTTTATTTATTTGCCAAATAAATATAACAATAAGCATACTTTAGGATTCTCTCTCTAGGACTTTCTCTCTCTAGGGTTTGTCTCTCTTGCTAGGGTTTGGTGGCTCTATTAAGGTTAGGGTTTGCATGGCGGCAGCCATAGAGGCTCCGCCTCCCACTCCTCTGGATCCATCTGTTGTGCTTCCTGAATCGGCTGTTCCAGCTACAACAGCTTTGTATGCTAATGTGGTTGTTCAGCCCAAACAGTTTGTTGGACACAGCTCTCTAGTTCTTCAGGCGGTGCCTTTGGTCCCCCGTCAAGCTGTGGTTGTTGATGGTGATCCTGGATGTTTGTTCACTCCGGTTGAATTGGAGGCTGCTTCTAAACAATTCGAGAATACTTTGATCCTCAAATTCTCGGCAGGTAAGCCAACGGTACAGGTTATTCATGATGATATTGCAAAGAACTAGCGGCTTAAAGGCCCTTTTGTGGTCGGTTTGTTAGATCCCCGACATGTAATGGTCCGGTTGTCCTCCTCGGAAGATATGGTTCTAGCCTTGTCCAAGGAATCTCACATGATCCAATCATGTATGTATCGGTCGTTCCGATGGTCGGCAGATTTTGCGTTTCGCAAGGATATAACTAAAGTCGCGGTTTGGGTCCGACTTCATCACCTTCCCCTTACATTTTTCAACCCGTCTTTTCTGGAGTGTATTGGGAACACACTGGGGCATTTTTTAAGATTGGATGAGAAGACTCTCTTGTTGGTTTGGCCAATGTTTGCCAGGATGTGTATTGAGGTAGACGTTTCTCTCCCACTGCCAACTAGGGTTTGGATTGGATCTAGCAAGGATAATGGGTTTTGGCAGTCTCTTGAATTCGAGGGCAATATTCGGTTTTGTACTGGCTGTGATTTGCTCGGCCATACGAAGATTCAGTGTCGGAAGGGCCAACGTCGTGAGATGAATGTCGACAAAGGGAAGGCTCCTTCAGTTTCGCTCCATGCACAGTTAAGGTAAGGCCTACGGATGATTCAATGGCGGCAAGAGACCCTGACAAAGTTGTTAATCAACCGTCTTCGAATCCAGTAATGGAAGGTTCTCATAAAGGGGATATTAATGTGACGGCTGCTCCCATGCATCCCCCACGACCTCATACACAAAATCAACGTTGGACTCATGTCAAGCATCGAACAAACGGGGATGGGGCATCTGTTTCTTTGGCTAAAAACTCACAAGGTGAACCGGTTGAAGCAGAATTAATTGATGTAGTCAGTTATTCTTAAATCTTGGAATTGGAATGTCTTCGGCCATGTTCAACGGAGGCTCGCTTCTAAGCAGGATGATGTTATTAAACTTGAAATGGTTCTCCAACAAGCGTGGGATACTGAGACTGCTCGAAATCTGGAGGTAATCAAGAAGGAAGTTTCTCAACTTTTGGCTTGGGATTCTGAACTTGTACAACAAAAAGCTCGGCTATAATGGCTTCAGGATGTGGATCGAAACTCGTCCTTCTTTCATGCTAGTCTACGGGATCGCATACGAGCGAATTAAATTTCTCTTCGGTTGGAAGATGACAGTTGGTGTTCTGATGCTCAAACGATAGGGGAGGCTGCGGTTTCTCATTTCTCCAGCCTCTTCATTTCTTCGCCACACTCTATCGATGTCTCTTTATTCCAGCATGTTCAATCTAAGGTAATTCCCCAGATTAATGATCTTCTCATACAACCGCCACTGGAGGCTGAGGTCTAGCAGGCAATTAAAGACCTTAATCCCGACAGTGCCCCGAGTCCAGATGGTTTTACGGGGCACTTATTTTTGGGTTGCTCGGATATTATTAAGAGTAACGTTTTAGCAACATTGTGGGAGTTTTTTGATGGGGTTGCAATGCATAGGGGTTTGTTGGCAACTACGTTAATTATTATTCCCAAAGTGGAAGCTCTTGCCATTTTATCGGATTTGCGTCCGATCAGTTTATGTAACTTCTCTAGCAAGATTATCTCTAAAAGTGTGGCTTCTCGTCTAGCTTCTGTTCTGCCCAATATTATTTCCTGTGAGCAATCGGGTTTTGTCAAGGGGCGTAGCATACAAGAGAACATTGCTCTAGCCCAGGAGTTAATTCACAGGATTGGTTGGAAGTGTATGGGTGGTAATGTGGCATTCAAACTTGATATGAGTAAGGCTTACGACCGATTGAAGTGGGATTTTCTTCGGAATTCGCTGGTGTCGTTAGGCTTTGGTTCGGCATTCTATGACATGGTTGACAGGTTGGTTGGAAATTCTTGGTATTCTATCCGGGTTAACGGTGGTTGCTTTGGATTTTTCTCGTTGTCTCGGGGACTTCGGCAATGGGATCCTTTATCCCCTTTACTCTTCATTCTCGCTCAAGAAGTGTTGTCTATGGCTCTTAATAATGCGATTTCAGAGCAGGTTGTTCTGCCTTATTCTCATGGCCGGGGTGGGGTTTTGATTTCCCATATCTTGTTCGCGGATGATATGTTGTTTTTTGTAATGTTTCCAAACGATCGATATTGGCTCTCCGACATCTGCTCTCTCGATATGAACTCAGTTCTGGCCAACTTATAAACTTGAGTAACATTGGTTTCTATATTCACTCTTCGTGTTCCATTGCCAAAGCTCGGAAGATTGCTGCTTGGTCGGGTTGTAGTAGGCGTGCCTTTCCTTTACGCTACTTGGGGGTCCCTATTTTTTTTGGCCGGATTAAACGTTCTTATTTTGAAGACATTGAGCATAAAATTGTTCAGAGGATAGCTGGCTGGAAGGCTCATCTTTTATCGATGGGGGTCGTCTTATTTTATTTAAATCGGTTTTGAGCAGTATTCACATTCACACTTTGGCTAAGGTGCGTATTTCCTGTTTTGGTGATTCATCGGATTGAATCTCATATGGCCAATTTCTTATGGAGCTCAACTGGGAATCATCAGTCTTATTGGGTTGCTTGGTCTACCATTTGTCGGCCTATTTGTGAAGGTGGTCTTGGCCTACGTTCGCTCAGTCAATTTATGCAGTCCCTACACGCTAAGATGGCCTGGAGTGCCATTCAAGGCACCTCGCTTTGGGCTCGCTTTGTTTTCTCGAAGTATGACGGGGAGAAAGGTTTTTCAAGTCCTCTATCGGTAGCCCCTCAATGGAAAGTTATCATGACTTAGCTTTCGATAGTGTCTGATCTCGGTCGATGGATAATTGGCGAAGGTCGGGTTTCCTTTTGGTTAGATAATTGGTGTGGGGAGATTTTGGAAGGTCCGCGTCCTATTGATGCTTGTCTTTCGGTTCAGCAGGCCCTCAAAGAGCTTGATCAGTTAATTAATCTGGTGCCTCCTCATCTTCAGTCGGCGGTTAGTAATGTTGTTTGTGATCAACGATATCCGGATAAATTTATATTTACTCTGTCCTAGTCGGGTGCTTTTATCTCCTCGATTTTTCTGGAATTCATTCGAGATTCATCTCCCATTATTGCTTGGGCGTCCAAATTCTGGCAGCCTTGGATTCCAACCAAGGTAAGTTGTTTTATGTGGCGGCTGTGTAATGGTGCGGTTCCAGTCGATTTGCAACTTCATATCAAGAGGGTTCCTATTGTGTCCAAATGCCGTTGCTGCTCCCAGCCGAGTCGTGAATCTCTGGCTCATTTGTTTCTCCATTCTGATATTGCTAAATCTGTTTGGGGATTTTTTGCGAATCACTTTAATAAGTGCAGTTTTTATGGTTCGTTCGACCATTTGATCAAAACCTAGTCCATGGAAGCTTCATGTCGCAATCAGGCTGGTGCTTGCTGCTTGGGTATTCTCCTCTTTTCTTGTTGGGAAATTTGGAAAGCAAGGTGTAAAGCTGTTTTCGATGATAATCCTATGCAGGCCGATGAAATCATCACCCGTATCAAAGGCAATCTTATGGATATGTTCATGTTTTTCCGCCCTAAATCTCAGCATTCTAATTTGGCCAAAGTGGGTTTGGATCGTCTCAATCTCCCTATTGTTGAACCGGTTCAGCAGAAAGGTTGTTGGGTTTGTTGGCTTCCCCCTCAAGTAGGTTGCTTCAAGCTTAACACTGACGGCTCTGCAGTTCATGGTCAACATACTGGTGAGGGTATTTTACGTGACTCTCAGGGGGCCTTAGTTGTGGCCTTTTCGTCCTTTTATGGTAATGTGACAAACAAGGGGGCAGAGATTAAGGCGTTGCGAGATGGGCTTCGTCTCTGTCGTAATCTTAATACTACAAATGTTATTGTTGAATCTGATTCGTTGGTTGCAGTTAAAGTATTAACTCATCTGCATAAAATTCCGTAGAAGTTTGAGTATGAGCTTTGTGATTGTGGCTCTCTTCTTGGTTCGTATTCTATCCATCATGTGTTTCGCGAACAGAATTGTGTTGCTGATAGGCTTGCTGCAGCTGCTCATGTTCACAAAGGATTTCAGAGTTTTAGTAACACGGTTGATCTTCCCCGCGAAGCCCGACAAGCTTTCATTCATGACCGTTTAGGTCTTCATAATTTCAGAAAATGTAATTAGTTTCCTTGTTGCTTTGTGTTAGAGGTCGGGCTCCTTTGTCCGCCCGTCTGTGGGTTTGGCTGGTTGTCCCCCTCCTTGTACTCTTCCTACCTTGATCTTCTGCTCGGGGAAGTCGATGTTAATCACAATTTCATCGAGGTCTTCGTTTGGCTCGATAGTTGGGTGGTGATCAACATCCAGACTTTCGATTGTGATTACTTTTGTGGCTTTCTAGTCCCTCTTGTTGTTATGCTCGGTGCTCACGGGAGTGTCGAGCATGTGATCCTTGCCTCCTTTTTTTTGAGCGAGCTGGCGTTCCCAGCTTGCTTTAATTGCATATGGTCTTTGTCTCCTTCCTTTTCGGGTGAATTGGCGTTCCCAACTCGCCTTAATTACTATGCTTGTGCAGGCTCGGGGAGCGATGAAGTAAATTCCTCCGTTTCTCAAAGCCTTTTGGTTGATCTACTTATTTCGACCACTTCTCCTTCGGGCAGGGTGATCGTCACTTTCTCTTTACACGTCTTTTCCCTATAAATGTACTCCAAGGTACTCGCTGGGTCGTTCAAAACCATTCATATCCCCTTTTCAGTAGGGAATTTTATCATTTGATGAGCCATTGATGTAACCATCTGGAATTTTGTTTGAGAAGGGGATCCCAGTATGTCATTGTACGGAGAAGGTAGATCAAGCACCAAAAATTAAATTTCCTCCTTTCAAGGGGTCATGCTCTCTTCCCCCAAGGTCACCATAAGGATAATAGTTCCTTTTCACCGCCACCTTGTGACCGGTGAATCCTTCCAATTGAATGCTGCTCGGCCTTAGATGGGCGTCCCCCAACTCCATTCCTCTAAAACAAGCATAATATAAGATATCCCTTCCAGCTCTTTGTGTCTGCTAACACTCGCTTTACCTCGCTGTCATGTATCCTTACTCAGAGAGTCAAAGGTTGTTGATGAGAGGTTTCACTAGTGGCTATCTCACTTGGCCAAAAGGTAATTCCTCCTGCTTCATCGGGTCGTGGCATCATGTTAACCACATGTTTTAAATTGTAGATCATGTGTTTCAGTTGGGTGCCACTTGGTGTTGCTTCCCGAATGGTGTTGATCACATTTCTGGGGCCCCCGTTATTTGGTCGGGGGTTCTGGTTTTTCTCCGACTCTCTCTGTCTTCCTCCCTGGTTGTTGCCTTTTTGCTCGAACCTCTTAAGCTCTCCCATGTCGATCAATTTCTGAATAGCTTTCTTCAGATTGATACATTCTTCGGTCGTATGACCGACATCTTTGTGAAAGGCGCACCGTTTATTGGGGTTGCGAGGATATCGAGTATCCTTTAACGGCCATGGCATGTCTATCTTGTCTTGGTCGAGCAGGACATTCATTATGTGCTCACGAGTGGTCGTGAGCGGAGTCCAGTCAATTTCGTCCCATCTGTTCCTGCCTCGATTATCCTCCTCTTTGTGGGCTGATCCTCGGCCTCCCTTGTTTGTATTATCCTGAGCCCAATACGTTCTATCATGCTCCTTCTTCTCGTTCCCCTCTTTTTTTGCCTCTTCGGTATTGATCACCCGAATAGCATGGGCATACATTTCACCGGCTGAGGTTTGGTCCCGGAGCATCATTTCTTGCCTCATCAGTCCTTGCTATAGGCAAGAGATGAAGCACATCTTGATCGACTCCTCTGAGATGTACGGTATTTGGTCGAACATGGCCATAAATCTGCCCATGTATGTTTGGTTCGACTCTTTTATTCTCTGTTGTATACCGCACAAGTCGGTCTGCTTCTTTGGCTAGAGTCCGGCCGAGGAAAACTAGGTGACAACCATCTGTCTGAATCCAATGGGAGGCTATGTGTACCACTTTAGTACATTCCCTTTAAGAGTCCCCACAAATATCTTCATCCATGCATCTTCGTGATTAGGGGCCACCGCGTTCATTTTGACCTGAAAACTGGCCATGTGATTGACTGTATTAGTAAGGCCCTGATACGCTTCAAAAGTGGGAATTTTTTTATCAGGTATTGGGGCTTTCTTCATCCTCTCCTGGAATGGGCCATTCTTTGCTGGGGGTAACAACATAGGTTTTCCTTTTTCCATGGCCTCGAGCCTGCCACGAAGAAACTTCACCTCTTGTTCGACAGCCGAGGATGGCCTATTAGTCGATTTTTGCACCTCGGTGGTCGTGTTCCGACCACTCTTCGGGTCCCCTGCTCCTAATTGTTGGGAATGAGTGCAATGTCTGCACGTCTTATTTTTCATCACCTCGGTCCTTGGCCTAGACTCTCCCTCCTCGCTCATTTCTCTTGTTCGACGAGGGTGATTGGGTTCTCTCAGATACGTTAGCCGGCTATGGATACTGGCCTTGGGTGTATGCTCGCCCATCCTATCCCCCAACCGGATCTTACACTAGGTCGAGGTATAGCCTTCTCCTTTTCTTTGCCTTTGGAGGTAGTTTTTTTAAGAAATTGAGTTAGCTCCTCATGGGGTACTGTTTTGGTCGTTGCTCTTGCTTTTTTCTGAAGCATGAATATTTTGAGCTCGGCCACTTGAATTCCTGTGAGGTAAAGTTTCTGGTGTTCCCAGAACTTTGCCTCTACCAAGTATTTGTCTTGTTCGGTGGCTTTGTTCTTCTCTACCTGAGAATGTTCCACCTGAGCTTCCTCCTCGTCCACATCAAAGAAGGTGCTCGCTTGGCTGGTGGCGCCTCTTATGTTATGAGCATCCTCCTGGGTTCCCTTTCCTCCCAATGCCTTTGAAGTGGCGGTGGCGAGGTCCATGTTAGTTATTTTGCTTGCGGGTGAGGGGGTGGTATGTTAGTTCCTGGTTGGTCTTGTTTTGTGGGAGTTTGTTTATCCATTTCTTGTGGTTATTTCGAGAGTAATGAAAAAGGTAACTAGAATCTGACGTTCCCGGCAATGGAACCACTTGATCACGACACAAAGATGGGGTGACTATGCTAGTGATCCACGTAATGGATCAGAGCTGACATGTCCTTGACGAATGTCCACGTTGATGTATGAAGATACTTAATGTACCAAAGTTGATAGGATATATGGGCCTTGTGCTTTTGCTTGACCTTGGATGACCTGAAATGAAACTACCGTTAGGGCGCCGGGGGTTTTCCCAAGTACGGTCCTCCGTGTGAGTCGGTAATCAAGAATATAAATAAGGGTGATTGTGTATATTGTTTAGTCTTTGAATGTAATTGTATGTATGGTTGATCACTTACCTTTCATATAGGATCATGATTGATGTATGGGCCCTTCCTTTGGGTTGATTGGGTAGTATATTGTTTAGTCCATAGTATATATATATAGCATTAGATAAATTTTGGAGTAATGTGTATGTATGGTTGACATCCAAGTGAACTTGAATCTTGAATCTTGATGATTGAAGATCTTGTGGACTAGTCGACTTTTTTAGTCCTGCTCAACCATCAAAACACCTGATGATAGTGGATGGGATTCGGATGGTAATTTGTAAATTTGTAATTTGTTTGTTTCGATTCGATTCTTAATTTGTTTGATTTCTTGAAACTATTAAGGTAATATTGGTTTTAACCATTCAATTTGGATAAATCGAGATTTTATATGATGGAAGGCTTTGCGAAATTCGCTTAAATGCAATTAAACGTGTCTTCGGTTGATGGCATTCATATGGGTAGCCTTATTTGTTCATTTACTATAGTTACATAGTTGGTGGTTGTTCACTAGCTAAGTTATATCTTCCCTTCTTGTGTAAGGGCATGTCACTTGGTCAGCTAGCTGTCAATCTCTCACTGGTTGGCTTATACTTGCATGGACGACACGTGTCATCCAATTAAGATCTGACACCTGGCAATTACTTGGTCGGTGTAGTTGAGTGTCGAGCATAGGTGTTCCTCGCCTTGGTGGTCGATCTTGTTCGGCTTCTGGAATAACCTTTGGTCGATCCGATGAGACTCTCTTCGGCCGGAGTAGTGATCGGCCATGGTCAACCCTTAAGTTCGAGGGGCTTTTGAGAGATGGGCCCCACTTATGCCCAGCTGGGAGCCACGTGCTCGCTCCACGTAGGAGGACCCAGGTCAGGTCCCTTCACTATGTGAAAGGTTTATGTCATCAACTGCTTGACAATTATCAATCGTCCATGGATAATATGTTGATTTTTTCTTTTTTTCTTTATATTCTCTTTTAGTTTGAAGTAATGCAATTATTATTATGGTCCTTATCACTCCGTTTTATATGATTTTTTGTTCAATAAAGTTTATTAATGCAATTATCATTTTATGATTTTTTTCCTTTATATATTCTCGTACATATATTTTTTGTAAGATGTATCTTTCTTACTCGACTCACTGTGTGTTGATGAATTGAGCTGTGAAATTGTGGGGTTCTATCTTACTAAAAAAATATTTAAGAATAAAAATGTTTTTTTAGAAAAATAAAATTTTAAAATGTATAATTTATTTGTTCGACATATTATATTTTTTTCTATAATTTTTTTATGTTTTAAAAAGATATATTTATTTTTGAAAATAAATGTATATTGTAAAAAAATAAAATATTTAGTAGTGGGTCCAACTATTAACCTTTTATGAGTTTATGTATAGTAGAGAATATGTTTATAGAGAAAAAGTTTAGGCAAAACACACAAATCGGCCACCCAACGTTATCCATTTTTGCAATTTGGCCACCGAAAGTTTGAAATATCTATTTTGGCCATCCAACTTTTGTTATGATGCAAGCGAGCCCATTTTTTGGATGGACGTAGATTTAACCGTTAAGTTATGTCAAATATATATTTTACCTTTCAAAATACATTTTTTTCTGTGATTTTAGAAACCCAAAGGGGCCTAACTGAACAATATAATCACATATGCCATTTGTACAAAGAGTAGGGGTCAAAGTGTAATACAAAATAAAACTAAAAAGGTTGTCGGCTCCCCCACTTCGTTTCCCCGCCACTGCCACCTCCTGTATCGTTTTCTCTCTCTCTCCCCGCTCAACAACTCCAATCTAGATATGGCGTGCGTTCTCATTAGAACTTGCTCAACCACGTCCCGTTAGTGCTGGTTATACTATCAACAAAACACACCCCATATTGCTGCATTTATATCAATTTTTGACGTGGATCTGGGTTTGATAAACCCAAACAAAATTAACAGAGCACTCAGGAGCCCCTATTAACAAATCCTCTTCTCTCCCCATATTTCAAATCTCGGTTGGATTAAAGTATTTGAGGAATCAAATTTTGAATTTGATTGAAGCAAAAAGAGATTATGGACACTGTAACAACATGGTAGCCAAACCCAGATCTGAAAATGGTGGTGCTCGCCGGAATCGGGGTGTTGGTCTTGATCGGCATGTTGGAAGAGATAGAGCACGACCCTGTCTCCGCCTTTTGTAGAACAACATAACCCAACCCAACTGGGGAACTAGATCTGGGTTACTTGGAGATGGATATGCTGTTCTCCTAGACGCATATGCTTTGTGTGTTTATCGGTGGGATGGGATCCAAGCAATGAGTACGTGAATGGGACAGGGACGAGTCCATAGGAGTAGGTATATGCTTGTCGTCTCCGACTCCTTCCATCCAATCGACTGAGACCTCTATTTTCACATCTTGCAGACACCAAAGTGAGTTGATTTGTATGAACAAATCTGTAACCCAGAAGATGAAGATGAACAATGTTTATCCAGATTTGTAATTTTATTATTAGTTGGACCCCTTTATAAACTTACTTTTGTTTTTCTTTGAGATTTGACTTTGATAATTCAATGTTATAATTGTCCAAATATGAGGGCAAAAAAGGTATTTCACTCAAATTTAACATCCTAGGCTAACACCCGTTAGAAAATGAGCTCGCTTGCATTAAAACAAAAGTTGGATGACCAAAATAGATATTTAAAACTTTCGGTGGCGGAATTGTGAAAATTGGTAAAATTGGGTGGCTCATTTGTGTGTTTTGCCTAAAGTTTATAAGCTGATGATGTGGCATGGTTAAAATATTTATGATTGTGGATACCTTTAGTCAGAATTTGATTTGAACTGGATGTAAAATTTTAGATATGGATTTGTATAATGATTAAATAACTCAAATCTGAATTGAATATGATAAATTAGGGGTGTGTTTGATCCTGTTCGGTCCAGATTTTTTTTTTTTTTAAATTCGAACCAAACCAATAGTCCAGTTCTAAAAAAAAACTAGAACTCTAACCAACCCAATATATATGAGAATCAATATATTGATTTGGTCCAGAACCAACCGAAAATGTACGAGAATTAGGACCGTACCAATACTACGATTTTTACTTTTTAATTCTTTAATACAAATACATAATAAAATTTTAAATACTTCAACTTTATAAAAAGTTTTAAAAAACATATTCAGCAATTAAAAATATCAAAATCATAAACTCATAGCTAGGAAATTATGAATATATATATATATATATATAATCAACATGTAATTAAGTCGGTTCGGTCCGGTTCCGTGTTTTTTTGTTCGAGAACCGAGATCGACTCAAATGTTCGATTTTTTGAAAATTCAGACCAAATCAAAGTGTTGGTCTGGTTCGGTTCCATTGGGTCAGTCTAGTTTTGAAAAACTCCTGCACATCCCTACGATAAACTATTTAGTTAGCGGATCGAATATGGATTTAGCCATATCTGATCCGTTAAAAACCTCTGATCTGAAATAACATAGTATATACACTTATGTATAGATGTTGTTTTTCGATCTTACTCACTTTCATATTCTTATTATTCTTGATCCATAAATCTCTATTTCATACTGAATCGAATATTTACTCAGATATGTTAATTGATAACAGATTCAGAACAGATCGGTGATATAATGTTTTAGATTGAGTTCATATTGACAAAAAAATACTCCCTCCGTCCCCAAATTATTGTCCTACTTTCCTTTTTTGTCCGTCTCAAAATAATTGTCTTGTTTGAAACTATCTTTTTTAGGACAACATTTTTACCACTTTACAATTGCTTTTTCATCTTACTTTAATTATGAGTCACATACACATTGACTTTAAAGTAAGCTACACATCAAACTAATATTAATAATCTAGTTAAATACATTTTCTTAAACCACCAAGACAATAATTTAGGAATAAATGGAGTAATTTTTAGCAATTAAAGAAAATTATGAATTATTGATTGTTTTCCAACCAGTTGTGGTGGGAATTTATTTAATTTTGAACTATGTCAACTTGTACTAAACTATTATCTTTTTGTTTGTGTTCATGACATAGTCACTAAATCAATATATGTCCAAACTTTTATATAGTCATATCAATAAATGTTCTAACTTTTATACTCCCTTCCCTAAATTATAATTCTAGTTGATTTGGCGTACAGATTAAAAAAAGTAATTAATTTGATTATTTATATTGATTTAATATACAATTTTTTAAAGCATATGTGTATGTGGCCTATAATTAAAATATGGTGAAAACGTAAGGATGAAGTGGTAAAAGTGATGTTCTAAAAAATAATAATTTCAAATTAAATAATTATTTTAGGACGGGCAAAAAATGACGATAATTTAAGGACGGAGGAAATATAAATATTAAATAGAAAGAGTGATTTTGTATTGAAGAGTTACGTAAAGAGAAGTTAGAAGTGGATATCATCCGGATAACCAAACAAAAGCTGCAATAGCTTAAACAAACAAAAGCTGCAGTAGGTTGGGTGATGTAATAGGTTGATGAAGACACGTACTATAGAAAGAGATTGCATTTCAAACTATCTTCTGTTGAACAATGTATGATGGGTGACATATTTATCATCTGTATATATGAAAGCAAGAATGTATTCCATTTAAGAAAATTTTTCGTCAAAATCTATTTATCTAAAATATAATGTAATTATTTATGTTATGTAAGGGTAAATTTGTAATAACAATTAAATCATTCAAACATTTACTGTTCCACTGTTTTGTTTGGTTGGATTTATCTGCGAGAAATTAGAAACGTAAAAGAAACTCTGATTAAGAAAATGTTGCCTTAATAATACAAATTTGTTCTCAGAAACAAATCTAAAAATTCTCAGGACATATTGATTTCAAAAGGTTTTGGCTTTAGATATAGGAGTTTTTTTTGTTTTTTTTTTTTGGGATGAAGAAGTATTTGTTACTCCTATTTGTTGCCATGCACTTAACCATCAAATTCTCAACGGAATCAGTCATTTAGAAACAAATAAATCTTTTAAAATTTCTCCTCAATTGAAATCATTTTCAACTCTCCCTTCTCTCACCGATCTCGATTAATTTTGCATCTTTCTCGCTGGCTTGCTTCTCCCTTTGAAGCTACCTCTTACGTCCAGGTATGTCCCTTAATGCCTTCAGTTCGTGCACGCGTCTTATTCTCTTTAATTCTCTCTTCAATTAAAGGCGCACACTCACACCATCCTACACATACTTGGATAACGAGAAAGTTTGATGGGGAAAATTCTAACCTCACATTGCAGTCACGGAGTGGGTTCGCGACGATATAATCGGTCATGAAAGCTTCACTACTGTCAATTTAGGAAAATCCATCAACTAGCGGATTTAAATTTTGGGTATGCAGATGGCTATGGTGACAATGATGAGGGAGATGATAGCAATGATATGATGATGGTGAAGATGAAGAGGTATATTGATAGTTTTGATTACTTTATTGTTAAATTTGATTATGAGCTCTTAATATATGTTTTATACTTATTCTGTTGTTTAATATGAGTTTCAAGCTTTAATTTCATTTTTTCGACCTATGTTTTATGTTTAAAATTTAAACATATGTATAAGCATTGATATATGCTTTTCTTTTGCTTATATTGTCGTTTAATTTGATTTCTTAATTCTATTTTTTGCTTATTTTTACTTTTAGATTGACTTATAAACCATATCATATATACTTTTTGTATATTTGAAACATATTAGTTATTTAGCTCTTGCTTCGTATGAGTACAATGTGAGATATATATATATATATATATATATATATATATATATATATATATTTTGTAATAATAATATAACTTTTGGACATTATAATTAGATTGATAATCTATTCAATAGTTATAATTTTTTTTTCTATTGTTACTAATATTAAATGGTTTTTTTTCACCTAAATACTTTTTAAATTAACATAATTTTCTAACTAACGTGAGATACATATTTTGTATTAGTAATAATAGTAAAAATCTTTGATCTAAAGACTTTTAAAATTAACCTCTAACTTGATAATAATATTAGAAGTTTTTTTGTTAAAAACTTTTAAATAAATAATTCATTTTTAAACAATGTGATATACTTATTTTCTATTTCTATTAGTAGTGAAAGTTTAAATATTTTAACTAAAGACTTTTAAAACCAACACCACATTATAACCATGTGGTATACATATTTTCTATTAGTAATAACTAGTGATGCACATGTGCGTTGCACGTATTGTACATGTGTATAAAATTATATACTAAATTAAAGTTGAATAATATGTAATTAATTTTTTTAATATTATCAAAATAAACAAAAAATAATAAACAATAAAATTAAATATAGAAAATCCTATAAATTCGAAAAAAATAATATTAATTTTGGAATACTTTTTATATATAATATTTTTCGTTCAACATGTACGACTATTGTAACTATAAATATCACATAGTAACTCTAGACAAAGCTACATACAACTTATGATAAGCAAAAACATATTTTTAAATGGAGTCTTATATTAGACAATGATTTAAAAATACTATCAATAATATGTAGGTTCAAAAATGTTTTATCTTTGGAGAAAAAAATCAATTTTTAGAATAAAAATATTAAGACTTCTAGTTCAATTCAAATTCTAATATTTTTTTTTCTAGATATGAACAATAAAATTTACATTGAAGCCCACAATTCCAATTATAAACAATGAAATTGAGGTTCATTTTCTCGCATTCTTTACTCTAGATTCTCAATAAAATTTAAATTCACTTATTGTTTTCCGTATTCAAAAATGATATTAAAATATATACAAATAAATATATATAAATAAAAGTTACATTAACGTTAAAAAAAATTGATAACACATATAATATTAGACAAAGGGCAAATTGTTTGTGATATATTAACATATTTTGTCATAAAACCTTAAAAACTACACTTTTCAAAATTGGTAATTTTTACAAAATAATTCAAGTATTATGGTTCAATTTAAAAATCAGACATAAAGAAATAATAATTAAAATAATATATAACCAAAGAAAATAAAACGTAGGAGATGGGTCAAGGAAAATGAACAAAAAATTCAAACGATCGATGGATAGACATTGGAAAATTTGGTTTAAACAGTGCTATGGATAACTTTAGAACTGCGACCCGGTAAACACTCATAAAACCACGTTATTTTAGTTGGTGTATATAAACGAAAAGAAAACACTTTTACTCTACTTTCACCACATATTGCAAAAAAAAATGTACGCATTTTTTGCAGCGATGACGAATCTCAAGGTTACCACCTAAAGAAAGTCCGGCAACAAAAGCTATGACCACCGACTTACCGAAAACTTACTGGTATATTCATATTTCCAAAAATATTTCAAAAACTCTATTTAACTTAAAAAATCATTTATTAATTTTAATTCGTGATTTAGTTCAACTAACAAACAAATTTGATCTGAATGTTAATTAATTTTAATATCAGCACTTTTTTATATTTGAATTTTTTAACATGTATAAGTAACTAAAAAATCATAAATTATAGGGTTTCCATTTTTTTTACATGTAGCTAGTTGTCTCAAAAAAATTGATCCTATCTTGATTTATAGATTTTTTTTGGAATAATAACTTTGGTTATGATGAAATAGAGAAAAAAATGTCAGATCTTGTTATTATTATTAATTGATTGTCTGTGAATTAGTTTTACTTCAAAGTGTGTGTATATGATTTAGTTTCAAAATCGTTGTTTTATTCCATATTTATTTTTTCTAGCCTGGATATCGATGCAAAGAAATTGACAAAAAAAAAAAACTTGATTTTGTTATCTCTCATGTTTCTACTATGCATATTTTTCTTAATGTACTAAATAAAAATGTGAAGAGGTTTTGGAATCATTTATCAAATGAACCATAATAATGACATTTTATATTTTCAATTTCCAATGTAAAAAGGGGTTTATATATAAATTAGAAGTGTTTCTAAATTTGGAAAGTCACTTTTGGCGGGAACTTTCCAAATCTTGCTCATCTTCTTTTATATATGTATAGATAGTAGTAGATAGAATACTTTTTAATCAACATTCATTTCTAAACAATGCGAGATACATATTTTCTATTGGTTATAACATACAATTGTCTTTATCTAATGACTTTTATAACGATTGCTCATTTTCTAAATAATGTGAGATACATTTCTTTGTGTGGGACTGTAACAGAAAGCAGTGGGAAAGAGAGACAGAGAGTTGAGAGTGAGAGATATAGAGAGAGAAAACCAGTGAGACCCCATATATCCCCTTCAGTCTTGTACCCGAAATCTTTAGTTGATTTCTTCCTACTTACACCCAGTTTTTTTGTGAGCTGTGACGGTGGTGACGAGCCCTTTGTGAGCTCTATTTCCGTCTTGTGAGTACCGATGGGTTCGGGTTCTCGGGTTGGGTTTTCTTCTCTGAGTTTTCTGGTCTGTGAACCTCCGTTCCTCTTCTTTGTTCTTTCTTCGTTCTTGGTTGCTGGAGTGGGTCGAGTCTGGTTATGTGGCTTTGACCTTGGTGACAGTGGGCTGGTTCCCCGTTTGGACTCACTGGTGGATATGGCCGATGAAAAGGTGTCAGAGCCTACAAGAGCTTAGTCGAGGTCACTGACTGATTACAGCGAGTCGTGTGTTGAACACGGCGACTGGGTGCTCTTGTTCGTGGCTTAAGTTTTATATTCAGTTGCCGTTTTATCATGTTATTACTGCTGTTTATGTTACTGCCCTTATTTTCATGTGTATGATATTCTGCTTCTGCTCAATATTTAGAAATTGTTTTGTTTTTTCAGTTTATATCCCTACAGAGTATCTTCACTCTCTGTTCTTCCATAACAGTTGGTGAAGATACAGGAAACTGTGTGTTACCAGTTTACTTACAACATTTATTGACCTCGATGATTAAAATGTTACCCCTTACCCAGGTTGTAATAGATAGAATGGTTATTCTATGTTATCCGCAATTTTAATCTTGGTCTGTAATATTTTACTGGTTACTTCCGATTCTGTATTAGGACGGTTCTTGGCTATTCCGCGTAATGGTACAATTATACAACACTTTGTAACCAATGTGAGATCCATCATCTAAATTTTTTTAAACCAATATCAATTTTATAATCAATGTGAAATATTTCTCTTCTATTGTTAATAATGGTAGACTTTTAAAATCAGCATTACTCTCTAACCAATGTGAGATACATATCCTCATTTTGTAATAATAGTAAAAGTCTTTTATCTTAAAAAGTTTATTACCAACATTTATTTCTAAATAGTGTGAGATACATATATTCTATAAACTAAAAGTCTTTTATCTAAAGACTTTTTAAACCAACATCATTTTTTAAACCAATGTAGGATATCTCTTCTATTAGTAATAATAGTAAAAGTTTTTTATCTAAAATTAAAATCAACATAACTTTCTAATCAATGTGAAATATACATCTTCTATTGGTAATAATGGTAGAAGTCTTCTATCTAAAATTTTTGAAAACCAACATTACCCTCTACCAAATATTTGATACATCTATTCTATTGGTAATAACAGTTTTTTTAAAAAAACCAACATTCATTTCTAACCAATGTGAGATACATTTCTTCTATTAATAATAATAGTAGAATACTTTGTAACCAATGCGCGTATTTTGGATAGAGTCGTCAAAACGGACCAGCAGGGCGGACCAACCCGCAAAATGGCAGACCCTGCCAATTGGCGGGGCGAGGTGGACCAACCCGAAAATTTGGCGGACTGAAAAAACAATGACCCAACTCAATCCACCTTGGGTTGCGGGGCGGGGCGGACCAACCCGCCATTTGAAGAAATTTGGACCAAGTCATTCAAGACCGGCTGAAGCAGAAGCACAAAACACGCCCACTGGAAGGAATTTTGGAAGAAAATTAGGAAAAGTTAATTAGGGGTGATGGCCTATAGTGATGGGCGATTGCCTGATTGGAATATACATACATATATATACATACATACATACATACATATATACATACATACATACATACATATATATATATATATATATATATATATATATATTATAGTAGGTAAAAATAGGCGAACCAACCCGCCCCGACTAACCCGTGACCCGTTTGGGTCTAACCCAGAAAGCCCGCTTTTTGGCGGGTCATGCTTTTAAAACCCAACCCACCTTTTTAATATGGTGGGGCGGACCAACCCAACAGGTTTGGCCCATTTTGACGGCTCTAATTTTAGATCTGCCTCAATGGCGTGTGGGTCTCATCTAATGGCCCATTATATTTTACATAATGTCAAAAGGCTTAGGCCGGACAGATAGATCACGACCTAAGACCATTCCATCCAGTTATAAATAACCTCCACTAGTCCATAGTATGAGGGGTATCTCTCTTTTTCTGATTCAGAATTACACACGCACTTGGGGGCTACGCGCCCTCTCTTTAATACACAGTGTACTAATAAACACGCCGGAGGGTTTTTAGCGGAGGCCCTCCCTGCCTACTCACGATGTTTCATTTTACAGATAATATAGTCAGATATCCACCACCGACGACAACATGACCGCCATATGGTAACTTTGGCAACCTACGTCCACCGCTACCTTCGGCACCCCCGGTATGATGCTTTTTTGGATACATCAGTTGGTTCTGTTGTCAGGAAATATTTGGTTATGATTTTTGCTATACACGTGGTGCAGAGTGGAAGAATAAAAAAGTAACATAGTGTATGTCTTATCTGGGAGGACGAACACATTATGTTTGATGACGACGAACAGGATGAGGAATTATTTGAAGATGACGAGGATGATGAGTAGTATGCTTCAATTGGGTTCAAGCGTATCTAGGACCTTATCAACACGGTTATGTGCTAGGAAAACACGTTTGTATAACTCTAAGTCAGTTGTCAACTCGTGATGGAGGTCCTTTCAAACTGCAGGCCAACCATCATAAGTTAAGTCAAGTGCGGCGGCAACCACAATGCCCATAAGCTTTAACATCCTTAGTGTCTGTAATAAAATTGGCAAATTGTGATGACAGTAGATCAACGAAATGAATAACGGTTGGGAGTTTCAATCGTTGTCGCGTAACATATTTTAAAGAAGCCGAATTCAACATGACTTTAGCATATATTTTTTTATTGTAAAGATCTACTAAACAGCAAAGACAAAATAATTGAAATTACCCGTTCCTTCGGCCTAGTAGTCGATGTGCACGCCCACGTATGGTTGTTTGTTTTCTCATTATCTAAATAAACAACTGTAATTAAAAATGCAATATTTGTAGATGTCACACCAATAATCTCTAACAAAAGTAACCTTTACCTATTTGTCTTGCACGTGCAATCAATTAATATGACTTTCGGAAAGACACATAATAAATTAACATTTGATGGGTGAGCGATGAACAAATTCTTCACAGTCTTTGTTTTCTCGTAGCGTCGATGATGATGGACATATCCATTATTTTCCAACATAAACATAAGTTATTGCATTTGTGATCGACCTTCACGCTCGATAACTGTATTATTCAAACGTGCATTGTTGACCGTCCTTATTGTAGATCTATTTTCTTGAAATTTATCTTTCAAACACGTCAAAATTCCATTCAGTTTACTATATATTGACATGTGTCATATCAACCACATATTCCTCCTCAACCCCTGATAATCGACCGACATATGAATGACATTCTTTGTACGGTCCAAGTTCATGATTGTAGACACCACACTTCACAACCGGTGACCATTCTCCAACCGACACTTTTATATCCCTCAAACTAAATGGACAACCAAACTTCTTAGATCCAGTTTCATCATTTTCTTGTGATGATGTCGCATCTTTCTTGCGTCCATTGTATTGACCAGCACATTCACAAGTCAATAATACCCAGACTTTTTTTTTACCCGTATCACTGTCTGACCTCCTAACTATTATTACCATGTCATGCTCATCCCCCTAGCACGCACCCAATCAATCAATATTTGGCGAGATGAAAAGAGTTCATGCGTCATGAAGACATCAGTGTAATCCAACACAATATCTTGAATAAGAACTATCGCATTATGTTCAACACGAATAATATCATCGTTATCAATAGGAAAGATCACATTATCAGGAGGACCAACAACATTGGGATCTGTAGACAACATGTTTGAATCATGTTACCAAAAACAATAACACGTTAAAAACACAAGCTCCTGGTAATTTTTAAAATTGCTCGACCACTACATGTGAAACATCTACACAATGTTCGACCTTATATGGTGGAACAAATCTCAAATGTTCAGTAGGCTTTGGTGGAACAGTACTCAAATGTTCGGACCTGTGGCACCGACTATATTTGAAATGTTCGGTTGTGCCCAATCGAACAGTAGAGGCTGTAGAGATATGCTCGATGCCGCATGTCTGAACATTACACGATAAGGACCTCCCTTTTTAAGAAAAAAAATTGATTTTTGAAACAATTTTAAGAAAAAAAAATGTTTTAATTGCTTACCACAGTAGTCATATTGACATTTTTTAATCCATGCTTGATTTCTTCACACCCAATGTTAAAACCCTATGTTTTTTTTTAAGTTCAAGATTTTTCACTGTAGAAGAAGGTTTTGACAACAAAAGAAGGGAAGATGAATGAGAAGAAGATATGTTGGGAATAAATCGGTAAATTTGGTGGAGGAAGGAGGGTTTCAAGAAGAATGAGTTGGGAAGAATGAGTATATGTTGGGGAGTTTGGTTAGAGATGAAGGAGATGAAAGAATGAGTTTGGAAAAAAACGGTATATTTGTTCTGGGGTTGGGGGTTTAGTTAGAGTTTTTTTTTAAGAAAAATAGAATGGATGTCTACTTATCGATTGCATGGGCATAATAGTCTTTACAATGGAGGGTATTTTTGTCATTGAGAAGAAAAGTGCAAATAGGGGTCAATTTGGAGGAAGGAGGGTTTAAGTAGCATGACTCGTAATTAAATTTATTTATTGGACCGGGGTTGTATAATTGGCATACACTATTTTTTGTTTGGGTAAAGAGCAAGTGGGTCAACTCTCAACAATTTTCAACCGCTTTACTCATCGATACCATTCATAAAGCGAACACTCGCGCAAAACATCGGTTCTTGCATCGCAATATACAAAGTCATGCATTGGGATGCAAAACATTTGTTTGTGATGCATGATTTTAATGAGTGATTATGATCGCAAATAAAATTTAAAATCGGACTAAATCAGTCCAATACAAATTGGACCGAACCAATTTATTGGTTTGGTTCAGGTTATGAGTTTTAGTAGAACTGTATAATTGGTTTGGTCCCGGTTTTGATATTAATAAATTGGTTCTAAAACCAGAGCAGACCAATAGATTTAATATATATATATATATATATATATATATATATATATATACGCACATGTACATATACATATATACATAACAGTATATATAACTAAACTAATATTAATCTAACTCTAAATATAAATAGTAAATTTCTATTTCTATTTCTTTCCTTCTCGATCGTTAAGATTATTATAAGTTTTAATATTCAATCTAATCTTATGAAAAATACCATGTCAAAATAAGTTGTTGTTTTACATTATTATTTTTCATTTAAGTATAAATAAGAAACTTCATTAATTTCATTAACAAGTTTGTTACATTTTTACTTTTTATTTCAGTACAAGTAAAAAAACTCTATTAATTACATGAGAAATATAAGATAAGCTCGATACGACCTAGTAATTTACTAATCTGTTTGTATTAAATAATTAAGAACCAAAGTATTGGTCATATTCTGGCTCTTATGAATTTTGGATGTGTTACAGATCAGACCAAAGTATTGGTTCTCATACATGTTGAGTTGGTTATGGTCTGCATTTTGTAAGAACCAAAGTATTGGTTCTTTAAGGAAAAACTAGATTGAACCGGGCCATGATCACCCATAATCATCGCGATGCATGATTTGTGTATCACGATACATGATTCCAAATCGAATAATTCTCATTTTCATTTCATAGTGATTTATTGTGATTCCAATTCGATGTATTGCGATTCAAAAAGGTAAAAAAAAATGTCCAAGAACCAATAAGTTATTTGAGTATTTTATCGAACAATTTACATGTATAGCAACGTAAGTGTAAACATTCATCTATAAGTAATCAGTAGGTTCCAGCTATACTGATTCTATGTTGTTTCAACACCCTCATCACGATTAAGTTGTTCAGTTGGCACAACTCACTATATTCTTTTCCCATATAAAACGTATCTTTTTTCCTCAACCTTGTTGACTAATCAAATAGTAGTTGTCACACGAGTGAGTCGTTGAAAATTAAATGACAATGATGGGGAAAGATGAGCCTTTTTGGGAACAATTTTATAAAAGGACCTTTTACCAATTCAAAAATAATATAAAAGAGTAAACATGTTGGAAACTTTGGAAATATTGCTAGGGTGCAATTTTTTTTTTTTTTGTTTTTGCGACCAACTTTTGATTTGCATCAAGCCTAGTGACTTCAATTACTGGGCATGATAGCGGTCTTTCTTTTCAAAGTTTGTAACCACTTAAATTCCTTATATATTTTTTAACACGAAAAAGATACTTTTGGGGGCGAAAATATTACATCACCCTTAATGAATATAATGTGCTCTATAGATCACTTACTCGGTGCGCATCACGCTTGTTGATTCTTTTGTTAAATTTATATCTGATCAATACATTACATTAGTTTTATACTTCAGTGGCTAATCGGGCTGCGTATCGATTAGCGTGGCAACTGTGTATAGAACTTTGCCTTGTATAGTTTTTGTAGGACTTTTCAGGTTCAGCGGAAGACCCCTTCTCAGCTTCACCGGAAGACCTGCTCAAAGCTTAAGATCGGTAGACCTCGTGTCCAGCTGATCTGCTTCAACGTGTCCTCTCCAGCAAAAAGCTAACTGGATTAATTCAAACTTATTCCTATATATTGTTTGAATTAATCCAAGTCATTCCCTGACATGTCAAGCCGCCGAAAGCAACTTTCCGAAAAGCAGGAAGACTTTTCGTCCTGAACAGTGAAAGCAGAAAAGCAGACTGTCCCCTACTTTCTGCTTCATCTCTCAGATCTGACACCAAATCGCCCACCTTTTTGAAGATCTCAGAAATGATTATCTGCTCTAGATAACTGGGAAGACGAAAATCCTTGACTGACAGCCCCATGCATTTAATGCATTTATGAATAGAGCTGTTGAAGTCTTCGTCCTCTCCAACGGATTCTTTTGAAATGCACCTGCTATAAATACTGCCATTGAAGACTGGAACATAGAGACAACTGTACAGAATCAATCGAACACTTAAAGAATTGCTCTGAAACTTCATAACTCCAAGTCTTTCAGCTCAGTGCATTCAATAGATCCTTAACAGATCTAGAAGTCCTCGTCGACAACAAGAAGCTGCTCATCAACATTTATTGCTTTATTCTTCTTGTTGTTAACTTCCATTAACTATACTTCTGCACGAATTAAATATCTTGTATTTACAGATATTTAATTCCCTAGACCCAAACACAAGTCAATATTTTGTACACGATCCATTAGGGATATTCTTTGTAATTGATCTAAGTGGAAAACATAGTGCACAATTTAAATCCAAGGTTGACTGCCTTGGTGGTGGACGTAGCACTCATTATAGTGTGAACCATCCCAAAATACTTGTGTTATTCCTTATTGTTTGTCTATTACTTGAACTGCTTAGTTTCATTGTTTATATTATCCATTTCAGCAGAACTTAAGTAATCTGTAAAAGGTCTACCGGTAGTCCTTATCGGCAGACCTGAAACAATTTTCTTGAAGGTCTTTCGCTACTTGATTCTTTTCTTAGATTGCAAGTAACTTACTTAAAAGTTTTTAAAGTGTTAATAAGCTATTCAACCCCCCCTTCTAGCTTATTATTGTGCTCATTGGGACCCACAACGCTGCCTCAAATTATGCACTGCAATACATCAATTATAATCACATAATTCAATTTTGCATCGCAATATGCCAATTTTAAGTATGTAATCCAATTTTCCATTGCGTTGCATCACTTTATACACTGTAATGCATCAATTTTAATTACCTAATTTAATTAATGCATCGCGATGCACCAAGCAAATCAATCAATTGACGTATCACGGTGCAAAATATTGATGCATTGCATTGTAAATTACAATGAACCAAACCTTCATGTCCCTCTGAACATAATCAACAAATGATTTCAAATTGATGTATTTTTCTTGCATCCAAAATCCAAAGTGATACATCACGATTGCCAAATGATGCAACATGATTAAAAATTGATAAATCCATATTGAAAACGAACGTCAAACGACGAACAAATTTTTATTAGAACGTTTCTTCAAACAATTTACATACCTAGCAACACAACACATAAACAGAATCCATTTTGCATCAAACCCACAAACACAATAAATAAAAAGAAGAAGAATAAGATACTAGTGAAACTGTAGATCGATAGATGAATATGAATGAAAGTGAGAAGTTAGGGTGGTGGATTAATCGACTTCAAGGTGAAACACACAAGTGTTTTTATTTACCACTATACCTCCCCACCCTTCTTACTCTTCATCCCTGCGAATTCTAGTCGTTCTTTTTTTAACCAGGGATTTTATGAACAACTTTACGAAAATGGACTTTAGCTGTTGAAAAAAAAACTGACTGGAGCAATTATAAATTTGGAAAAGTATACCCACCCGTAATTTATCCAAATTGTTATTTAGTATCTTGAATGTTAAGGACATCTTTACGACAATAAAATTTATCTTTAGGCTTTGTACTTACATGACTAGCCCGTTGGACTACATTCGAAATTACAAAGAAATTTAAAATCTGGATCAACCTTTTTAGAACTTAGAATTTGAAGAAATTTCTCGCCGGTACCATTTCCCAAATATTTAATTGCTCCACTCCCTTGTTTTTTTTTCAACCGCTAAAGCCTATTAAAAAAATTATTCTTAAAATGTCTAAATCGGTTCCTTCCACAGCTCCTGTCAACATTAATTGCGGCAACGAAATGAGGATCGACCAGCCTGTCAGGTTTCTAGGGTAAAAGGGGTAGCGCCCTTTTGTAGGGTTTGGGGGCAACGCCCCTGAAAGGTAAACTTTTTTTATTTCTTAAGTATGACATTGAAATGGACATGAGCTGAGTTGAATGATTTTTCAGTAGGAACGAATGCAAAAGAGGGGGAAGAAGAAAGCTTATGATAAATGAAGAGAAAGAAGAAGACGAATGATATGAAGGTCTGGTTCATTATAATTTTGCAGCACGATGTATCAATATTGCAACACGATATATTAATTGAGTGTTTGACTTGGTGCAAAGCGATACATAAGTTGGATTAGACAATTTAAATTGATGCATTGCAATACAAAAAAGTATGAAGAGGAATGATAGTAGAGAGTTTAGTGGTGAGGAAAAACAATTATTACTATATAACTATTTATTCATCACCCTAACTTCCCACTATTTTACTTATTTATACCATGTTGTTGTTGTTGTTATTCATCGTCTTCTTTTTCTTCATCGTGTTTGTGTGATTCAAAATAGATTTATATTTGTGTGGTGTATTACTATGCATATAAAATATTCAATTAAATACATGAATATAATTTTTTTCATTGTTGGACATCTTTTTGAATCTAGATGCATTAATTCTAAATCACAAAATCACAATGCATTATTTATGAATCGTGATGCATCAATTTGAATTTGAGAAGCATGAAAGATGTATATAAATTTGAATAATTTGTTGATTGTGTACTGAAAAGAAGGTAAATGAATGTTTGGTTTCATAATGATTTGTACCGCGATGCATCAATTTTTTTACAGTGTGATGTATCAATTGGATTAGATAATTTAAAAATTGTTCCATCGCGATACAAAAATTTGATTAAATAATTTAAATTGATGTATCATTGTATATAAATTGATGCCTCGTAATACAAAAATTGATACAGTGTGATGCAGTAGGTAAGTGATCTCCATAGCGAATGTTCGGTTTATTACCGTAATTTTTTTGTCATCATAAATGTACTTTTCTGAATTTTAATTTAAAATGTATAGTGGACTGGATCCATTGAAAATTTGTGATAGGGACCGGCCCGAATTGATCCTGAAAAGTTCGATAAGCTAATCAATAATCAGAAAGCCAAAACTTTTCTTGGGCCAAGGCCCAAAATAGCCCGTGAAACCCCCCACACGTTTCACGAATTTTGGAACTGACATCTATAAAGTCGTCATAGCCCATGTTTCGATATGAATGACGAGTCGGTAGGTCACGTGTTAACTGCACACGCCAGTATCCACTATCCAGTTTACTAGATTACCCTAATCCCGCACACCGCGCACGTTAACCCTTAACCTACACAGTCAAAGCGCACGTTAGCACCCTCCACCATAACACACCCAATTCAATATATCTGGTTTCCCTTCCGTATGTGAATCCCCTTCTCTCCCCCCCCCCACACACACACAAACCCCCGACCCTCGCTCCCTAGGGTTTGCGAATAAACCACACTGCCCAGTAATGTCAATTTCTCCCCCCAACTTTTCACTTTCCGAAAATTAGGCTTTCTGATTTGCAATTTCTCGCTCTCTCTATAGCTGTATTTATTGATCTCTCAATGCCTGGAAATTTGTTCAAGAAATTGAGTTCCGGAAGTCGTACTCAGTTGGAAACCGCTTGCGTTCTCGACAGAGAGGTGGGCGATTTTGCGGCCGTTTTATTGGAACAGCTGCCGTTGAGTAAATTGTGCTCGATTGTGTTGTTAAGAGAACACATATTTTTTATTTGATAGGGGGAAAATTTGGTGGTTTTGACGGTGTTATCGGTGTTTTTGTATGGCGCCGAGTCGGAGAAAAGGTGCCAGTAAAGCTGCCGCCGCCGCCGCTGCTCGCCGGCAGTGGAAGGTTGGCGATCTCGTCCTCGCTAAGGTCAAAGGGTTCCCCGCCTGGCCTGCCACGGTAAGGTTCTACGGTTTTGTTGTTCAATTGGAAAAAAAAGTTATCTTTGGTAGCATGTTAGTTAGGGTTTTGTTGATTTTTTGTTTGCTTAGTGGAATAGCTTTGACTTGCATGTTCCTAGAGTTTTGGTAGATTTAATACGGTAGTGTTGATCGATCTGGCATGAAAACTGAATCTTTCTTTCTTAGCATGTGATTTTTGATGAGATTTTGTAGAGTTGGTTAGTGCAAGGACTCCAATTTGGGTGGAGATGTGCACATTCATTAATGCATGTATAAGAAAAAGTCATGATGACCATCTGAGCTATGGCAAACATAAGGCTTTTTTTATTTTTACCTATATCATAGATGGTTAGGACTTGGGAAAAAAGCGCTCAGTAAATTTTTTGGTTTGCTGGCAGGTGAGTGAGCCAGAGAAGTGGGGTTACTCTGCTGATTGGAAAAAAGTACTTGTATACTTCTTCGGAACTCAACAAATGTGAGTGTTCTTTTCACAGTAGTTTACTTTTGATGATTATATCTCTTACTAGTTTTTATTTATTCGAAAAGTATCCAATTAGTTTCTTTACCCTGAAGTAACTAGAACCAGTTTTTTATTCTGCTGGAGAGAGATTTGTTACCATTAGGCAGAGAAATTACTTGTGGTTGCTAGAGTCTGGACAATGATTTGTTACATTTGTGGATGCTGCATCCAGTATGTAATTGGTACTCGACACATGACACTATATTTCCTAGACCTTCTAGTTATTGAGTAACTTGAGTTTAAAGACTTAACCAGGTGATGATACTCTAGAAAGAAATAGGTACTTCGCTATACACATTTTATGTTCTTACCAGACTCTTTTGCTTGGTACATGAAGACAGAAGGTCATGTTTGTTATCTGCGGTTGATAATTAATTCGTAATGCCATATGTTTTGTTTTAACGTGACTTGGGTTAACATCAATCGAATCTAAGGAGTACTTTGGTGGCAGGGGGGTCTGCTCAGTATCGAGTTCTGAGTTGTGCTTGCATTCTAGCCCATTTTGTCGACTGACTATTTATATATCATAGTTATGATGTTTGCTCTGTCTGCCTAGTTGGCGGTGCACATTGTCAATCACTTTTGGATGTTTTGTTGATAGGTCATTTTTCATTTTTTTGTTGGGAGGTTTTATTTGATTGGAATAATGGCTTGCAGTTCATGCAATTTATCATAATGGTTTAATGTTTAAAGAGTATGTGTTATCATAGCCTGTTCCTACTGATCACTTTTGTAGCCAGATTTGTCATTTATGAGTTGTGGTTTTTAAGTTTAACTCTGGATGTCTATTGGCTGTGACATGCAAAATTTACACTGTTCTACCCCAAGCTCTAATAGGGCTTAAGCAAGAGTGAAAGCTCATACGTCATAGGATATACGGGAGCATGGGAGCCATATATTTTGAGTTTTGCTTTACCTATCAAAAAAATGAATACAATCGTGAGGCAGAAAAGGCAGCACTAAATTTTTATTTTTCCTTGGAAAATGAAGTTTTATTGATGAGAGAAAGGTCATCAACAAGGTGAATTGTACTTCTGCCAAAAGAAAGGAAAAGAAAGCACGAGAAACTAAAAAAACTGGAAAAACAAACAAACTAGTAGATCCCTGTGATCCAACCCGTACAACAAGGTGAATTGTTCTTCTGCCAAAAGAAAGGAAAAGAAAGCACGAGAAACTGACAAACTGGAAAAACAAACAAACTAGTAGATCCCTGTGATCCAGCTCCTACAAAAGGCGGTAATTGACACCCTTCTAGTCTCTTGTAGCTGATCTCATTAAGGAGAGGGATAATACCTGATCCAACCCCTACAACAAGGTGAATTGCACTTCTGCCAAAAGAAAGGAAAAGAAAGCACGAGAAATTAAAAAACTGGAAAAACAAACTAGTAGATCCCTGTGATCCAACCCCTACAAAAGGCGGTAATCGACACCCTTCTAGTCTCTTGTAGCTGATCTCATTAACGAGAGGGATAAGACCTTATCCCTCAAAATTAGAAACAAGAAGCACCTGCTCTAAGAATGTTTCTGACATCTTTCTGTCCATAAAGACAAAGGATCCCAAACATGAGCATGCATCACCCTCAAAATTGCAAACAAAAAGCCCTTCAATTGAGGGGCGCACCACCTCTGCTCCACTGAAATGCCATGAAGCATGCACCTCAACCTCGGAGTGATTGGGCAGTAAAGAAGAAGATGCTCATGTTTCTCAGCTACACATCACACGTATGGTGGTAAGTGCATTGAATGGTCTAAGGCTCTAGCCTCTAGGCCTTTGTCTGTAGTCATCAAACACAAGGTGAAGGACAAGAGACCATAGGGTACCTAGATTTCTCAATGAGGGAAGCCAACATAAGTAAAAGGCCAAAATACGAAAAAGACCCTGAAGTTTCCACCAAATTCCAAAGTGGTACCCAACCTAAGGTTTGTGTCATGCGAATACCTGACATTACAAATTGTCCCATAATGAACCCTCGGCCAGACGGCCGTTTCAATTGGGACGTTAAGTAGCACGTGCGGGGTAAAATAGACTTTTCCCTGCATAAAAAACGGTGGAAAACTTCAAGAGGTCGGCTGGAATTTGGTCAACGATGGAATTTGGTCAACAAACATACACAACTCCAGTGCAATCCACGACATAGTATTGTCCTCTATAGAAAACAACATCGTTAAAGCTCATGGGCCAACGATTGGAAACTCCTCTTCGCCTTGGAATACGAACTCTAGTCCAGATTTTGTCTCCCAGTTTAGAGACGGCAAGTTCACTATATTCTCCATAAATTACCATAACCGATGTGAAGAGGTTGATTCACTGGAGAAGATGAAAGAGGTTGGCTGGAGTGGGTGAGATGGATGGGGAGATGAAGCATGAACGGGGGGAGATGAAGCACGAACTGGTCCGGCTGTTTATGGTGGTTCCAGCGGCTGGTTCGCCGGAGAAGAAGGGATGATTGGTCCTGGGCATGGGGGGCGGTGACGGCGCTAGGGGATGGAATCGAGGCTGGATTCAGAGAGGGCAAGATGATGGCGGCCGGCAATTGGGAAAGAATTTCGGAGGAGATGAAGGGAGCGGATGAGGGTATGACCCGTGATGGCTGATCTGGAGCCTGAAGAAGATGGCGATGGAGACGGGAGGTTTGGTCGAAGGGATTGGGTGTGGATGATTTCAGTGAATGAGTTGGAAGTAGGAGACATGGTAGCTGGGCTGTTTGTGAGGATGGAAGGAGATGGACGGCTTGGTATGTAGATGGGCCAGAGAGACGGGAGGTTTGGTCGAAGGGGGCTTACTGGGTGATGGCTGGTACCGGAGATGAGCACGGCCGGATCTGTTTGAATAGAGGAAGACGGCGGCGCTGAACGGGGTGTGAATTGGAGATCAGAGGCGGCTGTGGATTTGGGCGAAGACGAAGGAGATGGCCGGTGGCTGGATGTGGGTTTGCCGGTGATGAAGATGAAGGAGGGCTGGCAGAGGATTTGGGCAAAGGGGCATCGGTGAGAGATGAGAGAGAGAGAAGAGAGAGAGAGGAGAGAGAGAAAAGAGAGAGGATTTGGGCAAAGGAGTTCTTTATAACTTATATAGCTTGAAGTTTCCCACCGTTTTTTATGCAGGGAAAAGTCTATTTTACCCCGCACGTGCTATTGCACGTGCTATTTAACGTCCCAATTGAAACGGCCGTCTGGCCGAGGGTTCATTATGGGACAATTTGTAATGTCAGGTATTAGTATGGCACAAACCTTAGGTTGGGTACCACTTTGGAATTTGGTGGAAACTTCAGGGTCTTTTTCGTATTTTGGCCTAATGTAAAAGAGGGGGGTTAAATGAATAGAAGTGTTCACTGGAAGTGGCCATGTACTTGGCAATTGTTATTAAAGGCAAGCGCCTCCCTCGCCTAAGACAAGAGGCAAGATCAGCCCACCGGAGTAGCTTAGGCACGGCGAAGTTGCAAAGGCGTGAAGAGGCGAACGCCTCTTTTTCCTAGTCAAGATGCAGCAGGCAAGCCAAGGCGGCACCTGATCAATTTTTTTTCCAGATTCTGTCGCGTCGTGTACAACTGGCTTGCCCCATCTTTTGGCCAGATCTGAGTGTCAATCAACTATATTTGCTCAATCCAAGGACACAAACATGATTGCCTCAAGAAGATGATCTCATATGAGGATTCACCTTCGCTGGAAGATGTCAGAATAGTGCACCAGTGCCGGCACCAGTCGCCGTGAACTATGCATCTTCGTCCTTAGGTTGGTTTTCAGATATAAGAAGTTTCCGACTGGATTTTGGTGGTTTTTTGAAAAAGAAATGAGTTGGCTAAAAATTAATCTTTCTCTTTGACCAAAGTGGGTTGAATTTGGTTTACCCTCATGTTTTTGAGTTTATTATTGTTTTAGTAAACTAAATTTTGTGAACTATATATCATGTATTTCTGTCATTGATAAAATGGTTGTGAAATTTGTAACAGTAATCTTCTTTTGATATATTTTTTTCTTAATTACTTGTTCGCCTTTAGCTCTTCCACTTCTCGCCTCGCCTTTCGGCCTCTAATTGTACCTCTCTGGCACCCCTCACCTTCAGCCTTTAATAGCTATGGTACATAGGATCAATTAACCAAGATGTTCTCGCTGAAAAAGAAATAAAGGTCTTTAAGCTAGGCGACTAACTTTGCCAATTCACATATATTAAGGTGCTTGATAAAATAAAGCTCTACTAATGACTACTATAAGAATTTAATGAGAAGAAATTGATAGATTTCTACACGTACAACAAGGACCAATGAATGTAGTGGTTAACAAGAATGATAACATCAATAATTGTAGTGGTAGGAGAACTGGGAAGAGCAGAAATCAGATCTAGAATTGATGTTTAAGAAGGATATGAGAGTGTATAATGCTATTGATAATCTTGCTTTGTGCAAAATAATGTTATGAAAAGGATATTTTGGTGAACCCCAAAGCATTAGAACTTGAATTATTTTATCATATTTGCAAATTCCTAGGAAAGATAAAGTTGCAGCAGCGCTAAACAACAAATAGGTTCTGGGGTAAGGAAATTTCCAAAGAGTTACACTTGGGGCATGGAAGTTTTGCAAGTAGTTTGTGTGCATTTCGTTTACTTCATTTTGGGAGTACAACAACTGATAATGAAACTGATTGAATATGAAATGTGTTCTCTTAGTACCAGTGTAACGGCAGCTAACTAGGTGGCTTAAACTATCTAAGAAGTAGTTGAAATTCTGATTTCGTTCAGCCAACTTATTATATCTACCAATATTCCTTCACAACTAATATAACTATCTCAAACTAGTTGGATCATTTTGCTGGTATTTTATGTTGTTGTTACTAGTATGTAGTATCTATAGTTGCAGGTGTAAACCCATTTTTCTATTTTCCTAATTAGCAATGGCACAATTAAACCATAGTTGCAGTTGTAAACCCATTTTTCCATTT
This sequence comes from Codonopsis lanceolata, assembly GCA_013146195.2. Classification (NCBI taxonomy): domain Eukaryota; kingdom Viridiplantae; phylum Streptophyta; class Magnoliopsida; order Asterales; family Campanulaceae; genus Codonopsis; species Codonopsis lanceolata. The sequence continues at coordinate 115,587,302 of CM028382.1, forward strand.
TCCTAATTAGCAGTGGCACAATTAAACTATAGTTGCAGGTGTAAACTTATTTTTCCATTTTCCTAATTTGCAGTGGCACAATTAAAATTGTAGAATAATAAAGGGGGAGAGATGGGGGGGATATAATCAAACTACTAATACTCACAAATTCATAATAATCAAGTCTGCCCAATTAGTGGGATTATATTTCTGTTTATACTCTACCTCTTCTTCCATATACATCTCCCCAGGTTTGCATAGCTACATTAATATATTTGGGATTATATTTCTGTTTATACTCTACCTCTTCTTCCATATACATCTCCCCAGGTTTGCATAGCTACATTAATATATTTGTGCACTCTTAACTATATTCGTGCATGAACCAGTGAGAATAATACATGAACCTTTGGACAATAAATAATAATTATCTGGGTATACCTCACTTTAACCCAAAAAGGTTGGGTTAAACATCTTGTTTCACTTGGTCCAGGACCCCATATGTTCTGCATAAGATTATGCTAGTGGTTTTGATTAGTTTTCACAGGGGAAGATACATCTGCAAGGAAGATGCTGGATTTGATTTGTTTTGTAGGGAAAGTTGTACAGTGGGGATCTCCCAAGGTCTAGCTGCTGGTTAGTGGGTTATGGTGGTTTGGCTGATGGTGGTGATAGGGGTATGGAGGTGGTTGAGGTAACAGGGCTTGGTTTGTATTACGGTGGACTGTAGTCTATTTGCAAGATAAAGAGTGAGAAGAAGTGGTGACAATGAGGTTTGTTTAAGTGGGTTCATAGAAGGCTAGTTATCCTTGTACATCCAAGATATACGGTTATCTTTCTTTTCCGCCTGATTTAAGCAGCATCATGTCAGATTCCATGTCACTAGTTTAAGGGGTTTATGTTTGGGATTGACGCCCAGACTTAAGCTAGTTTGGATTGCTGAAATTTTGCCCTTTTTTTTAATTGTGCATACCTATTTTCAAATGTATCTGGTTTAAGGGGTTTATGTTTTGGATCGACACACAGACTTCAGCTCTTTTTTTATTTGTGCATACCTATTTTACAAATGTATCTATGTATCAAACTAGAGGTGGGAGAGATGGCAAGGGCGCTCAAAATACATTGAGATCATTCCAATCTCCATACCAACAAGGGGTCACACTTGCCTATTAAAAATGATTCTACTCTACCTATATTACCATACGGCTGGAATCATCTTTCCCTTTTATGTTTATTGTGTGAAGATTAATTCCTAATCTATTTGGTAAAGCAAAAGTTATGAATCCTTAATTTTTTGTGAACCGGGTACTGGTAGACACAATATGGATAAACTCGAAAGTAGTAATGAATTAAAGGAAAATGACATTTATATTTTTCCAGGCTATTTATGATGATTTAACTTTTAAGGTCTGTTTCAGGACAGAAATGCATACCCTTCTTATGATGTTAAATGGCTTGGTTCCCTAGATTGGCCTGAATAAGAGAAAAAAATTGTATGGAGTTGCAGTTATGTGTTGTTCCTATTGCCCTCTTAATTTATCATTATTTTGTTTTATTAATTAAGAGGCTGCTGAAACTAAGAAGTAGTATGATGACGAAGGAAAAAATGGCACTACTGAGAGTTGATGGAACGTGAGGAATACTCACATTTTTGAAGATCACGCGCCAACTTTTTTTCTTTTTTTACTTGTCTTTGGGCTTTTAGACGAGTGACATTGTGCATCTTTTTAGAGTGAGGGCGGTCCTGCATTAGCTTCTAGTGCTCTTTTGTTATTTTCTTTTTGCCTTTCACATTTTCCTTTATTTGGCAGATGGCTTGTTCAGCCTTTTTTGTTTTTTTTCTCTGATCTGATAAAATTTCTTTTTGCTCATAAGTTTTATGCATTTTGATATTTGTGGAAAGAAGGCATTAATCTTTTCTCATGAATGGGATCACTTGTCAATATTTGTTTTTGATAGGTAAGTGTTGTTATGGGGATTGGAACCAAAGACTTCAAAGTCTTTGTGTGAGTGCGCTTGCCAATATTATTTGGATTGCTTGGTATTAATGTGTGATTTGTAATAGTATTATGAATTGAGTTCCAACAATCTAAGTGGCTGTTTGGAAGTTCGTAGTGGATAATTTAGTTTACTCAACTAAGCATTGTTATAGTAAACCAACTTTAGGTAAAAGATTGAGGTTTTTGGGAATGAGGGAGGTAAAAGTTTGTTATGGCATTATGGGGTCTTTTCGGTTTTATGGTGCGTTTGGACCGAGAGGACGCTAGAACTTTTGAAAGTCTGAACTTGTCAAGGACCCTTTTATGGGATAGGGTGATCCATTTGGCTTTACTATGGGCATCTGCTAGATGCACCTTTTGTGGTGTTTCTCTTTCCTTTATTTAAGAGATTGGACGGCCTTACTTTTCTGGTCAATGTACTTGTAAGTTTAACTTGTTTTGCTCTTTGTTTGCCTTTCTTGATCGATTTCTCATCCACCTTCTTGTAATTTGGTCATATTCTTATATGTATTCTTCTTTTTCTTATCACCCAAAAAACCCAAACGTTAGGTTGTACTGATTCAAACTTTGCAGCTTGATTAAAGATAATTGCTTGAAGAGAGATACACGATATATATGCATTTTGTTGGATAGTGTGGTGTTCATGGCTTCTCTTTTGGCGTCGGATATGGATGCTTTCTTGTGAGGTCCCACTCCTGATCATTCAGGAGTGAGTAGAAGAAATATGACAAGAGGAAGGAGATGCGAAAATTAGCTCAAAACTCAATTCAATTCAATAATCTGCTCTGTAATAGTTTTGAGGCATTACATATGCTTTTGTGAATGTTCTCCAAATATTAGTACTAGGACTAGGGCTAGAATGAAACTATTACTACTAGGGCTAGGAAAGCAATTAATTATGAAATAATAAAATTTCCCTATAAACAAGTAGATATAACTAATAATACTAATCCTGATCTACCATGGACACCTACCCAATTGACCAGAATAGCTTGTTTGTCAGCACATAGTCTTTGGCCTTTGTCTTGGGCTTTCAAAGCCAATCTTAAGAATCCATGAAGCCATTGTGTGATGCATCAACTTTTTATATGAAAAAGAAGTTAAAGAAATGCTGATATCATCGCATGTTTTTGAAGATATGCAATCAGAATTGTCAATTATCCTAGATGACACGTTGACTGATGCACTATTCTTGCTATTGGGTGATCACAAAATGACATGGCTATTTAGCATACCATGCTGAGCAACAGGGCTATTGGATTCAACTAGTCGTAAAAATTATCATGAATATGTTTATCCTTGGTATATACTTCTTCAAGCTTTTAATTAGCTGATATAGTTCGCTATTCTTATAGGAGTTTACTGGTGTCTTATTTTAGTTTCTTGATGTTAGTCTTGCTATTGTTGTATTAATTTCATCTTTACGTGACTCTTGTACTGTTTATGACATCTGTCTCAAAAGAAGAGCCACTTCTTGACCTTTTAAAATCAACTTGATCGTTTTTCAAATGAAAAGTTTGGCGTGTATTTACTTATAAAATTCTAGAACATGAGTATCCTTGGTGTAGTTTTACAAACGTTGTTACTTTTACTCTCCACAACTTCGTAAACATATGTTAGAAAACTATCTGAAAAAGGTCAGAGTGTGACAGTATTTACTAACACTTTTGTCGGTACCATGGTCCATAATTTGATGTACGAGGTTTTAGACCTGGTAAGAGTTGTTTGAGAAGTCTACTGTGAAGGTTTTTTCTGCTGTGCTGGACTGAGAAAAGAGAGTTAATTAATTTTTAGGAAAGCATCAACAGATTTTCCTCTCTATAAATTTAAGTGAGTTATTCCCTTGAGCTGGCTGAGAGCCATCAGAAAGAGGGACTAATCTCTAGGCTGATGTATGCCTGGACAATCCGCTGGCAATCTTTATGACTAGTTAGTCACTAATCGAAAAGATGATGCACCACTTTATCGGTTTAGCAGCATAAGACATGAAACACAGTGGTGTTTTTTTCTTTCTTCCTTGTATGCTAACCCCTTGAGTTAGTGATAAGGATGCAACACATTGTGGGGGTGATATAGAAAACGAAGCAGTTCATGGTGGTACGTAGGTTCATGATGATTAATGAAACATCAGTCTGATTAGTTTTTGTTGGTTGTTGTCATCTTCTTAGCGCTTGCCACTAACTTTTATGGTTCAAAAAGAACATGCTGGTACTTGGGTTCATGATGATGGGTGATAAGGTTCCTCTCGCGGTCCCGCCCCTTCTCTCTTTCTCTCTCTAGAAGTTTTGTACAATTGTTGGTGCTCTTCTGCAATTACTATTACTATTAAATAAATGTTGTACTTTTCTTTTTTGTCTATTCCAAAAAAATTGTCCACTTTCTAAACCTCTCTTTTTTAGAAGCACACTTTTACCACTTTACCCTTACTTTTTCCGCCTACTTTAATTATGACCACATGTTCAAGGGCTTTAATGGAAATAACATCTTATACCAATATTTATAATAGTCAATTCAATTTTCTTTTATTCCTTGTGCCCAGTCAAACAGGGGATGATTGTTTAAGGATGGAGGGAGTAGCATTTAGTTCCGCATTTGCTTTATAAGTAACAAGGCAAAACACTTCAAATATCTTAATGCTGTATCTTTAGTATCGTCCTTTGTTTACAATGCTGTTCATTGATCATTAGGTTTTTGCTTCAATATCATAGATCTTGTTCATCATTGTGTCCTCTCAAACCGCAGCTCTTAATTATGCGGAGATTGCATTTTTGCCTTGATCATTGCGCTTTTGTTTTTTTTCTGTCGACTTATATTCATGGATTAAGGTTACATTTCGGTACAGAGCCTTCTGCAATCCGGCTGATGTGGAAGCATTTACCGAAGAAAAGAAAGAATCTCTTCTAATTAAACGTCATGGCAAAGGTGCTGATTTTCTTCGTGCTGTTCGCGAAATTATTGATAGCTATGAGAATTTGAAAAAACCAGTCCAAGAAATTAATGACCATTCCAGTGATGAAGTCATTTTGACCAATACTGGTAAGTCGGTGGAAAATGTGGCCACTTCAGGATCAAAAGATGAAGTTCTCATAGCAACAGTTGACTCATGCTCAAAGACTTCAGATTCTTCTAAAGCAGGTGATGAGCCCGTCTTTCCGATTGAAGTTGATGCTACAGCAACACATATAGATGATTCTTATGATAAGAACATAGCTTTTGAAGAGCCTGATGGTAATTTGGTGATTGCAAAAGCACCCCTGCAATCTACATATTCAAGGAAAAAACATGGAGATATGCAGGCTCAAGGTTATGTCATACAGAAAAGGGCACCATCTGCTCGAAGGTCTCGAAGTTCATCAAGGGTCGAATCCCGCAGATTCCAGACCTTCAGTTTGCCGTCAGCCAACAGTGGTAAGAGTACTGGAAACGTTTCCACCCATTTACTGCGAGATAGATCATCCAGAAGGATTAAAAGGATTAGGAGTTCGCAAGATGCAAGTAATGGGCCTGTAACCGATTCACCTCCTTTGCTCTCAAATGGAAGCCTTGAAGAAAATGGTTCTGAAATTCTCACTGTTGATTCTGATACTCACAGTTTAAATGAAGTCAGCACTGTAGAGTCTGGTTACAAACATCTGCAACCTGAGCAAGGTGTTGAATTTTTTGAGGGTGATGTTGAGCTAAGTAAAATCCTTGATTTCCATGCAAACGCTGTTATTGTCAAGAAGAAAAGAAAGCCCAGCAGAAAACGTGTTAGTAATCGTACTACTGAGGTCCCTAATAGATTAGATAAACAGGAAAGTTTAGGGATGGAGGTGCACAAGGCCGGACAAACTTTGTCCATTGATTATGAAAATTTTAATGAAAGATATTCTAAAGAAGATGGTGATGAGCACTTGCCTCTAGTGAAACGAGCCAGGGTTCGAATGAGTAGGGCATCATCTGCGGGCGAGGAACTGGATACCTTGTTAGAAACCGAGGTAAAGCCTTCAGAAGTTCCAAGTAGCAGACTGAAGCGAGACAGCACAGCGATGAATAATGGAGAAGATACTCCTGTTGAGAGAAGTTTGACTTTTTTAAAGGGAGTAGATGATAATTTATCATTATCAAGCAAATGTATAATGAATAAGCCTCCACTTTGGGAAGCCAAAAAACATCTGCAATTTGGATGTTCAGTTGATGGTGAAGCCGCTTTACCGCCGTCAAAACGCCTCCATCGTGCTTTGGAAGCAATGTCTGCTAATGCTGCTGAAGATGGTCAAACCTCTTCTGCTGGACCATCAGTTATGAAAACCGTTATTAACGGATGCATTTCATCCACAAGAGACTCTAACTTGTCGATGGAGAGTGAAGCAAGAGGTGAATTTGGGGTGGAAAAAGTAGACTCCTTCAGTGATGGTGTTTCTCAGGACTGTAAGTTGTGGTTTTCTGACTCTTCTACTGCAGCAGCTAAAGAAAAAAATACAAATGTTCAAGAAGTGGCAGCTTGTAGTAAGCCTATCAGAAGTAATAGTAGTAGTCCAGAAATTGGGCCAAGTGAAAATAAACTTGTCGAGGCTGTGGAATGTGCTAATGGTAAAGATCTTGGTTTGTCATCATCTGGTGCTTGCAATGCTGAAACTGTGGTTGCAGCAGAAAGTACAAAACCTCTCTTACCTGTTATTGGCGAAGAACAGGTTTTTGCTGAATGCAGCCAAGATTTGGTGTCCTTGAAGTTCCCTGTTAAGGATGAGTGCAAAGTTGAAGCTTCTGAGTCGCGTGAACCATGTAAAGAAGAACCTTCAGATCTCTCCAGGATGAGTATGGATCCGATATCCAGCAGTGTGGAAAATGAAATCGGTTCACCACATAACGACGCCAATTTGCTGCTTCATTTTTCTCTGGGTAATTGTTCTCAATTGTCGGTGCTTCCATTAGATGAGAACAACCATGACAATGCAATGTAAGCTAATATTTTTATGATGTGTTTTCTGATTTGATAATAATAAATACACATTCCTCGAGATTTTCTTCTTTCTGTTGAATTTTTGCTTTTCCTAAATATTCCCAATCTGTTCGTTATTAAACTTTGTAGCTGTTGGGCGTCTTCATCTTAGGTCTAATGTCGTCAAAGAAACTAGATTACCAGTGAAGGAGCTAAATGCTACTCCATCCTCCTCTACCATGGTGGGTTTGAAGTCTGCTGCCCAGGGACTGGAGGAGTTTTCTCATTCCACTTCTCCCTCAGAAGAATGTTTGAGCCTTAAGACTGTGTCAGGTACCCGGCCATCCTCAACTCCGACAGATGGGTTAGACTCAACTGCACGAGCTTCTCCTCCCAATACTTCAATTTGCAACATATCTACTTCAGATAATAGTAATTCCCTTGAAAACAATGGCTGTTGTAGTCCTGATGCTCATTTGCACCATGAGAAAGAAAAACATGCTGGCAAATGGAGCAATGCCACTGAAGCCAATGCTACTCTCACATCATTTGAGTCTAGTCTTGGGACACTGACAAGGACAAAGAAGAGCATTGATCGAGCGACACGCAATGCCATCGACTGCGCAAAGTTTGGTTTTGCTGCTAAGGTAGGGTTATTTCCTGCTTTATGTCTTCTGGATTCACAGGTTTTTAATTGATGTACCAAGTTAATTGGTTGATCATATTGACTGTGATTGAGCTTTACAGTTTTGGTCTTGCCTTTTTGTTGGTGCGTATATATTGTTTCTTGTTTCTGGATGCACATTGGAAAACTTTGCAAACAGATTAACAATGTATAGCAAGATCAATCACAAAGAAGAGAGAGATTGGGATCAGCGGACTATCGAAATTTTATTATGTCAACCCTTAAAAATGTTCTAGGGATACAACTATATATATGGATACAATACCAAATTATAAAACCCTCAAATAAGGAAACCTGCCAAAACAGCCCGTCGCTGCAAGGTGGTCGCCTTACACAACATAACATGCCCGCCTATTTGGCGGTACGTAATACATCCTTACAAGGCGAGGCACCATGATGATGCGGCTGCCTTGTTCTAAACCTGACACTCCGTACCACGGGGGGCTATGCCCCTGCACCCCCCTTCGAGGTCCAATCAAGTCCTACAACCTGCCCTGGCCAGTTCCAACAGGCTGTTTGTCTGGGTAATCAAGTCATCCTATTCTCAACATGATAAGATATAAAGCCACAGCGTAGGCCATATAAATATACTACAAGCTTTGCTCAAGTAACTAAGATTTGAAGTTGTAGACTATCTGTGAGAAACATTTATATATTGAGTTACATTTATTCTTGGTGTTGAGTAGATTCCCTTTCTATTTCTTTCTTATCTTATTGCGGTTGTGATGCGAGGATGCTGTTTCTTTGTATTTGTTACCTGCTGCGTTAAGTTGATAACTTATGGAGGTTTTTGGTATTTAGGTGATGGAAGTTATTGCCCGTAGTTTGGAAGGTGAGCCAAGTTTGCACAAGAGGGTGGATTTGTTTTTCCTTGTGGATTCTATTGCTCAGTGCTCTCGAGGCCTGAAAGGTAAATATCACTTCAAGTTTATAACTGTCCTGTGATATTCTTGGTTATTGTGTCCACTTTCCAAAGTTTTTGGCATCTTCCTCCAGTAACTCAATTTGTTCTTTAATGGGGGTCGTCGTTGATGCTGAAATTTAAATTGAGTTTCAGGTGACATTGGTGGTATGTATCCTGCAGCAATCCAAGCAGTCTTACCGCGTTTATTGCTGGCTGCTGCTCCTCCAGGAAGTAGTGCTCAGGAAAATCGTAGGCAGTGCTTGAAGGTTTGATTCAGATTTAAATTAAGTTCCTAAGGTTTCATGTTTTTACCTCGGTAGGTACATCTATTAGAGTATATATGTAAACATTATTTATTTTTACTATTTTTGTTTTGCTGTTATCTTGCATAGGTTCTGAAGCTTTGGCAGGAAAGAAGGATCCTTCCAGATACCTTAATTCGCCACCATATTAGAGAGCTTGATTCCCTCAACTATATATCTTCCAGAAGTGCTTACTCTCGTAGGCCATTCAGAACAGAAAGGGCTTTTGATGATCCCCTTAGAGAGATGGAGGGTATGCTTGTCGACGAATATGGAAGGTGGTTTGGGTTTTAATCTTTCCATTCTCCCTCTATTAGTTTTTTATTTGTCTTATTCTAAAGAGATGGGGGAAAATGACCGTTTAGAAGTTATCTCGTGCATGGACTTTGTTACATAGAAAGTTATACGTACTATGATTGTTGACCCTTACTTTTTTATGCAGTAATTCAAGCATTCAGCTTCCTGGTTTTTGTATGCCTCCTATGCTAAAGGATGGAGATGAAGGAAGTGATTCTGATGGTGAGAGTTTTGAGGCTGTTACACCTGAACATAATCCTGAAAATCCCGAAGAACGAGAGAAGGCACCTACACCTGCAATTGAAAAGCATACACATATTTTGGAAGATGTTGACGGTGAGCTAGAAATGGAAGACGTAGCTCCTTCATGTGAAGGTGTTGTGAATGCTGCCAGTGATGTTGCTGGAGTGAATGCTTCTCATCAGCAATACGGACAACAATTTCCAACCCCTTATGCGCCTCCGCTGCCGCAGGATGTTCCACCATCATCTCCTCCTTTACCAAAGTCACCGCCACCGTTGCCACCCCCTCCTCCACCTCCACCTCCACCTCCACCTTCTCTTCCTCCACCTCCATTACCTGATGTGATTAATAACTCTCATGACCCAAAACTCTACATGGCTCCTCAGGTACGTTGGAAACTCTTTTGCTTCATGCATTCCTACTAATAGCCATTTTTTGATTTAAATATATGTTGTTGGCATGAGAGTTGCTTAAGTTGTAACTGTGGTTATTTTTCTTATTCCCCTTTTTTCTGATATGCCATTTATCGCAGAAGATGAATGATGATTCACAACATTCAATTGGCCAGTCAGTACATTGTCATGCTCAGGAAAGCAGAGATTCTCACATGGAGATGCTGGTGCCAGAGCCTGCTAATACTTGCTCTTTCAGTGGTCTTCCTGCCTCAAATCTTCCTATCCGAGCTGTAAATAATACTCACTTACGGCCTCCTCATCCGGCTCCTTCATCTCAATTTTCATATTTTCAAGCAGATCAGTCGCGAAAGGAGATTCCACCCCCGTCTTATCCAAGCAGGTTCCAATTTGTGCATGGTACAGACAGTGGAAATTTTCAGAGTGACCATGACAGAACGAATCTGATCCCACATGATGAGAGCTGGAGGTTTTCAGCTCCTTTTTCTGGTAAAGTTGGTAGTTACTGGATTGATTTTGTATGTTGTGCATGTTATCTGTTCTATTTTCTTAGTGGAATATTCTTTTGTGCCTCTGCAGGTCCATGCTATCCTGATAACACCAGAGTATCTTACGCTCCTAATCAGTTTGTGGGCCCTCCTTATGAGCCAGCAGTATCAAATCATAGCTGGCCTTACCCTCCCCGTCCTGCGACTCATCGGGAACTGTTGCCCCATAGACCTCCATCTGAGGGTCCAATTCCTGTGGCAATGAGAGGTTGGTTGCCCCTTCCCCACTAATTTCGTGTATTATACCAATTAATTCCCCCTTATTTTGTATTCTGCTTTCTGGTTGGTATTTTGATTTTTATTCTGTTTCAGCTCCTTGCTTTTGGAGGCCAAGGTGACCATCAGCACTCTTGCTCATTGTTGTTTTAATGTTACATGGGGAACTAAATCACTGACACTTGTTGGTAATCTGAGGCTCAACCCTTTCTTACCTGGATTCTGCGGATGCTCAAAAGTAAAAGATAAGTTCATGATCAGCATGTTCTCCAGAATAGGGAGGGAGGGGAGGTGGGGTTCAGGGCCGGCTGCATCAACAAAGAACAAACCACTAAGGATGGCACACCCCATGCGTGGTTGTATATATGTATTTTATAGTCTCTGCTGCAATTGCAGTGCGGGAAGGGGAGAATGGAGAGAGAGAGAGAGAGAGAGAGCTGTAATTTAACTTTCCTTTTGGTGCCAACTTTTCTGTATCATTTTGTTTATCTTGCCCCCCCTTTTTTTTAATCTTTGGGAAGTTGATGGGCTACCACCAAATTTTTGGGCTCTTTGGTTAGACGGTTAATCATGTTTAGTCCTTTCTTTTTTGGGTTAAAAAAACTAAAAATCCCAGAGATGCTTGTACATTGCGACAATTTCTCTCCCTGTTTAGGCGGTTTAGAATGAAAGCTAATACAACAATAGTTGCTTTGGTTTTGATCTCAACTTGGGCTTGCTACTATTTGATAAAAGTTGTTTTCCCTGTTTTTTTTATTTTTATTTTTGTTGAAGAATTGATGGCCGAACCAGTTCCCTCGCTGGCTGAAAATGTATTAGTAGCCGTTAAGTGGAGTTGAATTCTCAACTCGTGCTTTGTTTCGAAAAGAAATATTATTGGATGTGATATTATTCTTGTAATTTTCACAAAACATTTGTATTGATTTAATTTAATTTTATTACCCTTGATTTGACTCTCAATTTAATTTTTAGGTCCAACCGTTACATGAATATCTTTGAATAACACATTATTTTAGTATTTATAATAGAATCAATTATTTTTTTCTTAATTTATATGTCCATTCAAACTTCAAACTGAACACTCTTTTAGCCTTCAAGTATGAAGAGAGTATTTCGAAGGCTATATTGACAAGTGCTTTTAAATGTGGTTGCAATTTCATTTTTATCCTTAACTATTATTGAATTCTTAATTTCAAATACTTTCCTTCCGTACGGTTTATACACGTACAAGAAGATTTTTAATGATAGTTGATTGAGTTAGATGTTGAAAATTAAGGAGATGGTGGAGTTATTGATTTCATTAATAGCGATTATTGAATAATAAATTTAAGATGAAATATAATTGAAAAAAAAATACTATTTATAAGTTTGATAATAATTCATGAAAAACTAATTTTTTAACATGAGATAATTTTCGTGTTAACGATTATGAAAGGATTAAACCGAGGGATTGACCCTCGGCATGCCAAGTACTCGACCCTCGGCACAAAAAAGGGTCCCACCTGAAAAGCCACCAGTAGCAAGGACAGGACCACTCACCCCTAAGATAATCACTTCAGCCTCGGCATCGTGACACTCGGCACTGTGACGAGCCCAGCCACGACTGGGCTAAAGACCACTGACACCCTCGGCCCCGCCACCAGATCAGTTTCCATTATCCTCAGCCTCGGCAAATAATAAAAGCCTTCGTCACAAGAACCACTCGGCCTCGGCTTCGGATCAATCATCATCCACCCCGACAAACCGTTTCCCTATGCCCGAGAAAGCCGCTGCACGCAACCACCAACTCCCTGACAAGCGCACAGTTCACTCATTCCTGACGAAGACCCTCAACGCATTTAATGATTGCCGCTTTATGCTCCTCAATCGCTAGCTGCCACGTCGCCATACACTTCAGGTATAAATAAGAGATCCCACATTTAAGGCAAGGTAAGTAATTTGAGCGATATCATAACTCTCTTATCACAGCTTCCTATCAAACATTTATCACGGCCTATTTATTACCAATTCTCTACCGGAAACCTGACTCTCACACCGGAGGGTTCTAGTCGGGCCACCCCGACACCTTAACGGTGTTTGTTGTTTATTTTGTGCAGGTCAAGCGAAAAGGACGAACCAGAAGCTGCCACATCATCCTCGCTCACACGTGGACGACAAGACAAGATCATCACCAAAAACGCGTGATCAGATTACATGTTGAAATAAAACTTTATGTTTTTTGTGAACTTAGTTTTATAGTTCCAATTGATGCAAGTTTTTAGAATCCATTAATAAAAAAATAAATTTACAACTTTCAAGCCAATTAACTTTCTAAGAGATAAAACCAATCTTTTTTGTTCAACAAATAGGTGTTGACACTCAGATTGCATGGGCTTTTAAAATTAATTAATTAATTAATTGAATTTCTTTCAAACTTATGACACTTTTTTCTAAGCTTTATTACTAGGGCATGTTAAAAAGAGAATGAACGGAGGGATAGACTTGGAGATTTTTATCGCAATACGTAAACGTAACACTTAAAACACTAAACATAACGCAATTTAAAATATAAAATTACCTACTTACCCCTCTCACAATTAAACTCATTTAATCTCCTAACATTTATTTCTAACAACTAACCACCCTCCCTCCATTAAGGTCATCTTTAACAAGGAACTCAAAATTTGATCAGATTTTATCTCAAATTTAGTCTATTTTAACATCAAACACTATTCCAGCTCCAACTCACAACCCAAATCTCACCCCAAATAAAATATACCTTAGCATTTTCTATTTTTATTTCTTTTACTTTATTTATCAACATGTATATTAATTTGCTATTAACCTTTTAAATAATAATCATTAAGATTGCACAATTAATAATTTTAGTATATTTAATAGTTATATTTATGTCATTAATAATATTTAAAAATTAGTAAATTTTAAACTAAATTGAAGAAATATAATTTAATAAACATATAATTACTTGAAAATACCATTAAAAATATTACAATCAATACAAAATATAACAATCCCTTTTAATATGTATGCATTTTTTTTAGTTTAAATGTGAAATTGGTGTTCTATAATTAGTATAATAATATTTTATTTATTTATTTGTAAACGAAATCTACAAATGATAGAAAAAATGTTATAAAATTATTGAATTAATAATGTTCAATAATTTAAAATACTTAATATTATTATTATTTATTTATATTATCTAATATTAGGTATTTATTAATTTTTAATACATTTAAATAAAAAAAATTTATATTATAAATAATTTTAACAATTGTATAATTATTAAAAATTAATTTAATGGCATGGATCCCACCAATACCAAATTTGGGGTTATGCTACAGTAGAACCCCAAATTTGAGGTAGCACTATAGTAAACCCCAAATTTGGTATTGGGTTTGGGGTTCGATTGGAGGGAAAATTGGTGACCAAACCCCCAAATCAAGGATTTGGGGGTACCGTAGGAGTTGGTCTAACTCCCTCAATTCCCTCAAACCCTTAAACCAACTCATTGGTACTCGGCACCCCTTTCTCCTCTCTCCTTCATTTACTCCCATTATCTCCCTCGATTCCCCCAAACCCCTATACCATCTCCTCGGCAAACCCCATTTCTCTTCTCTCTCTCTCTCTTTCATTCAAACCCCCCCTCAACCGACTTTTTTTTTCTTTCTCATCGTCTCACTCTCTCCCAACCGAACTCCTTCACTGCCAAAAACTCGCCCACCCTCCTTTAATCCTGAAAACTCCATCACTCATCACCCTCCATTACTCGAAGCCTTTACTGCCTCGATTGGCATTTTCTGTGAAAACGTTCGCTAGGAACAAACGGATCTCCATACAAACGTCCGCTAAGGCACATCAGCCATCTACAAAAACATCCACTAAAAAGATATGGATTCTTTCATATTATTTTCGTTCAAATGCAGCGTATCTTTGAAAACATCTTCGTGTGATGGACGACTGCTTAGCAAAACATCCCTTGATTCAAGTGGAAGTTATTTAAATTGTAGAATAATGTTTTTTAACATATATATATATATATATATATATATATATATATATATATATATATATATATATATATATATATATATATATATGACAGAATAATGTTAAAATCCATTCAAGCTGAGTGAAGGGAGAGAGAGAGGAGTTGAGTTGTTTTGTTTGTAGATGAGGTGAAAAGGAGTAGTGATTGGGAGTGGAGGAGGAGGAGAGGACTGGTGAAATGAATTGGGGAGGAGGGTTATTGTAATTGAAGTCAGGGGTTTGATGTTTTAATTAGAGTGAAGGGATTATTGTTATTTTAACTATTAAATGATGTTAGGTTTAGTAATTTGAGTGTTATATTAAGGGTCGCTCTTTTTTATTTCTCATATTTTTTTAAAGATCTATTGGAGATGCGCGATGAATCAGAAGTTGGATTATGGTGCGCTATCCTAGAACCCACGAAGGGTGTTGGTCGATTAAAACATTAGGACGATGGTCATGGAAGTTGATATTCGCTAAGGAGTGTTACAATTCACCTGCACAATAAACTAGCCCCGAAAATGGATGGCGCTTAAGAGTGCAACCTATAGGGCAAGTGCTAGGCTCCGATGAGTATGAGGGCACGATGGTCATTGCAAAACCTTGGGCATGAGCGACCGTCGGTGTGGATATTGGTGGTATTAGCAAATATTCAAATGAGAACTTTGAAGGCTGAAGAGAGGAAATGTTCCATGTGATGATGTGAACGACACTTGCATATGGGTTAGTTGGTCCTAAGAGACGGGGGAAGCTCGTCAGATAGCGCGTTTCAAAAGGGTATTGGGTTATAATTCATGAACTGGGGCGTGGCGGCTGACGACAACGTTAGGGAGTCTGGAGACGTCGGCAGGGGCTTCGGGAAGAGTTATCTTTTCTGTTTAATAGTCTGCCCACCCTGGAAACGACTCAGTCGGAGGTAGGGTCCAACAACTGGAAGAACACCGCACGTCGATGGTGTCCAATGTACGACCCTTGAAAATATGGAGGACCGAGTGCCTCCCACCTCCGATCGTACTCATAACCGCATCAGGTCTCCAAGGTAAACATCCTCTGGTCGATGGAACAATATAGGCAAGGGAAGTTCGCAAAATGGATCCGTAACCTGGGGAAAAAAGATTGGCTTGAGCACGTTAGCTATTGTCGGACTGCTCAAGCTGCTTCTACAGTGAAAGCAGGTCGCCGCGTGCCGAGGGATGGATTGGGAACGACTTCTTTGGGGTCTTCCTCAGGCATCGAAAAGTCGACTCAGAACTGGAACGAACAAGGGGAATCCAACTGTTTAATTTTTTTAAAAAAGCATTGCAATGGTCCATGCGGATACTCATGAATGTGATTTCTGCACAATGCTCTGAATGTCAGAGTTAAGAAATGACTTAAATTGATCTAGATCAAAACTAGGAAAAAAGGTCGGTAGGATTTACTTAATTCTAATCAATCTCATAAATTAAATAACTAACTTATTTATAATGTATGTTATAATCTCATTTACAATGCTACTTTAAATCAAACTTATAAATTAATGTAGGCAAAACCATTCATTGGCCACCAAATTTTTCAAAAACTTACAAGGCGGCCACCGAAAGTTAAAAACTTGTAATGAGGCCATTGAACATTAGTTAGGTTGCAAGCGAGCCTATTTTTTGGATGGACGTTAGTTCCGTCATTAAATCAGAGTCAAATATCTATTTTGCCCCTTCAAATTGACAATTATTCTATTTGTGTGATATTAGAAACCAAAGGGGTCCAAGTGAAAATTTTGGATAATCTTCTCTATCTCTCCGACTAACCCAATTGAATGGTATACCCACTATTCGTATTCCGTCTATTCGTATCTCTCATAAACCCTAGCAGCAATGGAGTGAAATCACCAAACCTTGCAATTTCTATCCCAATCTTTCCTCGGCACTCTCTCTCCTCTCCTTGAAGCTCGTTATCATGCCGAGAAAAACCTTTTGACGCCGCCGATTCCTCTAACTACGGTCTAGCCATACTTCGCCTCGTTGTCGATCCATCCGTTAGTGAGCAGATCCGCCAGGCTACTGCTGTTAACTTTAAAAACCATCTCAAAGCTTGGTAGGGACTGCAATCAGCGTCCGCCCCCATTCTCGACACTGAGAAGAATGATGAACCCTAAATTTTTAGATTCGAAAAAATCACAACTTGATGACGATGAAGATGTTGGCAGCTTCTTTTATTTCTTCCTCCCTTATTTGAGTTGTTGATGATGACTTATTTTCTTTCTTCTTCCTCTATTTGGGTTCTTCCCAAATTTTATCATATGGGTTTGATGGGGGAAATTTATAGGGTTTGAGTCCTCTATTTGGGTTTTTCACAAATTTTTTATCTGAGTTTGGTGGGGGAAATTTTCTTTCCAGTTTGATTCAAATTTCAGTTTATTGACAATGATCTGTACCCGATTTTGTTTCTTGATTATTTGAAATCGGGGGTCCCTGCAATAGGTGGTGGTCTGCCGATTTTGTTTCTTAATTATGGCTAAGCAAATAGGAGGTGTATGGTTGAGATGATGGATTCAAGCAGTAGCAGCGATGTCTAACATGAGGATGTTTATGACAAAGATGAGTAGCAATGTCTAGTAGCAGCAATGTCTGAGATTTTTTTTTTGTTTTATGGAAAGTTAAATTGGGGTTGTCTAACTTGGACCTCTTTGGTTTTTAATATCACACAAAGAGAATAATTGTCAATTTAAAGGGGCAAAATAGAGATTTGACTCTGATTTAGTCACAGTACTAACGTCCATCCAAAGAAATAGGCTCGCTTGCAGCCTAGCTAATGTTTAGTGGTCTCATTGTAAGTTTTAAACTTTCAGTGGTCGCCTTGCAAGTTTTTGAAAAGTTGGGTGGCCAAATGAGGGGTTTTGCCATTAATGTAAGTTATATATCTTCTTTTTCTTTTTGTTATTTATGTTTTATATTTAGTTCCTTTTTTATACCCCCTCCGTCCCTAAATTATCGTCATAGTTGACCTGACGCATGGATTAAGAAAAAACAATTGACTTGATTATTTATATTGGTTTAATGTGTACTTTCCTTTAAAGCACATGTGTATGTGGTTTATAATTAAAGTATAGTGAAAAAGTAAGGTTAAATTGGTAAAAGTGATGTTCCAAAAATGTAAGTTTCAAACTGAATAATTATTTTAATACGGACGAAAAAGGAAAAAAATACGATAATTTAGGAATGGAATAAGTATGATATACGGAGTATCTTCTTGTTCTTAAAATTCCAAAACAAAAACTAATGGTATGATATTAATTTAAGACCGAAAATCTCCTATTAACCAAAAGAAATTTTACATATTATTTATATACTCAATCGGTTCTGAATTATTATCATACTTTTATTTTTTTCGTTTTAAACAAATTATTTTATATATAAATTTATTTTTAAAACAACATTTTATCATATATTTTTTTTCATACATTAATTATGGGTGGTACGCAAACAAAAATTACATAGGAATATTTTGTACTGTAAGTTAATTATTTTGTCAATAATTTAGCGACGATATATAAATTTGGTCAAATCGGCGAATTCCATGTGAATGTGTCGAACAAATCAACCGTATTGATGTGCTTTATGTGTTGAGAGCTGTCAAAAGACAAACTATAACTTGGAATTGAAAATAAAGAAGAGAGCACCCAGCTCAGCTCTGCTGCACCCTCGCCGCCGGCCGGTCCCTTAACCTGAGGTGAGGGTTCTGCACAAGCGCTGGTTTCGAGGGTGAGGATTGTTGAAATCTTTAAGAGAAAGAGCTACGTCGAAATGGGTGCTTCTTTGTCGCTTCCTCAGAAGTCAGTTCATGAATTCACTGTCAAGGTCATCTCCCCCCCCCCTTTCTCTCTCGCTATACCTCTCTGTGTGTCTGTGTTGGTGTTGGTTTTGTGCAATTTTTTATTTTGACGAAAGGGGTGTATTTGTGTCTGTAGTTTTGTGGGCGTTTGGTGCGATTCTTGATTTTGAGGAAAGGGATGTGTTTGCAATTTTTGATTTTGAGATAAGGTTGTGTATGTGTGTGTGTTTTCAATTTTATTTTGACTAAAGGGGTGTGTTTGTTTGCGTGTGTGTGTTGTGCATGTGCAATTCTTGATTTTGAGGGGAGGGGTATGCTTATGTGTGTGCAATGGGTGTGTTTGTGTTTGAGCTTGTGTGTGTGTATTGTGCAAGTTTTGATTTTGTGGGAAGAGTGTGTGCAGGATAGCAAGGGGCAGGAGGTGGATCTGAGCATCTACAAAGGGAAAGTTCTTCTCATTGTTAATGTGGCTTCCAAATGGTTCTCTCTCTATGCCCCTCTAAAATCTTGATTCTATTATTTCTTTTTCTTGTTTAATTTTCTGGATAGTGGCTTTGTTTTGATCAACTTGCTTGCGTGGTTTCTGAAACAGTGGGTTCACAAACTCTAACTACCCCAAATTGACTGAGCTTTACACCAAGTACAAGAGTA
Source organism: Codonopsis lanceolata (assembly GCA_013146195.2). NCBI lineage: Eukaryota > Viridiplantae > Streptophyta > Magnoliopsida > Asterales > Campanulaceae > Codonopsis > Codonopsis lanceolata. The sequence continues at coordinate 115,606,300 of CM028382.1, forward strand.
AAGGTAAACCCTTTTCCCAATTCCCGTGAAACCAAAACCCACCCTTTGTTTTTTTTTTTTTTCGTGTTGCTATTTCTATATGGATTCTGGGAACCTTAAAACTTCAACGCTTAAGGCCTGCTCTAGTCTAGAGAATTGTTTTTATCACCTTAAATTGCTGCTTAAATTGATTATGGATTTGCCTTTTTCCTAAACATGCAAAAGAGATCTCATAATTACACCCTGAAGATTCTAATTATAGTCTTTTGACCTGTAAACACTGATCCACATCAACATTTTTGTTATAGTGTTACAAGATTACATATGGTCAATCAGTATGTGATTTTCGTAATGTTCAATGATGCAACTGGCAAAACCTATGGATGTACTGTACCATGTAGCAACTCCCTCGTTGGTTGATAAATTTTGGTTAAAGCTGATCAATAGCTTTGAGGCTACTCTTGCTTGATTCCATTGAGTTTGATTTTTATAATCATAGTGAACTTGAAATGTGATCAATCAATTAAAAATTCATTGCCCATCATGGGATTGCGATTCTGCCATATGAATAGAATGAGTACATATCCAGTGACTTGAAGTTCCCAGATCAGTTTACCGGATAGCAAGAAACCCATTAATGTCACATTACAAATGCTACTGATTCTCCTTCTCTCTCTCCAAAAAAAGAAAAATAACCCACTTGCACCACATACCTATTTGTTGCCCTTTGATTTACGTCAAAAGCATGCAATATTTTGCTGTGTTCTTGTTTATTTTCCCTATATGACTAAACTCATGGGCTTCTGCTTATGTTGAATTTAATTTGCCCGGATTAGGTTTCGAGATCTTGGCATTCCCATGTAATCAATTCATGAGACAGGAGCCTGACTCAAGCGAGAAAGTCCACGAATTTGCATGTACAAGATTTCAGGCCGAATACCCTATCTTCCAAAAGGTAACTGATGTTCTGCAACAAACTTAAAGATGCAATTGGAGTCTATCAAGTTGACATACATACACCATATGCAGAAAGACTGTTATTCCATAGATCGTATACTCCTCCCCCTTCTCAAAAATGGCTAGATGGTTCATTTTGTAGTTTTTGGTTCTTTTTGGTGGCTTTGTAATGATTGAAACAAAAGGAAGAGATAAAAATAATGGGACCGAGGAAAGTGAAAATTAAACTATGAAACGAAACCACAAAACCAACTGTGTGCAAAATGGCTTGTGCTTGCCTAAAATAAGAGTCTCATTTTCAAATTTAAGCTATAAATCTTAATTTTTTTTTCAGTTTCTTTCTTTTCAGGGGCATTAAAATTCTCCAACGTGTCATACAAAAGAAATTACATTTTATTGTATATTGAAGTAAAAGTAAAAATTTAAAACGTTTGAATTTTCAAATGTGACTCTCTTTTATGGGACGGGTGGAATATTTGACATGGGATCCCCTGCATTCATTTGATTGAAACAATGATGCTTTGAATTGTTATTTTCTTTCCAGACTAACTAGTCTTAAATAGGATCCTTGGTGATGTTCATGCCATCATCCATAAAACGTAAAAATTATATAGTCTCAGTACAGTACTACGGAATCTCTTTCCGGGTGATGGTGGTGGTTGGGGGGGGGGAGGTAGTTATTCTTGAACTTTGAGATCATGTTTCTTTCTTCTTACTGACATGTCTTGTACTCATGAAGGCAATAAAAAATTGATCCAAACCCTTACTTGAGTTGGTTTTGGATATTATTAATAGTCTCTCCTGTTCGTTTGCTTGTTGTTCAGGTACGCGTTAATGGGGAAAGTGCAGCACCCATTTACAAGTTCCTAAAAGCAAGTAAAAGTGGGTTTCTTGGATCTAGGAGTATCAAATGGAACTTCACCAAATTTCTTGTGGACAAGGAAGGTCAAGTCATTGGTCGCTATGGCTCAACCACATCACCACTATCCATTGAGGTAACCAATCACCCCTCCTCTTGTGGAGTATTTATGTTTTTGTGATTCATGCAATTGTTGTGAAGATTATGCTTCATGGATTGATTCCTTGAATTCTCTGTTGCAGGCAGACATCCAGAGAGCGTTGGGAGAGGTTTGAGACACGGTTCACTCAGGTAGACAAAGAAGTTGGTTCATTCGAGGGCATAGAGAGAGGTTTCATTTATTACTGTCATGTACTTGTGGTGTGTTTTTGTGTCAAGGGGGTTTACTTGTACATGTTGGCATGTTTTGGCACTTTGCTTGAATTTTGTGAAAAGAAAATGCTATATATATATATATATATGATTACTTCTAGAAATAGTTGTGGAGGTTGTAAAACTGATATTTTGTCTATTGGGAGTTTGGTTTGTAAAATTAGTCATCATTCATTCCAGTGCTGTTTATGTAATTTTCACATAAGCATATATTTCTTTCGTTTCGGCCAAAAAGTCCATATTATTTTTGGATGTTTAACGTTTAGAGTTTACTTTCAAAACTCATAAGAGCCGACGTCTCCACCCATGGTTGCTTAAGCAAAGAGACTTGGTATCGAGTCCTTGTGCGCTTAATTTCCTTGGGATAGATTCCGCTTCTAGTGCCTCTCGAGCAGTTTAATGCAAAAATTGTACCAAATTTCTTTCACCATCTTCAACGGATTTACTTTTAATTTTAATCTAAAAGGAATATTTCAAGTATATTTTTTCATTATTCTATTTAAAATATAGTAAAATGAACCGGAACCGCCGGGGAATATATAATTTGTACTCTCTACATCCTAAAATTATCGTATGGATTGATTTGACACACGGTTTAAGAAAACACATTTGACTTGAATTAATAATATTAGTTTGATGTGTAGTTCAGTAGTTTATTTTAAAGTACATGTGTATATGGTCCATAATTAAAGTAGGATGAAAAAATCAGAATAAAATGGTAAAAGTATTGTTAAAAAAAAAAACTTTAAACAAAACAATTGTTTTAGTACGGATGAAAAAAGAAAACAGCACAATAGTACTAAGATTATTGGGCCATGTAAAGAAAGAAAAAAAAATAGAAAATAAAATTGTGAGTAAGATGTATTAATCAGGTGTGATACGAGGTGATCCCTCGTCCCTCGTCATCAGTGAACGATTGATGCAATTGCAAGCTCCGCCGATTTATAAATTTTGAAAATCGAGATCGAGGATAGATTAGAAAAGGGATATAATAAATAATCAGGAAACAATTTGAAAAAAATAAATTCGGGCACAGAAATGGGTGGTTTTGAATCTGTTGCTGAAAAATCAATTCACAATTTCACTGTCAAGGTATATCTCTCTCTCTCTTGTATATGAATATATCAGTTATGATCATGTGAATTGTAGAATTAGGGTTTTAATTTATTAGTATTATTTTGGGGAGGGTGTACAGGATAGCCGGGGGAAGGAAGTGGATCTCAGCATCTACAAGGGGAAAGTCGTGCTTATTGTCAATGTGGCTTCCAAATGGTTTATTTTTATTTTTACCCCTCAATTTCTACTTGTCATTAGCTTCAACTAGTCAGTTCATTTTTGATATTCTTTTATTTGAACTATTGTTTAGTTAAAGTTTAAAGTTAAATTGATTTGATTGTACTATTTCCCTGTTGCTCACATCACCTGGGTAATGGGTTTGTTTTGAATTGATGGCAACAATGGTCCGTACAGTGGTTTTACAAATACAAACTACACCCAGCTCACTGATCTTTACAACAAGTACAGGGATAAAGGTAAGATTTTGAATTTCTCCTCAAGTTCAACTCTATATTTGTTCTGAATTTCTTTCCTATATAGCAATTTACTTACTGTATTTATGATGTGATGTCAGGGTTAGAGATCTTGGCATTCCCGTGCAATCAGTTCTTGCAGCAAGAGCCTGCAACGAGCGAACAAGTGCATGAATTTGTATGTACCAGATTCAACGCTGAATACCCAGTTTTCCAAAGGTAAGCACTCTTGTTTGAAATTATTGATTCGGTACATTTTATGTAATTAGATTTTGCTCCTATAAAAGACAGGTTCAATGCATGTGGAACGATCCGTCTTACCTTACGAATTAAGATCCGTAATACACAAAGACTTGCTCTAGCTAGATAGTAATTAGTATGTAGATTCCCCAGGAATGATTAGGAACATGGTGTTGATTCTGTACAGGGAGTTAGTATTTGTTATGTCTTTTTTGGCATTGGCATTGACTTGAGGATTTCATGTTTTGTTATGTTTGTCAGGTAGATGTGAATGGGAAAAATGCAGCTCCCATCTACAAGTTTCTTAAAGCAAGTAAAGCCGGTGGAGGTTTTTTGGTGTCAGCCATCAAATGGAACTTCACCAAGTTTCTAATTGATAAGCAAGGCCAAGTAATACATCGTTATGCCACAACAACTACCCCATCATCCATCCACAAGGACATTGAAAATGCATTGGCAATGGGATACGAATGCGATGATGATGATGATGATGCTACTGCTACTGCTTCCATCTAAACATCAACCTTTCTTCGATCAAACATGGGAGTATCTATTCTGTAGTAGCATTTAGTATTTAGGGTTTTCAACTTACGGCAGCGCCGACATAAGAATGGGACACGGTTAAGCAAGTGGAACGGTACCCTCCCATAAACGATGACCCAGAACGACACGTGGCAGGGTTCCCGGCCAGTCATTTAATGGAGGTGTCAATGTGGGACAGGTTCATCATGTGGAACAGGTCCAGATCAGCTGACGATGACCCGAGACGAAACGTGGCACGGTCCACCAAAGCAAAGTGAGACTAGTCAGTTTGTCTAATCAACTCACAAATCACAAATCACAAATCACAATGGAAAACCCATGTGATTTGTGAATGTTGATTAGCATTCAAGCCCAAGCCTTCCAATAAATAACTACTCTCTTTGTGTTCATCCTAATGTAAATGTTAAAATAGTTACTTTTTTAATTATTCCAATGTTCATTTATAATTTTATACTATGATATACTCGTTCTGTTCACACGTAAAGTGTCTTTGTTAGAAAATCATTTTTTTTTAAATTATATTTTTATGTCTTAATTTTTTTAAGGAGTACAACGACGCATGAATGAATGTTTATGTATATGGGTTATGGCCTATGCCCTATGGGTTACAACAATAACTTAGAGTCACCTTCTTTAATTTTCGTAAAGCAACTTGGTCCTATAATATATCACTTAAAATAGTTTATTATCTCCATAAACTTTTTTTTGATTTTACTCCATATAAACGTCGTAATGCAGATACACCTGAACTGCCGGTAATGATCCGTGACCGGCCGGCATGTCGGGTTGATTAGTTACGACACCGGTCCCAAAATAAATTCAAGAAAAAATTGTTTACATTTTACCAAAATTACCCTTATTAGTTACTCTAATTAAAGATGTGTTATTCGAACTTTGAAAAAAGAAATACAATGATTTAACGAGGGATATTAAAAGGAAATAGAAAATAATCATGTAACTCATGAACAATAATTGCACTTAAATAAGGCTAGATGAGTCTTTTTATAAGCTTCTTTAATCTGTGTGCAAATTTTTAAATTGTCACTTATTTTTGGACAAGATATGAGAGTATACACACACACACACATATATATACGTATATCGGTATATATTATAACATGCAAACACCTCACGATGATTAAAAGAGTGAGAACCTCACCTGGAACTATATGGATACAAATAAGAAACATGGTTAATTTTGCTACTATATTTTGACGAATCATTACATTTTGTCAATGTACTTTTTTTCGAGCGAGATTGTCATTGTACTTTTAAAGATAAATACAATTTCGCCTCTATCTCTAACAGTCATCTAACTTCTAACGGAATTAATTTCAGTTGTCTCTCTTAAGGTTTTTTAAAATGTTTGAAAAATCCTTAATGATTGTTGATGTTAAAAGGTATATGGTGTTTTGGTTTTTAAATTATAAGGGGGTGCCTTTTTTTCTTTAAGGGTTAAAAAAAGATATTTTATAAACAAAAAATGTGACATAAACATACAAATAAGAAGAAGAGATATATAATTATCTGAATAAAAAATAAGAAAAATATATTTTAACTAATTAGCATGTTTATATCGTCTTAATGAATCATATAATAAAAATATAATAATTTTAAAAGAAATATAATCAATTAGTAATATATTTTGAAAAAAATTAATTCGTGAAATCCAGTCGTTAACACTGATTTCATTGAATTTAATTTGTAAAGAAAATTGACTAAAATTATAACTTTTTTTTTTGTATTAACATATTTCAAAATCATTTATAATTGGAATTATAAAGAAAATATTATAAAAAAATAAATTTTTTAATCAACATATAATAGCTACCCTAAAATTTGTGAGGTGTTATTAAAATTATAAATAATTCTCTTTTTTAGAAGAACAATTTATTTATGTTATTTAATGATTTATGTTTTATATATTTTATTTAATAATAATTATTAATTTATTAAATACTTTTTTTATATATATTAAATAATTATGTAGTTTATTTATTAATCTATTTTTAGTAAATATTCAATAATTATTTAATAATTTAGTAAATGTATTAAAAAATGATAATCCCCTCCATACATGTGATGAATCCCAATCATTAAATATTTAAAAATGATTTAATCTCATTCGGTGGATAGCTTTCGTCAATTGTGAGTGAGCTACTGAGCGCTATGTGATCATTTGTATTTTTCTCTTACTTTTTTATTTAGGCAATATATATTTCCTTCTTATTTGTGGTCTTATATTTCATTCATTCTTCCCTTTTTTTTATGTTCATAAAATATATTTTTTAACCTCTAAAAGAAGGAAAAAAAACTCTCATAGTTTAAAAACCATAAAAAACCATTTAATTTTTAACTTCAACTACCATTGAGTATTTTCCTAGATTTTAGAAAACTCTAAGGGAGGCAAGTGAAATTAATGTCGTTAAAAACTGGATGATAGTTAGTAATAATGGTGAAATTGCATCTTTTTTTTTAAAGTAGAGTAACATGTAAAAAATTGTCAAAGTAGAATGAGAAAATTAACCATTTTTATAGCTGCAGCCAATTAAGGAGAGAGCGAGTGTCTTATTATATGTGTGTAATAAATGGAGTCATTGAGCATCTGAATTTAAAAAATTCAACAAGAAAACATAATGTGCGCTTCATCCTAAACATGAATTGGGAAAAAACATTCTTAAAAACTAATTCTTTACGATTTGACCAGAAACATTCCACATGAAGATCGACCAATTATGGTTAGGCATCCATATCTTTAATCTTTTATGCAAACAATGTATGTAGATGAATTCATCTACTTATTGGAGACAGTGGTGACCCTGTACAAGTAGTAGCCGATCATCAGTCCTTTTCAAAGATGGTTGGCAAGGAGACAACTGGTAGGTCCAATTTGTCATTAAACTTATCCAGTGGGGGCCCAACATTTGCAAACCACATATTCCACGTCATAGTTTTTTTTGACTTATTGACTTCATCCCTCTATATAACACACCTCAACTCAGCACTCACAACAAACTTCAAGAGAAGATGGCAGCAACTTCCTTTAGGAGCTCTAAACTCCAGTCGTTTCAGCGGTGTACGAAGCAAATTCGGGAGCAACGGGCGCGACTTTACATCATATGGAGATGTACTGTGCTTCTTCTTTGCTCAGATGATTGAGAGAATTTTCTAGGGGGGAATCCATCTCTACTCTGTATAGTTAGTTTTTTGAGTGAAGGGTAAAGGGTCTGGTAGATAGATCATAGATGTGGTTAGAGAAAGAGAAATCAACTAATGTAGCAAAGTTGTAAGAGTTAGTTCCCCACTCCAGGTTTGAAACAAGAAGCTTTTTAAATCATTCGCATTCATAATTCCAAATCATATAAAGTTACTTCTCCACTGCTATTTATAGATCAATAGATAACTCAGCTGTACAGATAAAATCTGTGAATGGTTTTATTATAAACAAGCTAATAACCTCCTCGGATTTCCAACCTAACCATTCTGTAGCCAAACAACCCCCACCATTATGAAGCAAAATTGACGATGAAATCCATCACTTTCCACCACTGAGGATGCAACACACAAACAATATACTTGTCGTACCTTTGTTCTATTCACAATCATTTACTCCCATCAAATTCATATATCATCACACAACTCCCATCCATCGTCACTGGTCTTCTCCTCTCCATAGGAAAGATGCTTAAAAACAGGAGTAGTGGCACTTGCCTTCATGGGCTCCGATGAATCAGCTGCTTGTGCACCTTCCTCCACAGTACGGTATGAATCTAGCTCCGCATTCCTCTCGAGAGTCTCGTATGAATCCACAAGCTCTTCACTCTTCTGAAGTTTGTCGCACGAACCAGCCAGCTCGGGCACATGCACAGGAGGTGACATACTTCTTGATGATGAACGAGACGATGAGCCTAAAATGCAGATTGTTTGGCTGGAAAACAAAGATGTGCTCAGTGGAACGCGATTGTCAAACTTTTCTTTCAGAAGTTTCACATCCTGGCACTTAACAGATATTTCTCCTCTGCACAAAATATGTAAATGTTCAATTACACAGATAATTTTCCTAGGACTTCATATAACAAAACAAATAGACAAGTCAAGCCAGACCCATCAAATTCTCCTATGACTTTAATATATATTGACACACAAATACAATCACAAAACCAGTACATTAACTATTAAGTCAACTAATTGCATGGGAAACAACATACTGTAGCACATCAACAATGCGGCCACGATCCATGAGGAACTCCTGCAACTGCAATGGAGAAAAACGAAGATGTCATATTGTGGACATAACTTGCTTCTTTATGGTGGATGGTGTACAAGAGAAGTGGTTTAAACAAAGTTCAACAAGCCAGTCAATTAATACATTGGTGTTCTCCTCTGCTTCTTGCTTCAGTAATCTAGACTCTTGGACAACCTCATCCATGATCCTTTCTTGAAAAGCAAGTGCTTCGCGTGCGGATGCTTCTTTTTCTACCTTTTCACGCTCTGCTTCTTCAATTTCTTTCTCTGCAGCACTCAATCTTACCTCAAGAGCTTCCCGCATCTAAATGATAAAACGCTCATGAGCATCCAAAGAAAATATACTAACTATTAAGAAAAATTAAGTTCTACATCAAACACAAAAAGCACACAAAGGAGTAGTAAAAGAACTAATCTGAAAGACTTGGACATACAATAGAAATGACCAAAATATATATAGATAAGGTGGAACTGCCAGAATGTAATAACATTGTGAAGAAACGCAAGACGCAAAAACAGATCCAGGAACCATTTTATACTAACTTTGACTTGAGCGAAATTCACACCATAAGAATTTAATATGAACATTTAAACAGAGAGAACTGCCAGCACCTCATTAAGAACTCTAAGAGATCTGTCACGCTCTTCTGACAAACTGAGCAGGCGAGACTGAAGCTCCTTAGCTTCAGTAGTTAGAACGGCTTTCTCTGCGTACACCTCTCCAGCATGCTGCACCCAACAGTTAAAAAGATGAGTACAGCACATAAAAATTTTGAAATGCAACCGATCAAAGACTCTTTATTATAGTGAAAAGAGTGTACAACCATGTCATTTGCTTCCTTTGCGCGTTGCAGAGCAAGTTTGAGTTCTTGCACCTTATTATGAATATCAACACACCCACGAGTAGCTTCCACTTTTGCTAGCTCAGCAGCTTTCTCTTGAAGTTCAACTTCTCTAGCCAAGCTGACAACTGACTCCACCCCTGATACCAAGCTTTTCTGCACCAATTTAAGTTATAAGACCAGCTTGCAGAGCATTTTATTACACACAAAACAAAAGTATCAATCTTCTAAGAAATATATGAAACTGATAAGATAAACCAAAGCCGTGTGCCACCATCTGAACAGAGTTTGAGCTAAAAAATATCACGAAAAGAACATTCATTACAGATTAGTCATAAGATCACGAGTACAAGTACACATACAATGTGAATGGAAAACGGCCAGATGACGTACTGGTAAAAAAGTGCATGCGGGGACAAATCCAGAATGGGTGCTGAAGTACAAAGAGTTGAGGTTAAATGTGATCTACTTGTGTACATCATTTCATGTCATTTGAGGTGCATGACTTGTGCCCACAAAGTCAATGTTACTAAGTGCATCCATAGACCAGTACGACAATGACATGCTTTGTACGGCGTTGGACCAATAGAAAAAATGTGAATACAGATATCCAAGATAAACAAATACAGGGCACAAGCAAGAGGGTTTATGAGAACCAAAATAAAAAACTAAACAATAAATACCAGCAACAATTAAAATAAACTTGGAGGCTATACATGACTCGAGTAACTATCAAGACAAGGCAAAGTAAAGTCCAACATCAAAATACCTTGTTATTTCTAGCCTCTTCAATAAGATCCTCAAGAAGGTCGATGCTGCAAACATAGCCAGATCTTGGAACCATTGTTTTCATAGTTGACTCATCCTGGAGATCAACCATTTCAGAAGTCGATAAATCTTTCTTGGAAACAACATTGATGGAACGTTCTTCTGGCTCCTCAACATTGGGCCCAACTACTAACTGAATGCTGCTTTCCTCAGAATTCTCCAAGCATTCCTGAACAGCAGAATTAGTCTCTGACGAGAAACCATTTTCACACAACTGTTTTTCATGGTTTCCCCTATCAACAGCTGACAGAGACTTCTCCGAATCTTCCCAATCAGCTTGAAGATTTACATTGTCATTCGCTTCTCTGCTTTCCTGAGGGTGTGAAAGGAGACGTGAAAATTGAAGAGAGGCAGATACTTCGTCACTTCTTGCTTTAAACTTCCCCTTCCGAAGTGAATTGGCTTCTTCATCTTCAGACTCTCCAGATGACTCGATATGGGAGGACATGTAAGGGCTCCGACTGCTGCTGTTTTCACCTTTTTCAACATAATTCAAAGATCCACCTTCCAATCCATGTAAAGATTCCAAAAAGGTAGCATTGAGCCGATCCGTAACAGTAGAATCTACAGCTACTAAGTTAACAGAACAAGACAATGGTAAGGGTCAAGCTAAAAATGGTTGGAGACATAAACCAGTGGAGCCAAATTTTATCAGAGACACACATCAACCTTGAATATATACAATCTAATGCATCAAGCCATCAATAAAACCCTAATATCATGCATGTTAAACAGACATATTACCTTCAGATATACTCCCACTCACATTGGGAGAGCTAGATTTAGTCAATTGTTTCGATAACGACGGAATTACTTCAACCAGAACAGCTTCAACTGCAGCATCTGGATCCTTAGCATGTGCAAAGGCAACAGCCCTCAGCGCACGAGAATCAACCTGTCCAAAAGAAAGCAAATGAAGCTTGAGGCAAATATAAAAATAGGACAAAGACTTTTGGATCCTCCACTAAAAAACATAAGCTGATCAAATAATTGCGACGTCACTTATAATTTAAGCAACTGAACAGCCAAAAAACAGGAGGTACAGCTTTTTTCCTCATGAAAACTCCAAAATGTCTTTGCATCAAAGAATATTGTCAAAAAAAATATATTTTAGAGGACATGTCCGTTTAACATAGGTTTCAATTTTTCCACCAGGAGTTTTCAAATACATTTGTAATTAATTTAAAATCCAACGGGATTTTCTGTAGTAGATAATAAAAGATCATATTCAACATAATTAAGGGTCACAAATTAACCTACTTTTTTGCGTGAAATAATTCATCCTATAATTAAGAGTTATGAAAGGACCTAATTAGCTTGATTAACATTATTAAAATTTTCAATGATATAACCACTTCATAGTCATACAATTTGGTAACTTTTCAAAATGGAACCCAGCAAACAATAAGAATAGCTACCCCAAAAATGGGTGCTACAGAAAGTCATTTCTGATTCATCAAATATATGCACACCATACAGAAGTTTTAAATCCACATATTCCATAGCCAATAATACTCTTTTGATTCGAAATGGTTTGATTCATAAAAGCTTGAATTAGCATGAATATTGCAAATTCTCAATTTCCATACATGCACCAAAAGTGACATTAATTTTAGGACAAACGAATCAATGTTTGAACAAAATATAAAGATTATCTACAACAAAATGGCATGACCAAGAAACAACAGGTTACCTGTGGAAAGACATCAACCAATACCCTATGAACTTCATCAACACCCATCTTTATCAGCTCTGAAACAACGACCAAAAACTATAAATCAGCGCAGAACAGATCATCATAACAGAATCATAAGAAACAGATGAACAAATAAAGGTATTATAAACCAAACCAATCAGATATTACATTAAAAATAACAAATTACACCGATCGATTAATGAGAAAAATGGAACTTTGACCATAATTGAAGAGGAATTGCGAACAGCTAAAGTGAGTAATGTACAATATCATGTTTAATTGAGTTTTAAACTCTATTACAATAAAAAATGCACGAAAATATGCATTTTCGAAAATAGTTTTCTGACCTGAATACAATTGCAGAGCAAAAAATTGCGAAAGAATTTTTCTATGATAGTATCTAAGGATCAATAATACGGAGAAACCCTAGATTGCACGATCAATAGGGTTTTGAGTAAAGAAAAAAAAATACTGACCCGTTTGGATTGCGTTTTATTCTTCGCCAATTTCCAAACCCTTATGTGAGAGGTGGTAAGTGTGAATGAGGAATAAAAGGGGTAAGTGCTCGCCTTGGGAAAGAAGTCGGCAATATTGAGGTAGCTAAGTAATTGGGGGATGGGGGTGGGGGGGGGGTGGGGGTGGGGGCGGGGTTTAATTGTTTGTAACTAGATTTTTGTGTCTTTTTTTATGGCACGGTGTCAGTATATCTGATTTCGTTAATTGAAACGTTAATGTCTAAACAGAAAGTGCGATTTTAAAAAAATATTATAGTTAGGGTTACATTACTTCAAGTTTTAATTGAGGGGCGCTATTCGAACTCGACCTATAGTTAAGGAGGTTATTTGTAAAGAATTATATGTAACTGACCTATGAACGTTTGATTTTGCGGCGGAATCAACCCACATACCAAGATAGTCTCAGTCAATTAATTAAGCTCTATTGTGAGATTATATAAATGTAAGGTTGATGTTTTGTAAGGGGTAATCTATTATGAGATTATATTAATATAAGGTTGATGTTTTGTAAGGGATAATGATTTATAAGATATCTCAGGGCGTGACTGCTTATAATATTAATTGTAGGGGTGAATTTGTAACAGGAGGGTGAGATAAAATAAAGATTTAAAAGTGGATAACTACTCTCACACGTGTGAGTGTGAGAGTGAATACAGAATACCAACCATTAAATTTTTTAAAATAATTTATCTTAACCTCTAAATAACTTTAATCAATTATATATGTGTGAAAATGAACTCTATTGTAATATAGATAGGAATAGGAACGGTTCTTAAGAGTGCCCCAAATCAATTTCATTTCTATTGTTTGCCCCATTCTTTGCCAAATATTCAGTTTGGAAGGTGTTTGTAAAAGAAATGGAAATGGTAACGAGGCAGATTGGGGTGGATATAGATTAGCTTAGGCCTAATACCACTGGCATCAGTAAGGCAAATGAGGTTATGATATTTCTGCGAGCATTAGACCTTAGAGTAATTATATGCTTAAATTGGTGATGATTTCAAACGTGTCATTACTAATAAAAAAAGGTTAATGACATTATTGGTCCCTCAATTATGGGTCATTCTCAGTATTAGCCTCTTAATAATTTTTTATCAAATTTGAGTTCTAAAAGTATTCAATTTTCACAGAAGGGGTCCTTCTGATAGATGTCGTTAAATTACCAATGTGCCTCCCACGTGTATTTAAAAGGGCTAAACTGAAATTTTATCAAACTTAACATATATCACAATTTATAAACAAGTCCCTGGAGGTTTAAAAAGAAACCATAAAGCCTTCTTCCCTAATCAACATTTGCAGATGTTGATTATTGGAATATGTTTCTTGATAATTTATTTATCATCTTGCATATTCCATATATTTGATTTGTTTGCCCCCATTACAAGTGAATCATCACAAGTGGCTAAAAGGTTTGCGTACTGGTTAGTGTGGCAACTTGTGTGATTTCACATAGGTCTTTGATTAGGTGTAACCTGATCAAGTCCTACCTCCTATAAGATGATCAAAAGCAGACAGCCTTTCAGATTGCACGTAGCACCGGAGGACTTACAGCAATGTCCAAAGCGTTCAGCGGTAGACATGTCACAAGTCCAAAAGCTCGTACCGGCAGACATCAACTCCCCTTCATCGAACGACTTGCTTCCAATGGTACGAAGCCTCGGCGGACTTCAAAATGCTTGCGCTTCTGGGAAAAGTCGACTAGCCGATCAAATCAATATAAATATGTTTGTGCCTCACAAAGCCTGACATATTTAAAGCTACAAGACTTTCTCTCACTCTAGTAGTCTATCAAAGTCAAAAAGCAAATTACTTTATTGGACAGACCACCTGACAGTGCAATAGTCGTCAGACCTACTCTTCACAGACCTATCAATTCAGTCTGACAGACAATGAGTTCCAAGATCTACCAGACGAAATCACCGCCCAAACAAGTCAGAGATCTTATGGACAAAGATCTATATTCGATAGTCTTCAGCCACTATATCTCCAACTGATAGAAATCTTCGTGCACTCATCCTTCAACGATCATATTGATTCTCGCTTATATAAAGACCAGCTCTCACGCTTGAAGAATAGAGAGTGAAGAAAATCATATGTGTATGCACTACGGTGATAGAGCATCACAGTGAGCAACGAGTTACTCAATCTACTCAAGAACTTCATTGAAAAGGAAATCACCAAAAGAGATCGTCTTCACCAACGTATCTTTGATTTCTGCAGTGCGATGTACTCATCCGACTCACGCAAAACACCTTCAGTGGATTGCAAGGAAGAAAAGCCTGGATACGAGAGAAGATTGGTCAGAAACTTCAAAGACAGATATCAAGATCTGAAGAGCGATGATGTACAATGTCTGAGGAAAAGGAAGAGCTGTTTGTAGATATTGCATTCATATCTTCAGATTTGTATTCCCGTACAAATGATGTTGATTGTGCAAGTATCAATCATCTTGGGAGGATGAGTGCTTATGCACTCACCATCGTTCATATATTTTTATATTTGAACGACCATATAATCATCTTTTCATAACAGTTTCTCGTTCTCGTCCCCTATTGCCCTTTGCAAGCTTAATAGAATCCTTGAATGGATAATTAAGCAAGGATTGTGACTTAGGAGGAGAAAACCAGAAACTGTACATAGATTATTTAGATTGATGTAATATGCAATTTATCTTTGAATAAATTCATATATTTCTTACTAATATCTTCCAGTCCTTAAATATCTATGAGGTTTTTATAAATGATTTATCTTTAGAAAAATTATTATCTACTTGATCTCCTAAACCTGCATTTGAAAGAAGAAATAAGTGTGTTGTTGTTCTGAACATACATTCATGTACATCCACTTATGACTTCTCCAAATCATAGCCTCTTTACTTTCCGCTGCACAAATCTTTTACAAGGCTTTTGATTTGAATAAACTGATTATCGGCAGAGTTGTTACTTCTGCCTTGGGAAAGTCTACCGATAGTCTCTACCGACAGACATACCCAACTTGATAATCGGTATTTGCCAACTAAACTATGCTTTATGAATATCTAAAAGAAAAGTTTTTAAATTGGCATTATAGGCTATTCACCCCCCCAGCCTATTTGAGCATTATTGTGGACCAACAGCAGACCATGAGAATTTTCACAATAAAATGCATCCCCACTCTGATCCTTAACGCACCCGCCACAAATCGGTCTCACCACCACTAACGTCGCACCCATCATCTTGACCCCACCCGATAGCTCCAACCGCGGCTCATGCGTCATCATCATCCTCACTGCCGACACTATCGTCTGATTATTTCTCCACCAAACTCCATTTGTCCAAATTTTCCCCTCCTCCCCCTCCTCCCCCTCCGCCTCCTCTTCTTCCTCTTTCATACTACACTTTTTTAACCCCTTCCATATTTATCACCGTCATTCCTTCCCTTTTTTTATCCCTCACCACCAACCTTGAAATCTGCGTATGGTCTTTCACCTTGTCTTTTATCTTGTAATGCCTAGCCGACGTGACAATCAACGCACTAATCGTCCAGACGACCCTCATCTTCAACCCTTCACTGTCTAAATCCGTCTCTACGCTGCCGCGAAACCTTAATATAATGTAGCTCTTCAACGTCTTCCCGAACTCCATCTTCCATCGAATCGTCGCACCTTTCTCTAACCTCAGATCCCTAGACGACAACTCGATCTCCAATTTATTTAGACCCTCTCGAATCCCTAGAGAATCTGAGTCGACAAATTCTGAGATCGCGATGGAATATGCAGCGGTTTTGGCGATATGAGGTCGTGGAGCGACTTCACGATTGATCTAAGAAAACTAACAACGAAGGAACGTCGTCGTCATACTTGGGACTTGTTTACAAATGTTTGATTTGGGAAGAAGGAATTAGCATTTATGAATGGCCAATTGATTTAGTCTAATATTGTAAGTTTTGTTCATTGTTGGATGTTTCTTTGTATGTGTAACATATAAAAAGTGTATTTTTTGTTGTTTATTGTACTGAGTTTGATTTGTTTAAAACAATGATCTTTTTCTAGTCCATTGTGAAATTTTTTGATTGAACTCAGTGACTGCATTTTATTGTGAAAATTCTCATGGTCTGCAAATGTTGATTGGGGAAGAAATCTTTATGGTCTCTTTTTAAACCTTAGGGACTTGTTTATAAATTGTAATATATGTTATGTTTGATAAAATTTCAGTTTAGCCCTTTTAAGTACACGTGGGAAGCACATAGGTAATTTAACTGAATTTTTTTAATGACATTCATCAAAAGGACTGCCTCTTTAAAAATTGAATACTTTTAAGACCCAAATTTGATTTAAAAAAAAAATTGTTAAGAGACTAATACTGTGAATGACTCATAGTCAAGGGACCAATAATGTCATTAACCCCAAAAGAAAATGGGTCGCACTATTTAGACCCCCGAATCCTCCAAGTTAACCCCTCATCTAAGTATACCACCACCTTAATTTAAAATACTTTGATCCCTATAAGTGTACCCCCCCTTGTTTTCCTATTTTACCCTTCTTAATTTTGAAAACACAATATTACATTGACCCCCTCAAAACCCAACACCCCACTACACACCTTGAAATAAATTGATAGCCCCTTCCATATGAAGAAGATGGGAAGAAGACGACTTCTACGCTCAACACACGCTTAACCCAGCCCAGCGCAATCCTCTTTCTTCTATGCAATCCTTTCACCAGAAAGTCATCTTGATATCCTCATTCAATTGAAAAATGTGCAGAGGTACGTATTTTTCATTGATTTTAGTTTTATGCTAGAGTATTTATACAATATACTAGTGTGTCACCCGTGCTCTGCAGTCTGCACGGGCTAATTTTTTTTATTTTTTTCTCACTAAATTTATTAAATATGGTACATACTTATTTTATAAGATATATTATATGATATAAATGCATTAATTAAAATATGATATGATATTCCAATGTCATTGAATAATAAATTGAATTGCTAAAAACTTACAAATTTATAAAATGAAGTTTATAAGGTTGGTCAATTAAAAAAAACAATGGATCATATTCACTTTATTATTATTATTACTACTCAAATAAAAAGTAAATGTTTAATATATAAAATTCTTAAGATTACATAAGTTAGTAGAATTTTTAAAATTTCCTCTTAAAGTTCTCTTAAAGCGTATATATTCAATACCCCAATGAATAAAAATGAATGAAATTGATTGTCATTTCAATGTCTCATTAATAACATAATTAGAACCAAATTATTATTTCTCTTTCACCCCTCCTCCTCTATCTAAAGACTTTATGCATTTTCGTTTTCGTATGATTCATAATTTTTTTGCAAGTCATTCCAAGTCAACTACTCTATCGATCTCGACATGATCAATAAACATTTTCATACTTGTGAAATGATTGTGTTTGCCTTCAGTTATTTTTTCTTGTGATAGTTAAAAAGAAAGTAAGGTAAATACATAAAATACACACATTTGGTAGTAATGCTTGTAAGCAATAGTATTTAAACACATATGTAGAGATTTTAATTTATTAAAAGTATTTATATGGTTAATACATAATAAATAAAACTAAAAAAATTTATACCAAAATTAAAATTGAAATAAAAAACTAAAACAATAAAATACTAAAATCAAGAGCAAAATAAAAAAACTAATTTATACCGAGTAGCAATTATCAAATTTGAAATTTGAAATCAATACTAAATTGAAGAAATTAACACAAATAAAATCATAACTAAAAAAATAAAACATTAATAAAAATAAAATAACAGTTAAAAAAGCAACAATTAAGATCAAAACCAATATAAAAACTCAAACAAAAATCTAAACTACAACTAAAATCGATGCCAAAACAAAAAATCATAATCAGTCAAAATCATTTTTTTATCAAAATAGAAGCAAAATGTCAAATTGAAACAAAACTGTTAATCAAGAACCATAAACCAAAATTGAAACATAAAACAAATCTAGGAATCAATAACAACAATAAAACATAAATTATATTTAAAATCCAAAATAAATAACAAATAAAACTAATATCAAAATAATCGAATGAACAAAATTAAAAAGTAAAACAAATTGTGAGGGCCAATCACCGAAATCGCATAAATTCTTGTAGATAGTTTTGTAGTAGTGAGGGAATAAATTGCTTCTTTTCGTTTCGCTTCCTAAGAAATAACCATAAATAAAAACTAAAATAATTGTCTAAACAAAAACCAAAACTAAGATAAAAACTTACAAAAAAATGAAAACTAAAACTAAAATCACTGTCAAAATTTTAAAAAATCTCAATAAGTTGTTATCAATACATTATCATCCAAAAAGAAAATACAAAAACTAAAATCAAAAATCAAAAGCTTAATTATAACAAAAACTTTAATCAATAAACTGAAAAGTCTAACCGTAGAAAAAGAAGGAGCAAGGCGAGAAGGAATAATTCTCTAGTGATGTCCAAAAGAATGAAACTCTTTAAAAGAAGGAATTAATGAAAGTTACCAGCGGCGAGAGAAGGATTGGAGGAGAGATAGACTTGTCGGAGTTATCTCTCTAAATACAAAGCGAGAAAGGGGGGTGGAGAAACCGAGATAAAACCCCAACAGAGAGGAAAGACGTTTTGGAGGCTCTATCTCTAGTTGCGTAAAATACTTGTGAAAGATGAAGAGAGAGCCAAGAAGTTTGATCTTTGATAGTGAGAGAAAATCTTTTGGCCTACCCAAGTTCTTTTCCTCCATACCCATTAGCTAGAGTTTTTATCAAATGTTGTTGTGAAGAAGCTTTTAGTTAAAACACTTCTCCTAGTATGTGTGTGTGTGTATGTATATATATGTATATATATATATATATATATATATATATATATATATATATATATATATATATATATATATATATATATATATATATATATATATATATATATATATATATACATGCGTGATTTTTTCGCCTAAATGTTTTTCATAAATGAAAACATAAATATGCATTGGAAGTTGAAACACTTTGTTTTATTTTATTTTTCTTAGTTTTTATACTAAACATTTAATTAACAAGGCATTGGAAATTGGAACACTTTGTTTTGTTACATTTTCTTTATATATATAATGACAAATGTAATTAGCACATCCAAATATAGCAAGATCCCTTCAAAATGCACTTGCTAAAAATAGGAAGATATATATAATGACAAATTTAATTTGTTTATCTCAAGATTGCTAGATAACCACTGTAACTACTTACCAAATGAAGATATTATTTACATATAAACACATATACAAGTATTGATAAGTAAATTAAAAAAACATAAAGAACTGTTAAGAAATTAAATACCATCAATCTAAGATGAAATGTTTTTTCTTTTCTTACCAATATGCAAGGAAAACGAGACTAACAATCTAAAAACTCAACAAACATTAATTACTTACTCAGCAATAAATGTGCTTCATCTTTGAATATTAATTTACTTGTGAGTTTTTTCAAGACAAATTATATCCATAGGAGCTAAAGAACAAGTACATAGTGAAATATAAGTTAATGAACAACTATGGATTCTTACAATTTGTCATGTCTACTTTGATACTCAACAAACATTGTTTACTTAATCATAAATGTGTTTTCTCCTTGAATATAAATGCTCTGTGACCGTTTTTGTTGTCTATAACCATGTAATTTCACCGGCAAAAGTAGTATCATCCGTTATGACATACTTGATGAGTGGACTTTTAAAGATTAACAAGGTTTTGGTGAGAGGTGACAACATCATCATTACCGGATTCCATTTTCGCTCATTGACATTAGAAGATGAATATGAGCAAGTAAATCGTAGTCTAATTGCTCTTGAAACATGTACGATGACTGTAGATGGGTGTGATTATGTATATGGGCGAGTAGCCGAGTATATCATACTTTGTGAGAGGTACAATAAATTGAGCGCAATTATAGTCTAAATGTCTATTTTATTGTCTATTGATTTGGGCTTAAATGTTTGTAGATATAGTTGTTATAATTAAGTACACATATTATCAGTGTCACACCATTTGGGTGACACTATTAATGAAATGATTTTTGAGTCTGGGACATTTTGGTCATTTCGGGGGAGGGATGACTGTAGGAAGTATGTAATTTGAGTTGCTTTTCTTTGGTTTATCGTCATTTGAATTTGTTATACAATTTTTATTATCTAACAAATATATATTCGTTTAATAAAATATTAAAAAAACATTATATTAATATAGATTACGTGAGTTTTGTTATGTGATAGTGATAGTAGTAATAATTGTACATATTTAATCATAGTGATAGTAGTTGTAATCGCACATATTAAATCACAAATATTGTATTTAAAAAATATTCTAAAATTTATAAAAGATTTTATTTATTTATTGTATTCTCTATTAATAATTTTATTTTTTCTTAATCGCTGTGTTATAATAATTTATTTAGTTTATGTACATATCGAACTTACAATCTTTACGATACAATTATTTGTTTATTTTATTTATTATCATTAAAGTTTTTAATCATGATATTAATTTTGCAATAATTTATTCTTTTAATTTTATTTTTTCACTTCATGTTGCTTATGCATAATTTGATTGAAAAAGATATATGGCGTGCGTTTAACGCACGGGTGTAAAGCTAGTTGAGATTTAACAAAAGTGGGTGAGGTGACACAATCATAGTGCTCATCACCAACTTTATATATATATATATGTGAGTTGAGTTTGATTTGATGTGTTTATACAAGCCATCTTCATGTTTTTTTGTTGAATATATTGAATAAATTTTGATTTTTGTTTGGAAAAATTCGGACCGAACAACGGAACTAGGGCTAAATATTCGGCTGAGGGGGTTTGAACATCATCAAAATGTTCGGTCCTGGTCAAACGAACATTTTGATGATGTTCGGACCCCCACTACCGAACATTTAATATTTGTTCTTTAGGCTATAGTCGAACTTTTTCAACTTGTTCCAACGTAAAAAGCCGAACATTTTCAAAATGTTCCAACGTTGGTGTCTGAACTTTTTTAAACTGTTCCAACGTTAGAGGCCGAACATTTTCAAAATATTCCAACGCTGATGGCCGAACTTTTTTCAAACTGTTCCAACGTAGGTGGTCGAACATTTTCAAAATGTTCTAGTAGTGGTGGCCGAATAGTTTGGCTTATGAATTTTTTGTCCCTTTTTTATTTCAAAACTCGATGAACTAACATGTTAATTTATGAATGTCATGTACAAAGACATACCAGAGGAGGAAGATTAGACCCACTGCCTTGATTCAAAAAGCAAAGGCTGGCGCACAGGCCCAAGCCGAGACACTAGCACAGGCCTAGGCTGAGGCTAAGCACATACACAAACACATGGATAGGCCGAGGAGGAAGAACCGGAACCAATTGAGGAACATGGAGAGCCACTGATTACTTTTCCATGTCATGGGGGTCCAAAATGTATATCTAGTTTCTTGAAATTTTTCTTTCAAACGTGTCAAAATGTCATTTGGTTTACTATTGGCGTGTGTCATATCAACCACATATTCCTCCTTGACTTTTGATAATCGACCGACATATGAATGACCTTCTTTGAACGTTCCAAGCTCATGATTGTGGACACCGCACTTCACAATCAATGACCATTCTCCAACTGACACTCTGTAATGACCAATACGTTCACAAGTCATTAATACCCGGGGCTTTTTCTTACCCGCACCACTGTCTGACCTCCTAACTATTATTATCATTTCAAGCTCATTCCCCCTATCACACACCCAATCAATCAATATTTGACGAGATGAAAAGAGTTCATGCATCATGATGACCTCGGTGTAATCTGCCACAATTTATTGAATAGGAACTATCACATTATTTTCAACATCAACAATCTCATTATTAGCAGGACCATTAACACTAGGATTTGTTGACAACGTGTTTGAATCCTATTACCAAATACAATAACTCATCAAAAACACAAGCTCATGTAGTTTTTTAAAACTGTTCGTCTACTACATGTGGAACATTTACAAAATGTTCGGCCACTGCTGGTTGAACAAATTAAAAATGTTTGGCATGATAGGTTGGAACCATCTAGACAAATTTCTGCAAAGTACAAATGTTCGACATGTGAAATTGGAACATTCCAAAAATGTTCGGTCGGAACCAGCTGAACATTTCAAAAATGTTCGGATGGATGAAGCCGAACAATTCAAAAAAGTTATGATCCTCTGGTCCAAACCGTTTACGACGAGGACCTATTTTTTAAGAAGAAAAAAAGATTTTTACACAAATTTAAGCAAAACAACGTTTTAAATACTTATCACAAAAGCCATAATGACTTGTTTTTCATCCATGCTTGATATCTTCACATCCAATGTTGAAACAATAAGTTTTTTTTTTAAATTAAAGGTTTTTGGAAGGTGATTTCTTCACAACAAAAGAAGAGGAAGATGAAGGAGAACAAGATATTGTGTTAATGAAGATGTTTATTTATTGAAGAAGAAGAGTTTAAAGAAGAATGTCTTGGGAAGATTTAAGGATTTATGGGAAAGAAGATGAAGAATGAGAATGAAGGGGATAAAGAAAATAAATAATGAGTTGGAAAGAAGGGGTATATTTATTTTGGGGTGGAGGTTTACTTAAAGGTTGTTTGTTTTAGAAAAATAGGACAAGAGTCTACTTATAAATTTCAAGGGTATAATTGTCTTTAGACTTTAGAGTATTTTTGTCATTAAAAAAAATTAGAATGAGGAATCAACTTGGAGGAATCGTAGGATTGAAATAACGCGACCTTAAGAAAAGCAAGACCTGATTTTATAAAAATCTAAGTAAATTTAATTTAACGATATTAATCAAAGCTCGTAGAAATATCATATGCTCAAACTCGTACCTCCCTACGTAATACATTTACATTGTCTCAATGCAATTTCTTTTTCTTTTATTTCAGTTTGCACACTTTCTCTCAGCAACTATTAATGATTAATAAATTTACTATTTTATCATATATTGGATCAAAAAATGGTTGGATAAAATAATTATAACCATCAAGGGTTAGTAAGGTTTTGCTAATAGATACTCTCTCTTGACTCTCCCTAACAATAACAATTGATAGTTACTATTATGCGAAAGGAGCTTTTAAACATACGAATGTAAGACAAAGGGAGGTTCGTAATTATGGCAAATTCCTAAATGTACATTTACATTGCACATACTCTTTATCACTGTAAATTAATGAAGCGCTATCCTCAAACTATCCAAACACATCATCCATGGCGACAATGAACTAATAATTACATTTTCTAGTGGAAAACTTTCA
The DNA here is from genome assembly GCA_013146195.2 of Codonopsis lanceolata. Classification (NCBI taxonomy): domain Eukaryota; kingdom Viridiplantae; phylum Streptophyta; class Magnoliopsida; order Asterales; family Campanulaceae; genus Codonopsis; species Codonopsis lanceolata. The sequence goes on from CM028382.1 coordinate 115,630,201, forward strand.
ATTCCTTTTGGACATCCACACATTCTTACAAGAAAACTTTACAGCCATCAGAGTTCAATCAGAACCGCAAATCATCTTTTCTGGCCTAGATGAGACCAATCTCGGTTTCCAAGTGAACTCTTCGAATGTGAATCATCCTCGGGAAACTTTCTTGAGGCACTTTCTCCTTTGTTTCCAGTCCCTCCCTAAAGGATTCGAGAAAATATACATGATTAAAACTAATTTAAAACAATGATGCCTTTTTAGCACAAGAAACAAACACCTCGCCAGAAGACGTAACAGAACACTATCTACATGTTTAAACAGAACATTACCAGATATAAACATTTCAACTGAAGATATTGCTAAAACAAATGTCATTCAACTTACTGTAGGCTTCTGACCAATCAGCTTTCTAGTTGAAGGCGCTCGTGCAACAGACGAAGCAGCAGCTGCTGCTGCCACACGAATCCTGTGACAATCATAATGCACATTTTTTAACAAACAACGGACTTAGGTAAATCGACAGCAAATAGAAGCATATCAATTTCTTATCCAAAATACCTCCTATGTACATCGATATATACATCGGTTTCATCGACAATTTCCTCCTGCATCCAATTACAAGGAAGAATGAGAACAACCCATAAACATTTATCTATACAAGTAAAGGAATCTTACAGATCAAATCAGGAACAACTGAACATTCAAAAGAAACCATATGAAGAAACAGACTTTACCTGCAGAAGCTCTTCAAAAACATCCTCGAGCGTGATGATGCCAATGACTTCTCTATCTTCTATATCTTCAGGAACATGTGTTAAACATTTTGTTGAACCATTCTCTTGCATGGAATGTTTGTTTATTGAGCTATACTTTGAATCACTATCAATGTCCATGACAAAACTATCTGATTCTTCTTCATACTTAGGCAGGAGGGGTGTGGTTAAGTAGGAATTCCCGTTGGTAACATTTTTATGTCCAGCTTTTTCTATATCAACACTAGGAGCAGGGTTCTTGCCTGTCACGTTCACTACAGCAGCCATGTGACTGCTTCCCTTTTGAAACTCATTAAGGATATCGTACAAAGGCATATCTGAAGGAACCCTGAAAGAGCAATGCATAAGACCTCGTGTTCCAGGAAATAAAAAATAATTTTAAAAAAATAAGTACAGGGTAAAGAACATACCTTGGCATTCTCCTGATGGAAACAGCACTAACCGGAGTCTCTGTTTCTGCCCTTACAGTAAGAAGACTTTTCACCTATCCCCCAAATGAAATGGAGCAACAAATTCACACAATTAGATGTTCTGATAAGAAGAGATCAATAAAAAGATAACTGGAGAAAATCCGTTGTTTTTAACCGAACCAGTAAGAGTCCGATGATGTTCTTTGGGTTCCCGGAATAGACAGGAACACGGCTATGACCTCTCGCAAGAATTTTCCCAATTGCTTCCCTGTATAACAAGATATAACATAACCTGTCAGAGAAATGTTGAGGTGTGTAATTAAGAGTTTGTTTGGTGGAGTGTTTTGACCAATATGCTGGCAACAAATGCAGCATTTTTCTCTTTCAAAGTGTTTCAATGCAGGGTTTTAAAAATGTGTTGTGTTTAGAAACGTTCCAATTTGGAGCGGTGAGGGAGAGCAGAGGTTTTAGAACGCTGCGTCATTTTTTACAACTACTATGTTTATGACAATAGCGCTTTGAAATAGTTTCTCAAATGTGTTTATAAGAAAAAAATTGTGTTTTGAAAACGCTCCATTTCGAAAAAGCTGTGTTTTGAAAAAGCTGCACCAAACGAGGCCTAAGTCATGACCACCAACAAGGTCAACCCCAACACTTGACCATGGTATATCAGTATGACAGAAGCTCACATGAGAATTTCAAAAGACTATTTCTGATTCAATCCTATAGGAAACAACATGGAGATGGTACGGGTATTAAGGTTGTTCTTAATTGTAATAATGCAACTTTCACACTAGGAACAAGAATGACATAAGAAATGTTCTTGATTCAAGATGTTGCTAGTTTCTTGAACCTATAGCTTCCAGCATGGTAAAGATGGAAGGCAATAAGAATACGGGCAAACGGCTTCGAGAAATAAAATCCCTCTAGAGATGAACTTACCAGTCTAATTTTGAATTGACATCCAGCGAAAATGTTGATTCAATAGGTGTCATAGCCTCCTTTGCAGTCTGTACATGTATAGTCAGACTAAGACCTCATTAATAACCAAGAATTGGCACAAGCACATCTGCATAGCTGGATGTGGTGGAATTCATATATCATGAAAAAGTCAGAAGATATAACGTACTGTAGAGCCAAATCACATCAAAGAAACTAAACAATGAACGTGAATATTCAGTTCAAAGCCTTCTTTGAAGAGATTTTTTTAATTTTTTTTTTAAAGAAGGTCATCCGTCTAGACTCTAGAGCCGAGTTAATTTACGTATTCGGTGAGATAAGATGGTTATACTTGAAAAGGTAAAGGAAGGACTATAAGCGAGAAAAGGGTTGGGAGAACGGAAGAGCTCGTGGAATGATCCTTTTGCTGCAATACCAACCTTTTCGGTTAAATCAAGTGCTCCACTTATGATAGTAGTCTCATCATGCGTGAGTTCGCCCCCTTTACCAGCCTAAGATAGAGATGGCCAACATGTGAGGGTCAAAATAAAATTATAAAACCAAAAACAAGAGAAGGATTACATTTCCAACTGCCCCAGAATTCCTTCACATATGGACAACTAGTAAAGTTTTGAATTGCCATCATAAATGACAATTGTAAGAATATACGGAGGTTACCTCTTGACCATGGATTGAGACGAGGGCTTTCAACTGAGCTCGTCGAAACAGAGCATCACTGTGCCCAAGTACAGCATCTAGAACCTGAAACAAAAAATGTCAAGTTAAATATCAAAGAGGATCCTCTGTCATGGTTCAATCCATAATGTTTTCCAACAAATTTGGCCAGTACAAAGTTAAAAGGCACTTAAACTTCCAAATTCCCAAAGGACATTTATAATCATCCAGCTATACTCAAAGTCAGCCACAGAGACATGTTCATACTCCCAGGCATGACTGCATGGATCTATCAAAATTATGGTACTTGTTGACTTATATGACAAAAAATATGAACATGAAACTATGCTCTTATTGAACGTTCTCTTCGAAATCATACACTTCTCAGAAGTGATCACTAGATATGCTTCTCAAGCTCGATGTGATACATCAAGAGGCATCATTCTCCACGACCCATATATAAATTTTCCATTCCCCATAAATATAATCCAACAAAAATATTCCAATGGTTAATCCACCATCTCCGTACCTATAATAGTCGCATTGCTTACAATAACAATCAGTCTTTTACTGCTTCCGGTCCGCAGCATGTATGATAGCTTAATTTTTCTTGATTACACGTGATGAAGAGAAAAGCAATTTTATGTGTGGGTGTGTGACCCACCAAATAGATGATAAAAGCAGTTGAAATTTAACACTGGAACCAGACTTCTACCTAAAACACTATGATGTATTAGCTAACCAAAAATTTTAAATTTGAGGGCATTCCCATAAAAGAGGAGTCAGATCTCTATGTCATAAATCGATGAATGCAAATAGACAGCAGAAATGTTGTCATCCTTAGTTTCATGTGTCTCTTCGTTATAACACTGACTTAGGAGGGCATGAACCACTTCACACCTTTATAGTTAAAAGAATACCATTAAATTAAAAAAAAAAATGATAAAAGCAGTTAAAAATTTTAATTCTGGAACCGGACTTTTACCTACAACACTATGACATATTAGCTAACCAAAAATTTCAAATTTGAGGGCACTCCCATAACAAGAGGAGTCAGATCTGTATGTTATAAATCGATGAATCCAAATAGACAGCAGAAATGCTATCATCCTTAGTTTCATGTGTTTCTTCGTTATAACACTGACTTAGGAAGGCAAGAACCACCTTACATCATTATAGTTAAAAGAATATCATTAAATTAAAATAGTAAAAAAAACATCCAGTTTCTTTGTACAATATTCCTTCCATCTAAAAATAATGGTCCATCTATTTTGAGAAATTTTAGAATATATATTCAAGCATTAAAAATGAACTATTTAACACTCATATTCAAGCTTATAAGAAGTTGTCATTTATTAAATCGAAGGACAAACAATTAAACCTAATAAAAGGGCTCGCTAGCTTAAGATTGCATACATAGCCCAATAGCCCTCACCTTGATAATTGCATAAGTAGGGAACATAAGTGCCACATAGAGATGTCATCAAAACATCATTACATTGCATTAAATTCACGTCTTTCTCACTCAATGTGCAACATATTATAAACAAAATGGGTAACGTTGCCAAATTAGGAATGACTTCGTGAGGTGCTACCCTCTACTATTTATATCAGCTACGGGCACTGGATGCCGGAAAGCCAGTAACATTAAATTACCTTTCCAATAGGGTAAGCTATGGGATAACATATCACCATCAAAACTCGGACAAGCCCCACAAAATTTGCACCCACAGCGAGCCCATATCTGCTGCATATTGCTTGTGGAATTATCTGAAATCCGTGAGGATTGAATGTTAGTTCTCGAGTTTGGAATATGCATATGACAAAATTGTTTTAAGTAGCTCGTAACGAATAAGAATAGATTGTACCTCTCCAAAAACTAGTACGAAAGTTACAGACAACAAAACTGCGACAAAAGGATGAAATAATTTATCCAGATAAATAGGAAGAGCCTGCAGGAGCATTGTAAACAATATGGCCAAAATTAGTAATAGAATTAATCTTTACGACTTCGCCACCGTACACCTCAACTCGTTTTTTCAGATATGAATGAAAGATCAATAACTAACACCGCTTTAAAATATAATTGCAGAGAATAATAAAATTAATAACATCCAGCTACATTCCTAACGAAAGACAGCAACTCAGTTTTTTTACTTTTCTCTCTCGTTCTGTCTTATAGGACTACCATATCTTCTTGAATTTTCCTTTAATATTGTAAAGAATTTCCAAAAGACGAGAGATATTAATAAATCAAGCTAAACTTTTGGTAATCAAATCAAGAACTTCTGCATTAAACAATATACTTTCCGTTTTCCAAATTTACACACTAAATCCTGCCCTCTTGCCAGGGCCGGCCCTGGGGGGTGGCAAGAGGGGCTACCGCCATGGGCCCCAAATTTTTAGGGCTCCAAATGTTTGGGTACAACCTTATATATATATATATATATATATATTATAGTATCAAAAAGATTTACAATTGATTGGTTTCACCTGGTGGTTAAGATGTATATGATTTAAGATAGAGGTCACAGGTTCGAATCCTAGGATGTCATTTATTTTAGGCTGTTACTTTTTTAGTATTTGAACTGTATATAACTTATAACGTGTTGAGTAATTTTATTTTAGGCTGTTACTTTTTTAGTATGTGAACTGTATATAACTTATAACGTGTTGAGTAATTTAGTGTAGAATAGCTGACCTAATGGTTAACATACTTGGTAGATTATGAGAGATTTTGGGTTCAATTCTTGCTATAAACTTTTAACTTTTCTTTTTCTCAATACTTTAAATGATTTTATTTTTATAAAGGGCCCCCTTTTTTTTTTAGCCATGGGCCTCTCAAAACTCAGGGCCGGCCCTGCCTCTTGCAAACAGAGGAGCAATGATGATGGGTTTGGGAACCCGGTCGTTCAAAAATTCTTCTAAATCCAAAGAAAACAAGGTACAATATTTCCAGGCAGAACGTTATAAGGTTAGTAAGTAGTGATTAAAACATGATTACCTATCCAACATAATCTATATAAGTAGAATGAATTTGCCCACCTCCATGGATGCAGCATTACATAGAAGCAATGTCACAAGAAGCTGATGCTGCTTTTGAACAACAGGTAGTATAACAGCTGAAACAATAAAAAAAAATATTCAGTATCTGTACAATGCATAATGAAGAAACGCCCATGTAGAGTAATGCACTAATGCTACAATATATCTCAACTCTGACTCTGACTCCAAAATGATGCATCAACCATGTCATTATTGGCCAAGCCTAATACCTAACCACTTGTGTACCTCACATGATAAGCACTTGCAAAACATGAATCAGATTGAAGTCAAGTTTGAGACGTTTTTTGGAATCCCTAGCATTACTCAATTAGAAGATTCAATGGATGCGTGATTTTTCTAAATTTCAGGGCAGTATAGGCCTATCTAGCTGTAAAACATACAGAAATAAATTAATTGAACTTTGAGCTGATCACAATCAATTACAAAATTGAAGCAATGAATTCGAAACGTGCAAATACCTGCTTGTTTTTTTTCAGTGGAGGTACCACTTTGTTGAAGAATCTCGAGTTCTACGAGGCCTAGAGACATTAACCCCAAGGTAAGACCAGACATAATGCCGGCGAAGAGCACGAGGACGCATGATATCCCGGCATAAACAAACCACCACGGGTTCCCAAATTCGATGTCCTCGGCGTCGAGAACGAATAAACTCCTGGTCGCTACGGTGCCGGTAGCAGCCAGGGCTAGGGTTAGACCGTTCGTCAACAACATCGAGCTACCAGCGAACTCAGTGACACACTGTATTGAATGAGGAGGAATGGTGTACGGAGGAGGGAGAGTCGACGGAAAAGAAAAAAAATAGTGTGGAGAAGAAATATAGCGACAAACACCTGTCTAAGTCGCAGTGATACGATATGGTTTCTTCTGAATTTTAAATGCCGTTGGATTGAGGGTCAGGTGACGTGTGATGAATCTGCTTTTGATCTGACGGCAATTGTAGTGCATTGACAATTTAGAATCAGAAGATGGACCCCACCGGCCCGGCTCGTGACATTTGATTTCTTTATACTTTTTTCTATTTTAAGCCTTGACGTTGACGGCTGGCGTAGGATGAGATTTATTTTGTGTCAAAGCGGTTTCCGCTGAGAAAATATTTAATGATCAATTCAAGAATATTAAATTGTGAGTCCTACCAACCGGAATTAAAAAATAATAAAGTTGATTATTAATATTGATATAATGTATAATTTTTTAAAAAATTATATATATATATGTTTCATAATTAAAATTAAAAAGTAATGATAAAATAATAAAATATTATTTTAAAATGAGAACTTTCAAATAAAACAATTTTTTTAAGTGAACAAAAAGGAAAAAAACATGACCTGTAATATTGGGGCGGAGGGAGTACAATGTTTATATAGTGCATTGGGCCTGGGTTAGGGGAAGGCATGTTCGACGAGAAAAAAATTGAGTAAAATTTGGGCTGGTCCCCTTTGATGAGTTTTGGTTCGTTATAGTCCCTTACGGTTTTTTTCAACCAGAAAAATGCACTGACAAAATGACTATGATATCTAATGAATCGGAGGTGCGCTAAATATCAGGAACATTTGAGCATCGTGATGCATAATTTAAGCATCACAAATCTTATTTATACAACAAGATTTTTTGTATTGTGAACCCAATTTGTGTAATGTAAATCTAATTTATGCATCGTGAATCCAATTTTTGTATTATGAATAGAATTTCTACATTACAAATCAAATTTATACATCGTGATGCCAAATTGATGCATCACGATACCAAAATTGAGGGCATCGTGATTCCAAATTGATGCATCGTGATTGAAATTTGATGCATCACGATTCAAGCTAGTTTAATATGTGTCTCTTCCGTCTTCTTCTTCCTCCTCCGTCAATACATAATCCTTTAAGGCTCCAACCCAACCTAGAAATAGGAATCATCATTCTAGTATCATACTTAATGAATCGGAAAAATTATTTACCTTTAAGGGACATTGCCCTAAACCCCCATGATAAGGTGTTGCCTCCTCAACCCTTGCAACTTGACTTGGCAAGTTGATTTCCTTTTCGTTGCCCCAACAATTGTGATTTTGAATAATTTAGAAAGAATACGCTGAAATTGGTGAAGAAATGCTAGTCGGATTGGTGGAAGGAGACAATATGTGCACTTTAAGAACAAAATTTTGCAAATTGCCTTTTATCGGCTGGAGAAAAAAGGAGGACTGCAACGATTAAATGCTTAAAAAAAGTATTGGCCAGTAATTTATCCAAAAAAAATAAAGAGTGGTGGTACATGGCCTAGTGGTGGTGCATAAAAAAAGGAAAAAATATGGGTCGGTCCATTTTCCAAAGTTTTTATTCGCTCCAGTACCGTATTTTTTTTTTTCAAACCGGAAAAGAACACTTTTTGGGGTAAAAAGACTACGATACCCTTAATGAGCATGAGACATGATATGAAAATGAATCGTGGTGTATTAATTTTTGCATCGCGTTTCATTACCCAACAATGGTGATTTTCGAATCCAATGTGTTTGCCGGAGTTGTTGAAGGAGGCGATGGTATTTTCGAACAATATTTCAAAAAATAGACTTTTGCGGTTTGAAAAAAAAAAAAGAAAGGTGGACTTGAGAGGTTATAAATTTTAAAAAAAGGACCGACCAAATTTTACCCAAAAAATAAGGGGTAAATTCGGGCAGGTCCATTTTTCAAAGTTTGTAACAACTATAGTCCACCATGTTTTTTCAAACCGGAAAAAATGCATTTTGGGACAAAAAGACTGCGATACCCTTAATAAACCGAAGGTGCGCTACGGATCAATGTTTGCACTGTAATACATCAATTTAAATTACCTAATCCAATTTTTCACGCGCTGCATCAATTTTTACACCGTGATGCATCAATTAACTAATCCAATTATACATCGTGATGCATCAATTTTTGCACCACGATGTATCAATTTAAATTAGCTAATCCAAGTTTGCATCGTGTTGCATAAAAAATTTACACCGTGATGCATCAATTTAAATTACATAATCTAATTTATGCATCGCGATGCACCAAGCCAAGCACCCCATTAATGCATCGAACTGCAAAATTATAATGAACCGAACTTTCGAACTGCAAAATTATAATGAACCGGACTTTCATGTCTTTTGCCTTCTTTTTCCTCCTCCTCCATCGTACGAAATTAGAAATTTTGTAATTAAGGAATCATAAAAATTGTTAACCTTTCGGGGGCGTTGCTCCCGAACCCCCTCGACCCCAATGACCTAACTGGGAAGATCGATCCATGTTTAGCTATTGTAACAAATGTTGGACATAGCTATGGAAGGAGCCGATCTGGGCATTTTAAAAACAAATTTTCGAAACTAGACTTTAGCGGTTGAAAACAAAACAGGGGAGTGAAGCGATTAAATATTTGAGAAAAGATACCGTCAACAATTTATCCTATAAAACAAGACTAACACAACTATCATTTATGATGCACCAATACACCACATATATTAATAGTTGTCAATGTGAGTTGGTGGAGTGGGCTAGTGCTCTCCAAAACCCTTCATTTGGCGAGACATGGAAACCCGTCAAAGTGTCGAACCTAAAACTTGTCGTCCCAACTCAAACCAAACATTGTGGGTTAGGTGGGCCAACCCACCACTGATCATTAAAAACTATATTATGGTTAATCACACTACATATCCCTTGACTTTTGGGCTCTAAAAGTTTAAGATTTTCATGGTCCTTTGATGAATGCCGTTAGAAAAATAACGGTAAGTACCACATGTGCTGCTCACATGCATTTGGGTAAAGGCTAAAGTGGAATTTCCAACACCCCTAAATTAGATTGTCGTGTCTCTAATCATTCTCCTCTGCCTCTCTCCTCCCTATCGTATTATGATCTATTTCCCTCTATCATTTTCTTTGCTACTTTCATTCAATTTGAACAATCAAACACAAATAAGAAGATAAAAAACTACACGAAACACATTTTGTAGCCCAACAAAATAAATTGTAATTTTAAATTGTTTCGAGGGCTTCTTTGTCATTAGTCTAGGTTTCTTGGTCATAAGTATAGGTATAGGAAAAATTATATGTAAATTCTTTTTCAATCTTTAGATGCAATTGTTATGGTTCATCTGATTTAGAAGTCTCAATCTTTTGCAAATGTGAATAGCTATGCAAAGTGAATAGACTTTATAAAAATGATCTTCGCTGATTTTCGTCGGTCAAAACTTTCACTCACCGGGGCAATGGCCGTACCACTAATAGACTACTTCAGATTCAGTTCAAACCTTCTTAGTTGACTGAGAATGTTTCGGCTTGCTAAAAGGTTCCGGTCAGAGGCCGTCATGTCCTTTTCGGGTGCTAGGGGAAATGCATATCAAGTGCACCAATTAATAGGTATGAGAGGATTAATGTTGGATCTAGAAGGACAAATGATTGATTTACCACTTCGCACCTGTTAAGGAAGGAAGAGATGTTGTCTTAGAGAGAGAAAAACACATTTACTTAAAGATTCTCGACGAAAGTCTCACTCCTCCTAAGTTTTTAAGAGGAGGAGATCCTATTGAAATAAAAGGTGAGCGGCCTGCCCCACCTAAAAGCCTTATCTTTGACAGGGCTTACACACATTCGCTTACTTATGATGTCCCCCTCAGCTCACCCTAGCCCCGGCCTTTTGCTCTACTAACCTTCAAGGCTCATTTATGGGACAAGCTTCCTATTGTGTGGGATTCGACTATTCAATGGGCTTCCTCCTATATGGGATGTCTTTTGCATTTCATTTTCGTAATTGATTCCTTTAGTGCGCTTTTAGTTTCTCGATGGAGTTGGCTTCCATTTCTAGTGGCAGTACATCTTATTACGCAACCTACTATCAATTAGTAAGTAGTTTCCTCGAACCCTGTTCATTATGGTAACTCCGACGACAGGCAAGGGCCATTCTAAGAAGGAAATAGACATAGATAGAGTATCGGTGCATTTAACACCATAATAGTGGTCTCGCAAAATAGGACGAGAATAAATCTCACCCCATATCTCGAGGAAAGAGCTTCCGACCCATGGCATCGTTCTTATTTAAGGCTATTTCGATGTCTCAACCTAGGGGAATGTCAACGGCTTTGAGCAATGAAGGTAGTAAGTCGACTGTAAGGAGAGGATTTCAAATAAGCTCGACCAAACAAGCAAGGGATTGAGCTCTAACGAATGAAACTTATACATAGAAAGAATAAGAAAGGCGAAAAAAAGCTATATTACGCATTAACTCTTTATAAGAGAGAAGTAAATGAGGTAAATGCGTTGAATCTCTTAGCTAACTCGTCAGGTCTTTCTAACTCTCTCTTTTCTTTGCAAATAACTGAGACTAGTTGACTTGTCATTCTTTTTCTACTCTTCGCCTTACAAGCACTCTTTACTCTTTTCCATCCTTTCTTCTTATCCCATCCATGATCTTTGGCCTTTGAATATTTGTTTAGACAACACTTTCTATCATGAGAGTCTTAGATCAACAAGCAATGGATTTTTCTTCGCATGGGGGAGGGCATCTAATCTTTTTGTCACCACAAGTCTTATTTAGAAAGAGTACGCAACAGCCTTGATTATGGCAAGCACATGAGTTCGAACACTATGTTGAATGTTTGACCGACACTAGGAAGGTACCAGATAGACAAAGTGCAACCTACGCACTTCTTTATCCTATCGCTAGTCTGAATAACATTTAAAAAATAAACAAATAACCCATTCAGTCGAGTATTACAGAAGATTGAATATGGAAATAAAGAGGAAAATTTGTAGTATGTACAAAAAAAATTAATAAAATTATAGAGAACCCTCTTTCTAGCTTTATCCTCTCTTATCTCTCTATACCGGCAATTCAGACCTTGTCGTCGACATGGTAGGCATTCTAGCGCTTGGGTCGTGGTACGACAATTGAATAATAAGAGCTATTGAAATCAAATTAGAAAAATTCCCATAAAAAATAAAAGATTTACATTCCAAAAAAATAAATAGAGAACCCATTCAATTGAGAAATTACAGAAGAGTGAATGTAAAAAATAAAGGGGTGTTAGTCCCAAAGGCACAATAATAAGCTAGAAGGGGGGTTGAATATCTTATTAAATACTTAAAACTTTTCGTATTGATTCCTAAAACAATCACTTGCAATCTATTGAAAATATTGAAGTAGCGGAAGTCTTGTAAGGAAGACAAACTAAGTCTGCTGGTGAAGCACTACCAGTAGACTTAGCTGGTTACTCAAGTTTGCTTCTTAAAGAATAAGTTAACATATATGAAAACAATGTAAAGCAGTAAGTAAAAAACAGAGGTATTTTGAGATGGTTCGCACTATAAAGAGTGTTACGTCCACCACCAAGGCAATCAACATTGGATATAAATGTGCACTATGTTTTCCACTAGTTCTATTACAGAAATGTCCAATAGATCGTGTACAAAATATTTGACTTATGTTTGGGGGTTTGGAGAATTAAATATCTGGACAAAACAAAATATTCAACGTGCAAAAGAATAGTAAAAAGAACAACAATAAGAACCGAAAGATTAATGATTGATACAAATCTTCTTGTTGTTGTTGAAAACTTCGTTGATCAGTTAATGATCTCTTGAATGCACTGAGTATATAAAGCTTGATGTTGTTGGATAATTTCAGAGCATTGGGTTCTTCAGTCTTTAATGACATTATTTATAGCTTGGGCATTCTTGAGATCGTTGGAGAAGACGAAGTGAGTAACAGCTCTATTAGGTTGAATGTATTAAATGACTGGAGCTGTTTGTTGACTTCTTCTTCAACTGATACTAAGTAGGGAATGGTGAAGAGTTGTTGCAGCAACTAGTAGGTGGGCGACAATCAGAGTTGCAGACCTGGAATAGTTGGTACAGTCTATATGTGTCAGTCTGTAAACATGCTCTGTCACTTTTTTCAGGAGGCGAAAGTCTTCATGTTTTTTCGGAAAAGCTAGAGGGACGTGTCTGAGAAGTCAAGCGCTAATCTGTAGATGATTTAATTCAAATTCAAACTGAATTAGGCTGATTTAAATAATCCACCAAAGCTTGATGTATTGAAAAGTTTGGACACGTCATGCTGTCCGAGTGCAGACAAGGTCTGTCGCTGGAGGCTGCTTGAAGTCTTCCGGTGAAGCCTTCAGACGAAGTTTTCCGCTGAAACCTGTGAAGTCTAGAAAACTATTCTAATGCAAAGTTCTATACACAGTTGCCACGCTAATTGGTACACATCCCAATTAGCCACTAAGTATAGAACCTAATGTAATGAATGAACAAATGCAAATCAAGATACAATGAGAAACAATATGGGGCAAATTGTAGTTTGTACTAGAAAAAAAATCATTGAACACATTCTTGATGTGTGTGAATGAATTCTTACCATGCATCACATCCAAATCAATATTTGAGAGAATATTTGTGGATCTTGAACACGAAAGCAACACAAATTACAGAGAAAATTACTAGAGGCGACTTGAACTGCTCTGGTGGCAGCGACGAAAGGAGGTGGGAGAGAGCATTGTTTATAGGGACAAATATATTAGCGATTAAGGGGAGGGTTGATGGGTTTGTGTTGGAGAGGATGTTGGCCCAACCGACGAAGTCCCTGCCTCCGATTAATGTGTCGATGTTGTTGTTGTTATTGGTCATCTGTGTGCGATGGTAGTGGTGCTGGAAGTGGAATGGAAGTTAAAGAGGGGTGGATTGAGGGGGACTCGTGGGTGGTGGTAGTTGTGGGGAAATAGTTGAAGTAGTGGTCGGTGGAGGACTGTTGTGAAGATGGATAAAAGAGAGCAAGTGAGAGAAAGATAATGGAATAGGATAGGGAAGACAGAGGCAGATGATGGCGATTAGAGAGAATGATGGTTTTATTGAGAGGTGTGGGAAATTACATTTTAGCCCTAATCTAAACTCACGTGGGTGGCAGTGACAAATGGGTACTTAACGGAATTTTTCTAACGACATCTATTAAAAAGACCAACGTTGCGAAAATTTGAAACTTTTAGGACCCACAAGTTACTAAAATTTCTTAAGGGACTAATGGTGAGAATTACCCAAAGTCAAGGGATCAATTATGAAAATAAGTCGATCGATATATATAAATAATAAATGTGTTGCTCTTTAAATGCTTCAAACATATAGAAATGTTAGTTTGTGCACAACAAATAGGAAAATTTGAGCAAACAACCTCTTTCAAACCAATGGGTTTTCTTTAGCATCTTAAATGAGGAGAAATGCCATTTTATTCTAGAGAGAGATATATAAGAATTGATTAAACTAACTTCAGGAATCATTAGAAATAAAATATGCGTATTTTTCATTATCATTGTAAACATTAAGTAGAGATTGTAAAGAGACGAGCCCAAACTTGTTTACGAACAACTCAGTTCATTTACATCCTTTTATTAGGTCAATTTTTATTTTCCGAGTATCACATGATTTGCACATTTAATTTCCATGGCCAAATTTTACAAGGTTTGATAAAACTTTTAATGTCAACGAGATGAGGTAATTTGTAAGGGTAAAATAGGCATGACCTATTTTGGTTTTGTTTCTCCTTCTTGGTAATTAAGTTTAGACATTTTTGGAAACAAAATATTCCTAAAGTTTTTGGTTTCTTGGTCCTAAAGTTTAGTGCAATTTTTGGAAACAAAATATTCATTATATTTTGGGTTTCTTGGTCCTAAATCTTAGGAGTTATTTTGGAAACAAAATCTGTGCAAAAATCCTTCATAAAGTCGTGCCTTGAAGTCCTTGTCTATTTGGTAAGAGAATCTAGTAAATAAGGAAGTTGATTTCATTACTAATTCTAATCATTTTCCATATTGGAGTTTGTTTCCTTTTTTATGTGTAGGTCTCCTTCACAATATAAAAAGAGGGCATGTGCAGAGGCTGAAGACATACGAATTGAGAGTGAATATAGATCTTAGCAGAAGCAGAAAAATTCAGATCATAGAAGCAGTTTCAGGATTCCAAGATTGTGTAGAATTTGGATGTAGCTTCGAATGTTATAACATTCGGAACTACATTGAAGTGCTGAAGTTGTTTTGTCTTCCTAGCTGTTTTTTTAGGAAGTTGTTTGTTTCTTCTCACCTTTTCTTTATCTGTTGTTCTATGAGATTTTGCTCTTCAAGACTTGTTGTCTTGTAAGAGTGTTTTGTTTGGTGATTTCACATAGTTTTTGTAAAAACGAATCATATTATTTAGTGAAATCTTTTTGGCCATGAGGCTAGATCTACAAGTATAGGCTTGTAGATTGTTTGGTAAACCTTTGTGTTTAATTTCCTGCTTTATTATTTAGTCTTCCACTGTTTACTGTTTTTATGACCAATGTGTCTTCCATTGTAGCTTCTTCACAAGCTACATTGGGAACTGCATTGGTAGTTTGGAGAATCCTAGCTACTTGTGTTCTTACAATTGGTATCAGAGCCTCTTCTTGACATCACTAAGAGAAGATTCTGGTTGTAGCCGTGATGGATTCTCAATATGAGAATGTTGTTCGTCCTCCAACCTTGACTAATGCAAATTCTTCTATTTGGAAAGTGAAGATGCGTATCTTCATCAAATCAATTGATGAAAGAGCGTGGCTTTCTGTTCTAAATGGTTGGACTCCTCCCAAAACCACTGATAATGATGGTGATGTTAAAATCACCAGTGAGGCAAATTGGACCACTCAAGATAGAACCACTGCTTCGTTTAATTCTAAGGCTCTTTCAGCCATATACAAGGCCTTAGATGCTAACACCTTCAGAGTTATTACAAATTATGACTCTGCCAAGGATGTTTGGGATGCCCTTCAAACCTTATGTGAAGGTCCTACTAGTGTTCGTGCTTCAAAACTTAGAATGCTTACTACTCAATTTGAGAACACTAGAATGAATGAAGATGAAGATGTTATGTCTTACTATGCTAGATTACTTGATATATCTAATACTGCTCTTGCTTTGGGTGATCCTATCACCAATGATCGTCTTGTTAGCAAGATGATGCGCACTTTGCCTGAAAGATTTAATGCCAAAATTTGTGCTATTGAGGAAGCTCATGACATTGACAAAATTGGTTTTGAAAGACTAGCTGACATTCTACAAAATTTTGAGTTAAACCTCAATGAGCAAATTAAGAATAAAGGCAAAGGTGCATCATCTTCTACTCCTTCTGTGGAAAGTATTGCTTTTCCTTCAGTTGTTGATATCTCTTCTGGATTGTTTGAATTGCATAAGGAGATTGAGGAATCTGATTTTGGTGAAGAGTCAATGGATTTTTTAACAACAAAGTTTAAAAATATTTTAAAAGTAAAGGGACAAAACAGATCTCCATCTTCTATCACCAAAACTGTTTTCAAAACTGAGCCTATCAAGTTTGCTCCCAAAGAAAGTTCTTTTCAAAGCCCTGAAAAATCTTTTACCAATCCTTTTGCTAAACAACCTACATCTAGAAGTAAAACTATTGATTCTATTCAATGTAGGGCTTGTCAAGGGTTTGGGCATTATGATAATCAATGTGCTAATACTTTGAGAAAGAAGGGTTTGAATTTTTCTGCTACTTTGAGTGATAGTGATGATGAAGATCCATGCGATCTCATCACTCTCACTGCTGTACATAACTATCCATATGATTTTGCAGGTCCTTCGGCCAATGTACCTCCGAATGTAGCTTCTTCAGAAACTACATCAGAAGCTACATTGGACAGAAGCTGGGAATATCTTTACTGTTTTAACTCCTCTGTCACAGAAGATGGTGGAGAATCAGAATCAGACCTGATGGAAGGTTACAAGGAGTTGTATAAGGATTGAGAAAAGAGGGCTCTTCAAGTTACATTGCTTGGAAAGACAAATGATTTGCTAAAGAAGGTAAATGAAGATCAAAATGAGTGTATCATAAGGCTGGAGTGTTTGCTGCGTAAGAAAGATGTGGAGCTTGAAGAACTGAAAGAAGAACTGCTCAAAGCCAATGAAACCATGGCAAAATGGAACTCAAGCCAACACAAAATGGATGATAGGTTGAATTCTGGTAAGTCTGGGATTGGTTTCAGGCCAAAGACGTTTGTTAAAGAAGGTGAAGGTACGTCTACTGAACCAAAACAACACACACAAAAATTTCAAAATCCAAACTTCTTTGAAAAACCTAAAACAAGAAAGAAAAATTTTGTGTGCCACTATTGTCACAAGCCTGGACATATTCAGCCCTTTTGTTTCCTTAAAAAGGCAGTCTATAAAGAAGAGGTTAGACAAGCTTACCTAGTTCGTAACCAAATGCAGCACCAAATGCAGCATCAACAAAAAATATTCATAAAAGTTTGGGTTCCTAAAAGACAATCAAACACTGTTCCTGCCCCAGATGATACAGAATCTACAAGTTCTGGAAATTTAAAGGATGAGATTCAAAATGCAGTTCAGGATGTAGCTCCGAATGTAGCTCCGGATGCAGCTGCATCAGAAGCTACATCGGAAGCTATATAGGTTGGAAACTCCCTAGATGCTGAAACTGAACCTGAACAGACTGAAACTGAATCAAACATAACTGATCAAAGTCATGATATTCCTAGTCGTATACAGAAAGACCATCCAATCTCTCAAGTGATAGGTAATATTCATGATGGCATATACACAAGGAGAAGAGATAAGGTTGATTCTCACAAATTAGCATGCTTATCAAAAAAAAATTCTCCTAAGGGGGGCATTGGGAAGGGATCGAACCTGAGACCTCACACTTTGTGAAGCCCCATGTCTACCACTGGGCCACCCCCTTAGGGGCCTATCAAAATATTTTTGAGAGAAGCGTTGTTGCTTTTATTGCTTGCTTTTTAGATATGACTCTACAACTTTTATGGATGCTCCAAATGATCAAAGATTATGGGCTACACATTGATGTGTTAACCTTGTATTTTGATAACACCAATGCAATTTGTATAACACAAAAATTCAGTTCAACATTCTCGAACAAAACACATTGATATAAGACACCACTTTATTAGAGACATGGTTGAATAAGGAATTGTTTGCATTGAACATATTGGGACTGAAAATCAACTTGTTGATATATTTGCCAAGAGTCTTGATTTTTAGAGATTTTTCAATCTTTGGAAATCTCTTGTGTTATGTGTGCCATTTGACTTTACACTTGTTTTAAAAAAATTAAAAAAAATTAGGCATGTTTGCATTTTATCTTTAGAGGGCACTCTAGATCATTGACTCACATGTTTGCGCCTTTTGTTGTTGCTTGGGAATTGCATTCAAAATCAATAGTGATTTTTTTTTTAAATTCTCACTCTCTCCTTGTTCTTGAGTATGTTTGAAGTCCACAAAGGAAATGGCTACCTTTAAAAATCAAGGGTTGTAGCACTTTATCTTGGTACTATGGAACTTAGGTTCTCATAGGTTGATCTTGAGAAAATTGAATACCCTTGAAAGAAAAAGTGTGCAAGCTACCTAACGGAAAAGAACTACCTATGAACAAGGTTTGTGGCACCTTTCTTTTGGGACTATGAATCCTTGAATTTCATGGGTTGATCAAAAGCAAAGTGGCTTCCCTTGGTAAATAGTTTGAAAGGTTCCAAGTGGCATGTTTTTATAGCTTGAAATAAAGTAGAGCTATATTCCTAGGGAAATAAAGTACCTATGGATTTTTGTTATGAAAAATTTATGATCTTGGGAGAGAAATCTGGTTGATAAAAGAAAAGATGCAAAAAGTGCACAAATTTTATTATTGATGAATGCTCCTCCCAATGCAACTGCATAAGGAACTACATCACTTTGATATGGTCTTTATCACTTGTGTGTGATTGCATTATTCTTTTGCCTAGCTTTTAGTTATCATATTTTTAGGCATAAAATTTTAGAACATGCATTGTTAGTAAAGATATCAGCTTGGTGAAATTTTGTCCTAAAATAAACTGTGCAAATCAATTTCCAAAAATTTCCATGTTGAAAACTATTTAGTGGATGTCTAATTTTTGTGTGGAACTAAGAGGTATTGAATCTGGATATGAGGTGCTCAGCTATTGCTAGGGGTGTGATCAAGTCATGGTGAACACTTAATTGTATTTTTCAAAATCTTGGATTTTTTAGAATTCCTAAAAGATTGTTTCTCCCTCTTCCTTTTTCGGTCAAATAGGGGGAGAGAGATCAAATGTTTCTGGTGATGATGATGAATCTGATTCCTTGTAGATTCATCATGTTTGTTTTGTATGCATGTGATTGCATCATTGGTATATTCTGATTTGTGCTTAGTGAATGATTTCTGATTTTATACCTTGCACAAATTCAGGGGGAGATGAGATTTTCTAATCAATGCAGGTTAGATGGTTTAATTGGTGTTGAATAAACACTTGTCATTTGATTTGATCAAAAAGGTTCAACAAAGGGGGAGATTGTAAGGGTAAAATAGGCATGACCTATTTTGGTTTTGTTTCCCCTTTCTTGGTCATTATGTTTACGCATTTTTGGAAACAAAATATTCCTAAAGATTTTTGGTTTCTTGGTCCTAAAGTTTAGGTGCAATTTTTGGAAACAAAATATTCATTATATTTTGGATTTCTTGATCCTAAATCTTAGAAGTTATTTTGGAAACAAAATATGTGCAAAAATCCTTCCTAAAGTCGTGCCTTGAAGGCCTTGTCTATATGGTAAGAGAATCTAGTAAATAAAGAAGTTGATTTCATTATTAATTCTAATCCTTTTCCATATTGGAGTTTGTTTCCTTTTTTATGTGTAGGTCTCATTCATAATATAAATAGAGGGCATGGGCAGAGGCTGAAGACATACGAATTGAGAGTGAATACAGATCTTAGCAGAGCAGAAAAATTCAGATCATAGAAGCAGTTTCGGGATTCCAGGATTGTGCAGAATTTGGATGTAGTTTCGAATGTTATAACATTCAGAACTACATTGAAGTGCTGAAGCTGTTTTGTCTTCCTAACTGTTTTTTTAGAAGCTGTTTCTTTCTTACCACGTTTTCTTTATCTGCTTTTCTGTGGGATTTTGCTCTCAAAGACTTGTTGTCTTGTAAGAGTGTTTTGTTTTGTGATTTCACATAGTTTTTGTAAAAACGAATCATATTATTTAGTGAAATCTTTTTTGTCATAAGGCTAGATCTACAAGCATAGGCTTGTAGACTGTTTGGTAAACCTTTGTGTTTAATTTCCTGCTTTATTATTTAGTCTTCCGCTGTTTACTGTTTTTGTGACCAATGTGTCTTCGATTGTAGCTTCTTCACAAGCTACATTGGGAACTGCATTGGTAGTTTGGAGAATCCTAACTACTTGTGTTCATACATAATTTAATAAATGAGACCAGAAAGAGATTCATATAATCCTAATCTCCTTCGGGAATGGTGTGTGCATGTACGTGTGTGCGTATATATATAATGATTCCTATTGATCTGATTAATATTAATTACTCTCAAAATTCCAAGAAGACCAATAGTCTGATTAATCTTTCTACTATAAGACGTACACAAACAAGTATCTTCATATTCTTAGCCTTATATTTCAAAGAATATCGAGTGACCAAGCTACTCGTAATCCATTCAATACATATATATTTAGCCTTTTTATGTAAAAATGATGCCGAGTGAGTTGAAAATGGAAACACAAAAGAGGAACAAGATTGTTTGTTACATATTTTTACGAAAATGAGAGAAAAATGATGGATTTGGTTACGAGAGAGGGGTGTGGGTGGGATGGTACTAACTCTCCTTGAAGTGCACGAGGTTAAATTAAGTAAATTTGATGGAGCTAAAGTGCAGCAAATAGGGCGAGCTAGTGTTGCACGGGTGATCAATGATGAGGGAAAGTGGAATTTCATGAAAATAAAGGAGCAGTTCCAATCTCAATTGTACAAGTGTATTGACTATAGATGAAAAACTATGATGTTGGCTTGCGAAATGTCACTGTTCAGTAAATGGTCAAGACATATGCAATGGTAGAAATATTGGCTATAAGGGGCATGAACTCTCTTGAGTCTTGATCTGAATGTCAACTTGGTGGTCTTATTTTGGAACTACTAGGAAGGCCAATGCATTGCCATATATATATATATATATATATATATATATATATATATATATATATATATATATAAAGTTGGTGAGGAGCATTATGGTTGTGTCACTTCACTACCTTTGGATAAATATTCATTCTAAAGCATCCATGTGGAAGCTTTAAGAACTTTTGGTTTTCTAGCCATTAGCTAATAATAATCAATATGGTGAGGGGTATTAATATTGGTATATATAACTTTTTCTATTGTCAATAGTAGCAGACTTATATTTAAAAACTTTTACAACTAACATTTCTTCTAACCAATGTGTGATAAAACTCTTCAAGGTGAGATATTACTTATAATGACTCACTCTTAACACTATACTTTAAGCATTGATATCTTATTCATCCAAAACTTGATTTGGACAAATAAATATATCATTTCGATGTTTTTGCCGAATAGAACACATTTGCACAATTACTTTTGTCAACAAACAAATGACACATAAAGAAATTTGTGCCTCAAGTTGCATAATTTCTTTCACTAAAAACACTAATTTTTTAATAAGTATTATATTTTAAGTATTGATATCTTATTCATCCAAAACTCAATTTGGAAAAATAAATATATCATTTTGATGCTCTTATCGAGTAAAACACATTGCGCAATTACCTTTGCCAACAAACAAATGACACGTAAAGAAATTCGTGCCTCAGGTTACACAATTTCTATCACTAAAAACACTAATTTTTTTTTAACAAATATTATACTTTAAGTCTTGATATCTTATTATCCAAAACTCGATTTGACAAATAAATATATCATTTTGATGCTCTCACCAAGTAGAATACATTTGTGCAATTACCTTCGCCAACAAACAAATGATACGTAAAGAAATTTGTGCCTCAAGTTGCACAATTTCTTTCACAAAAAACACTAATTTTTCAACAATAGAAGAGATGTATCCCACATTGGTTAGAAATTGATGTTGGTTTTAAAAATATTATTATTAAGTACCAATAGAAGAAATGCATCATACATTGGTTAGAAAGTGATGTTGATTTTCAAAGTCATTTGATAAAAGACTTTTCCCATTATTACCAATAGAAGATGTATATCTCACATTGGTTAGAAAATAATTTTGAGTTTAAATTATTTTATATTATTACCAATAAAAAAGATGTATAATACATTGTTTAAAAAGAAAATATTAGATTTTAAAGTCTTTAGACTAAAGATTTTCACTTTTACAAGAGATGTATCTCACATGGTTACAAAATATTCTACTATTATTACCAATAGAAGAGATGTATCACATATTATTTAGAAATTGATGTTTGTATTAAAAATACTATTATTAATTACTAATTGAAAAGATGTATCATACATTAGTTAGAAAGTGATGTTGGTTTTCAAAGTTTTTTTGATAAAAGACTTCTACCATTATTACCAATAGAAGATATATATATATATATATATATATATATATATATATATATATATATATATATATCACACATTTGTTATAAATTGATGTTGGTTTTAAATTACTATTATTGTTAATAAACGAGATAAATCTTATATTCGTTAAAAAGTGATGTTGATTTTAAAAGTCTTTAAATAAAAAGACTTCTACTTTTATTATCATTAATAAAAGAGAAGAGAAGATATATATCCCATTATATATAAAGAGATGTTGGATTTAGATATTTTTTTAGATAAAAAACTTCTACTACTATTATCAAATGATGAGATGTATTACACATTAGCTAGAGAGTGATGTAGGTATTAAAAGTCTTTTTTATAAAAGACTTAATACCAATAGAAAAAATATATATTTCACATTAGTTAGGAAAGTGATATTGGTTTAAAATGTCTTTAGATAATGTACATCGCATTGGTTACAAAGAGATCCACGTTATTTAGAAACATATATTGGTTATAAAATTCATAGATAAACAAATTTTTATGTTATTATCAATACAAGATATGTATCACACATTTTTTACAAAGAGATGTTGGTTTCAAAACTATTTAGATCAAATACTACTACTATTATTATTTTTATGTTATAACCAATAGAAGAGATGTATCCCACATTGTTTAGAAAGAAATATTGATTTCAAAAGTTTTTATATAAAAGACTATTATTATTACTATAGAAGAATGTATCTCACATTTGTTAGAAATTAATGTTGGTTTTAAAAATACTATTATTACCAATAGAAAAGATGTATACCACATGGTTAGAACGAGATGTTTATTTTAAAAGTTTTTAGATAAAAGTCTTAAACTTTTATTACCAATAGAAATAAAAAAGAAGTATCTCACATTGTTAGAATATAAAAAAGTGTATCTTACATTATTAGAAAAAAAAATGTTAGTTTTAAAAGTCTTATAGTAATTAAATATTTTTACTTTTATTACCAATAAAAGATATATATCTTACATTGTTTAAAAATAAATATTGTTGGTTTAAAAAGTTTTTAGATTAAAGACTTTTTGTTACAAATAGAATAGATGCATGTATTTCACATTGGTTACAAAGTATTCTACTATTATTATCAATAGAAAAGATGCATCACACATTGGTTTTAAATTAATGTTGGTTTTAAAAATACTATTATTACCAATAAAATAGATGTATTATACATTTGGTAAAGGGTAATGTTTATTTTTAAAGTCTTTAGATATAAGACTTCTACCATTATTATCAATAGAATATGTATATCTCACGTTGGTTAGAAAGTGATGTTGATTTTAATTTTAGATAAAAGACTTTTACTATTATTACTAATAAAAGAGATATCCTACATTTGTTAAAAAATAATGTTGGTTTTAAAAGTATTTAGATAAAAGACTTTTACTTTTATCATCAATATAATAGAAGAGATGTATCCCACAATGAATTATGATTTTAAAAGTTTTTAACAAAATGACTTCTAATATTATTATCAAGTTAAATGTTAATTTTAAAAGTCTTTAGATCAAAAAAAATTTAATATTATTATTAATTGAAGTGCACCGAAATATCAGGTCCAAACAGGTAAAAGTGTACTACGAAGTTTACTTCAAAGATTGGGCCGGAAGAAGGGCCCAAGCCCAATTCACACTAAAGCCCAGGAGGCCCAAATAAGATCTTTCTATAAATAGAAGGAGAATCCCTCCTAGAGCGGGTCGGTAACTAATTATTCCTCTCTATTTCATTAATTATTAAGATTTCACATTACATATCTTGATTGATTGAGGGTTGTGGGGGCCACCCCACCACTGGTGCTTTATTTTCTGAGGTAAAACATGCCGAGATATCTACCCGACTACCAGTCGAACTAGGCGTCACCTACACCTGGGACACAACGACAAGATCACCACAAATATTGCGTGATCGGTTTGGTTCCGTTCTTGGGGAAAGCAACACTCCGTTCGAAGGGTGCGGGAATACCACCTTAGAAAACACGGCCGAAGAAGCTTGGTAGGTAACAAACCCGACATCCACCTCCCCCCTCAGGTGTCGTCCTTCAGTTAAATTCGGTAAGCGAGTCCGCCGGGCGGTTTGGTCATCCACTTCAATTCAGCGAATCACCTCTATCGACCATCAATAAAATCGGCTGTTAACAAACCCACCAAACTTGCTCTAAATCAAAAAGCTCCATACCTTCTTAAATTGCTCAGGCCAAATCGCCTTTCCCGACCTGTTCCCACCCTTCTGTTCCAAACACCCACAAAATCGCCATCTCCACAAATCATGCCAACCACCGATAACCCACAGCTTCCGTCTCAGGACCCAGAACCCAACCCGACTTTCTTCATCTATCAATCGCCGGCTCAATCTTCATTGCCGAGGTCATCTCGTCGGTCAGGAAGGTGATGATGCCTGGAACCATGCAAGAAATTAAAAGAGAGCGCGTGCTTCATGAAGGAAATGCAACCAATATCGGACACGTAAGAGGCACCATCGCTTTCGACCTGACAAAGTGGGGAAACCAACGGAAAATCCGTCGAAGCCTCGATGAAATGCCAGATAAGAGTCCATGCAATGGGGAATCGAAACATGAAAGCCGACAACACCCTTAGGTGCGCAGCGCCCCGCAAACCGCCGAGTGAGCCGGAGCAACCCACGCTCTCCGCGCACCGCTGCCAAAGTGGTGAAAACGTCACCGTCCAGTCGCCGTAGGCCTCGCTTCCAGATCAATCGGACTTGGCGTGTTTACGGGCTTGAACGAACAAACTCCCGGTCTGTCAGGTGGTATTACTTAGCTTTATCAAAATGTCTAATTGTTGTCGGGTGATAATTGTTCCTGCTTTATCAAATATCTAATGGGTTTCCTACCATGCATGCTACCAATATTCACCCCCAAACTGGACAACCTACTAAGACACGCAACAGACACATCATTACTTTGGCATGCATTCTTTATAGCCTTACAGACTACACTACAGACTATAGACTATAGATTATGACTATGGAGTAAGACAAAAATTGATGGTAAAAAGAAAAGATGAAAAATAATTACCGAGCTATTGTCTATTGCGTATTGACTTAATAGACTATGACTATGCCGAGTTAATTTTATTTGCCAAATTGAAAATAATTGCCGAGCTAAAATTTATCTGTCGAATTGAAATAATTGCCGAGCTAAAATTTATCTGTCAAATTGAAATAATTGCCGAGCTAAAATTTATCTGTCGAATTGAAATAATTGCCGAGCTAAAATTTATCTGTCGAATTAAAATAATTGCCGAGCTGAAATATATATGTCAAATTGAAATTAAGCGTCGAAATGCTGAAAATTATCGTCTCGTTTAATTAAAATAATTGCGAGCCGAGAATTTATTGCGGCCGAATCCATTTATATCTGAAATTCGAGCTGAATTTACTTGCCGAACTAGGCGAATTTATTCTTGAACCTGAAATTATGTGCCGAGATAAAGTTATGAGCAAGCTAAAATTATGAACGCAACTATTTGACAAGTATAATACGATAACATGCTCAATCTACATATCATATATTAACCACGACACATGTATTCTCTCATGCTTCACACTCAAAAACTTGCATCTTATAAATTCATCGTATCTTCTAATAGCGACGTGTCGCATAATGATTAATTTACTAAATTCTCGCACAATAGGCACATATTTAAATAATTTTATCTTATATGATCAATATATCCGGATTATGACAAACATTGTATCTTTGAAAATATGAATGATTTAAAAGCGTGATTTGCTTTCTATACAAAGATGCTCCTAAAAGTTTCAGTACCAAATACAAGCGTACATAACCTCGGCAACCACGACCAATGAGCAGCGAGTCGTTCTCTACTAAACTATTATGTGATTAGTTGCGTGCCTATTAACGGGGCTGATACTGGGACCTGAGTCATGCCAGATAACAGCTCCCTATTATTATTTACGTGCTCGTGCACGCCACGCCGCAGCCAGACTCGATTATGCCAAGGCCGCCGAGCTCCCTTTATTATTATTTACGTGTCTGCACGCCACGCCGCGCCAGCCAAGACTCGGGATATGCCGCCGAGCTCCCCTACTATTATTATTCACGTGCTCCAAGCACGCCACGCTCGCCTGAGCTCGCACTCAGATACGCCGCTTCCGCCGAGCTCCATATTATTATTATTCACGTGTCTGCACGCCACACCGCGCCAGAGCTCGCACTCGACATTCGCTCCGCCGAGCCCATTATTATTATTCACGTTCGCACGCCACACCTCGCTGTAATCTCGGTTTCCGGGATTATGCTCGCATTGCCGAAGCTTATCATTATTATTCACGTGTTTGCACGCCAAGGCCAGCGCTGAGCTCGAGCCTCGATATTATTTCTGCCCGAGCACACTTCACTCGCGCTTACGCTCGAAGCCGCGGATCATATTTCATACATGTGCACGCCGAAGCTTACATTATGCTCCCCTCGAAGCTTACTGGCCGAAGCTCTACCTTGTCCTCCCGCTGAGTCTACTCATGGCCGAAGTTGTACACCGCGCTTACCTCGCTTATGCTCCCCACTCGAAGTTTACTCAGGCCGAAGCTCTATTTTGTCCTCCCGCCAGTCTACTCATGTTGAGTTGACATTCGCCTACTCAAGTTATGCTCCCCGTGATCGCTTACTCGTGGTCAGCTTCACCTTGTCCTCCTCCCGCCGAAGTTTACTCGCTTGCCGAAGTCAGTATTAACCGCCTACTCAAGGCCAGTTCCTCGCCAGTTACTCGCATCGATCGAGCTTCTACGAGTGTTTAGTACGCTCATCATGCTTTCATCAGATTTGCGGCTACACTCTGGATGAGCTTCATATTGTGCTCCACCTTAGCATCGAGTTATTCTCGACGCGATCGAGCTTCTACGAGTGTTTAGTACGCTCATCATGCTTTCATCAAGATTTGGGCTACACTCAAAGATGAGCTTCATTGTGCTCCAAATTGGCATCACATTACTTCTCAAGACGAGCTTCTACGAGTGTTTGGCACGTTACGCCTCCATCGACGCCATTTCAAGACCGCTTGTCTTGCCATTTCGAGATCAATTGTCTCGCCAAAACGAGATCGCATTGTCTCGCAAACGAGGTCGCATTGCTCGCCAAAATGAGATCGCATTGTCTCACTAAACGAGATCGAATTGTCTCACTAAAACGAGATCGTATTGTCTCGCCTAACGAGATCGCATTGTCTCAAGATTCAAACACCCTCCTGACGCCGAGGAGAGGCCGTGCTCCTAGGCCTCACGCATATCCTCCTGAGGCCATAAACATCCACATGAGCATTTCATACACATGCATCCTCCATTCATCACTTGATAAACATAAAAAACATGCTCCTATTTCTTCTCTTCAAAGGTCCTCGCCACGCCGAGGATAAATCTTATGGCCTTACTGGCCGATTGAAGATCCTCGCCACGCCGAGGATAAATCTTATTATGGCCTTACGGCTCGATTGAAGGTCCGCCACGCCGAGGATAAATCTTATTATGGTTTCTTATGACTCGATTCTTCGAAGTCCTCGCCACGTCGAGGATAAATCTTATTATGGCCTTACGGCTCGATTCTATGGAAGGTCCTCGCCACGCTGATGATAAATTTTTATTATGACTTTATGCTTAAGACTATATCTTATTTTCATGCCTATACTTGCTCTGGCCGAGGTCTAATTCGCCAATCAAAGGATCAATTATACACGAAGTTCACCCCCAAGCCTCAAAAGTCGCCACATAAACTCTCCTCCGAAATTCAAAGCAAAATCTCAAACCCTCAAGATCACAAGAAGCACCATTTAGAGATTATTCTTACCCTCGATGTTAGCCTCGAGGGCTGTGAAAGGGGCTACCAAGCGCACCGAAATATCGTGTCCAAACAAAAGTGTACTACGGTTTACTTCAAAGTCAAGAAGGGCCCAAGCCCAATTCACACTAAAGCCCCAGAGGCCCAAATAAGATCTTTCTATAAATAGAAGGAGAATCCCTCCTAGAACGAGGTCGGTAACTAATTCTTCCCTCTCTATTTCATTAATTATTAAGATTTCACACAAATATATCGATTCTACACTGAGGGTTATGGGGGCCACCCCACCCACTCACTGCTTTATTTTACAGTAAAACATGCCGATATCCTACCGCGACTACCACCGCCGAACTAGACGCCACCTTCTGCACTTTGACACAACACGACAAGATCACCACAAATATCATGCGTGAACATTAATAATTGTTAGCTAAAATATTTAAAGTATTTAGGTTCGCTATTATTAGTCATTAAAAACAGGACCATGGAAGAGATTAATAATTAACGTCCAAAGTTATAATACAAAAACATATATATCTCATTATCGCATTCAGATGAAGATTTCGTACGGAGCACTGGCTAAATAACTAGTTGTACAAATAAAGAGGGAGGCTAACAATGCAAATGGAGAAACATCAAAGGTGCTGCAAGAATTGCTTCAACTAGACACATTCCCCCTCCTTTTCAATATAACTAGTTATTTAGTCTGAGCTCCGCACGGGTATAATGTGAGATATATATATTTTTTGTAATAATAATATAACTTTTGGACATTATAATTAAATTGTTAATCTCTTCCATGGTTATAATTTTTTTTTCTATTGTTACTAATATTAAACAATTTTTTTACCTAAATACTTTTAAAATAAATATAAGTTTCTAGTTAACGTGAGATACATATTTTGTATTAATAATAATAGTAATTTTTTTGATCTAAACATTTTTAAAATTAACATTTAACTTGATAATAATATTAGAAGTCATTTTGTTAAAAACTTTTAAAATCATAATTCATTTGAAACAATGTGAGATACTTATTTTATATTTTTATTGGTAATGAAAGTTTAAATTTTTTATTTAAAGACTTTAAAACCAACACCACATTCTAACCATGCGGTATACATATTTTCTATTAGTAATAATAGTGGTAGATAAAAAACTTTTTAACCAACATTCATTTCTAAACAATGTAGATACATGTTAATTTTCTATTGGTAATAACAAAAAATGTCTTTATCTAATGACTTTTATAACCAATACTCATTTCTAAATAATGTGAGATACATTTCTTTATAAACAATGTGAGATACATCATCTAAAAACTTTTTAAACCAATATCACTTTTGTAACCAATGTGAAATACTTCTCTTCTATTGCTAATAATTGTAGATTTTTAAAATCAACATCATTTTCTAACCAATGTGTAATACATATCCTCATTTGGTAATAATAGTAGAAGTCTTTTATTTTAAAAAAAAAATTATAACCAACATCTCTTCCTAAATAATGTGGGATACATCTCTTCTACTATATTCATGATAAAAGTAAAAGTCTTTTACCTGAAGACTTTTAAAACCAACTTAATTTTTTAATAAATGTAAGATATCTCTTCTATTTGTAATAATAGTAAAAGTCTTTTATCTAAAATTAAAATCAACATCACTTTCTAACCAATGTGAGATATACATATTCTATTGATAATAATGATAAAAGTCTTATATCTAAAGACTTTAAAAACAAACATTACCCTCTACCAAATGTATGATACATCTATTCTATTGGTAGTAAAAGTATTTTTAAAGCCAACATTAATTTATAACCAATGATGTGATACATCTTTTATATTGATAATAATAGTAGAATACTTTGTAACCAATGTGAAATATATACTATTTGTAACAAAAAGTCTTTAATCTAAAGACTTTTTAAACCAACATTTATTTTTAAACAATGTGAGATACATATCTTTTATTGGTAATAAAAGTAAAAGTATTTACTATAAGACTTTGAATGTTGGGTTTTTCCCTATTAGTGGTCCACATTGTGGATAGAGCAACCGCCGGCAACCGCTCCGTAACCACCCACCATCTTTAGCCACTTACATAAACGTGGAAACCTTCAAAAACTACCCATGTTCAGCAACTTCTCTTTGATGGAAAGAGACTATAAATTAAATTTTTTTGGAGGTCCCTAAACTCACTCATTCTCATTTTGAGAAATACACACCATCAGTAGTAAAGAGGGAGTAAAAGTTTAGAAGTCTTTCAAGTTCTTAGTCGGTGTAACTCCGGCTTCATTTCAATTTCGATTCCGACGCAATGGCTGGAGGTATGTTGATCTATTTTTCTGCTGCGTTTACAAAGTATGCTCCTTAATCATTCCGAGCATACTAGTGTAACTTTTCTAACATTTGGTATCAAAGCAATATATACCTCTGTCTTGCTCTGTTTTTCGTTTTGAACATTATGAGATCTTGAAATTGTCATGAGCTGATTTTCTGCAAATTTTGATTGTGAAATGAGACTATAAGCATGTTGGATTTGATAATCTGGATTTTATATTTCAAGTTTATAATCGGTCCAAAATGGGTCTAAATTGACCCGTCTGGAGGTTGAAGATGAAATCGTTCTTCACTTGTTTTGCTATTATAATAATAGGAAAAGTGTATTATAATAATAGGAAAAGTGTATGTCTTATGATTTCTATTGGTCCAACTATTGTACTGTACTACACTGTTTATATTCTTGAAGGCATTTGTCTTTGTTGACTTAGTAGTCTGATACTATTTAATAGGGAGTAGTAGAGTACTGCTATTGCTTAGTAAACAACAAAATGATTTAAAGCCAAAGGAGAAAATGTCATTTGCAATGTTAATTTTGTCAGGCTCTTAAGTTTCCACTTTTGAGAGGTTATTCAGAAGGACATAATTGGTGTCCATTTTGGACTATGGATACATAAATAAACAGTAATTGTTACTGATTCTTCCTCAACTTCAGTTTAAATGTGTTTAAATATGTAAATCTGGATTAGTATATGTACTTGGATTAATTATACATAATACATATACAGATTTAAATGCACTTATATGCATGCTATATTAATAAAGTATCATATGTACTTTGTCATTTAGTTGACTTGTATAAATTATTAATTACCTATTTATGCATGTCATCTTAAGTTGGACAAAACACTAGTACATTTGAAATAAATTCATAGAATATTGCTTGCGGTTTATGCAATAATTGTTAATGTTTATGTGATCCATATTGTTTTAATTAATTATGGAGTAGCCACAACATCTTTAATTAGTTAAAATTATATATTTGGATTTAGGATCACAAATTTGGAATGAACATTAATTGTAATTAATCATACTTTATATAATAAATTTTATCTCACAAGAATTTTTATTATATTATGTATGATTAATTAAGGTAAAATATCAAACTATATTTTCTAATTTACCCACAGGGATTAGAAAAGGGGAACAAGTTTGATGGTATTATCATAAAGATAAAATGAACCTAATTGAATTAGAGCTTTAGCCCACAGGCAAGTTTTATGTCACTAGGTTCATGTTTTGCATGTTTTTACATTGGTAGAACATGTCATAATTACTAGTCTCAAATTTATTAATATGAGCATTGACACTTAACTATTGCAGCAATTCAATCTGTTGATTACCCTGATATGAGATGTGATGTTCCCGAGCTTAAAGGGGACAACTACAAAGTGTGGAAGGAAAGAGTTCTCCTTCATTTAGGATGGTTGGACCTTGACTATGCCATAAGGAAAAATGAACCCCCTCCAATGACTGAGACTAGCATTCAGGATCTTTGTTGATCTTTATGAAAAATGGGACCGTTCAATCGTCTCGTGTGAGTTTCATAAAGACAAAAATTTCTTCGGAATAAGGGGTTCAGTCGAGCATATCAATAAGGTTCAGGAATTACTAAAGGCTATTGATGATCAGTTTGCCACTTCAGATAAGTCAATGGCAAGTACCCTCATCATGCAGTTTACATCCCTAAGGCTTAATAGCATTAAGGGTGTGCGTGATCATATCATGCGCATGAGGGATATTGCGGCTCAATTGAAAGCATTAGAAGTTGAGATGTCGGAAGTCTTCTTGGTTCATTATATCCTTTCCACCTTACCTCACCAGTATGGCCCCTTCAAGATATCCTACAACACACATAAGGATAAATGGACAATCAATGAATTGATGATCATGTGTGTTCAGGAAGAGGGCATGCTGCTTATGGAGGATAAGGAAAAGGAGAGTGTGAATTTCACTACACTTGGAAAGAACAAGAAAAAGGATCAAGCTAAGGACAAGGGGAAGGGAAAAATCCCTCCCAACAAGGACATTAAGAAGGATCATGTGTGCTTCTTTTGCAAAAAGAAGGGGCACATTAAGAAACAGTGTCCTAAGTTCAAGAATTGGCTTGAAAAGAAAGGTACTCAACTTTCTTTTGTTTGTTATGAATCCAATATGACTGTTGTAAATCATAATACATGGTGGATTGATTCTGGCTCTACAATTCATATTACCACTTCATTGCAGGGATTACAAAACATGCGGAAACCAATGGGAAATGAATGCAATGTCTATTCAGAAATCGAGGCCTTCATGTGTAGAAGCCGTCGAACGTGCAATTTAATTTTAAGTAGTGGTTTTCATTTAAGTTTGAAAAAGACTTTTTATATTCCTAGTTTTTCTAGGAATTTAATTTCCATTTCTAGACTTGTATCAGATGGTTATTCCTTTAACTTTTCAGAAAATGGTTTTGATTTAGTTTTCAAATCAAATGTTATTGGAAACGGTGTTTTATCAAATGGTCTTTTTAATCTCAATTTGCAAAATGATGATGACTACTCTGCTATGCATGTTCATACTAGTACCAAAAGATGTGTTATGAATGAAGAGTCTTCTATGTTGTGGCACCGGAGATTGGGACACATCTCCATTGATAGAATTAAGAAGTTAGTAAATGATGGAGTACTTAGTACTCTTAATTTTACAAACTTTGAGACTTGTATAGCCTGCATTAAGGGTAAGTAGACTGATAAGTCGAAAAAAGGTGCCAGAAAAAGCTCAGGTTTATTGGAAATCATACATACAGATATTTGTAGTCCAGATATGGATGCATACTGTGACAAATACTTTGTCTCCTTCATAGATGATTACTCGCGATACATGTATCTCTACCTGCTTAACAATAAGAATGAAGCACTTGATGCTTTTAAGGTGTTTAAAGCAGAAGTAGAGAAACAATGCGACAAGCAAATTAAGATCGTGAGATCAGATAGAGGCGGATAGTACTATGGTAGATATACTGAAAATGGACAAGCACCTGGTCCATTTGCGAGGTTTCTTCGAGAGAATGGTATTGTTCCGGAATATACTATGCCATGTACTCCACAACAGAATGGAGTAGCTGAAAGGAGAAACCGAACATTATTGGATATGGTGCGTAACATGATTGCTAGCTCCAAACTTCCCCAGTCCTTGTGGAGCGAAGCACTTAAGACGGCTACGTACATATTGAACCGAGTTCCAACCAAGGCCGTTTCAAAAACACCATTTGAGATATTCAAAGGTTGGAAACCCAGTTTGCGACATGTACGTGTTTGGGGATGTCCGTCTGAAGTGAGAATTTATAATCCACAAGAAAAGAAGTTGGACCCAAGGACCATAAGTGGATATTTTGTTGGATATGCCGAAAGGTCTAAGGGATATAGATTCTATTGTCCATATCACAGCACTAGGTTTGTGGAATCAAGAAATGCAAAATTTCTTGAGAATGACTTGATCAGTGGGAGCGATCGACCCTTGGACATTGATCAAATGAAAGATCATTCTAATGCTCAGTGTGCCACTTCAAGTTATGAACCGGTCATTATTGTTAACAACACTCCTCAAGAACAAACACGTGTTGAAGAACATGTTCTAGAAACACCACGAGCTGATCCTAATCCAATAATAGATGAAGTTCAACAAATACATGAAAATGTTGAACCTGCTGAACAACATGATCCTGTTCCTCAGGATAATGTTGTTCCAGCTTTAAGAAGATCTATAAGGGCAAAGAAGACAACAATTCCTAGTGACTATGTCGTGTATCTACAAGAGTGTGACTACAATATTGGAGCCGAAAATGATCCTGAAACGTTTTCACAAGCCATAAGTTCTAACGATTCAAGCTTATGGTACAATGCCATGAAAGATGAGATGGATTCTATGGCAACTAACAAAGTCTAGGATCTCGTCGAGTTGCCAAATGGTGTAAAAGCCATTGGATGTAAATGGGTATTCAAAACAAAGAAAGACTCACAAGGCAACATCGAGAGACATAAGGCAAGACTTGTTGCCAAAGGATTCTCACAAAGAGAAGGAATAGATTACACGGAAACCTTTTCCCCTGTATCTAAGAAAGATTCCCTTAGAGTAATTATGGCATTGGTAGCCCATTTTGATTTAGAGTTACATCAAATGGACGTGAAAACGACTTTCCTTAATGGTGATCTAGAGGAAGAGGTTTATATGAAACAACCTGAAGGATTCGTCTCTAGTAGAGGTGAGCATTTGGTATGTAAGCTTAATAAATCTATATATGGACTGAAACAAGCTTCCCGCCAATGGTATAGAAAATTCCATAACGTCATCACTTCATTTGAGTTTGAAGAGAACGTTATGGATCAATGCATATACCTCAAGGTTAGTGGGAGCAAGATTTGTTTCCTTGTGTTATATGTGGATGATATTTTGCTTGCAACCAATGATAAAGGTTTGCTATACGATGTGAAACAATTTCTCTCGAACAACTTTGATATGAAGGATATGGGAGAGGCATCTTATGTCATTGGCATTAAAATCCATAGAGACAGGTCTCGAGGCATTTTGGGTTTGTCTCAAGAGACCTATATCAACAAAGTTTTAGAGAGATTTCGGATGAAGGATTGTTCACCAAGTGTAAAACCCATTGTGAAGGGTGATAAGTTTAGCCTGGACCAATGCCCCAAGAATGAGCTCGAAAGGGAACAAATGAAAGATATTCCATATGCTTCAGCTGTTGGAAGCCTTATGTATGCTCAGGTCTGCACCAGACCTGATATTGCATTTGTTGTTGGGATGCTGGGGAGATATCAGAGTAACCCAGGAATTGACCACTGGAGAGCTGCAAAGAAGGTCATGAGATATCTTCAAGGAACGAATGATTACATGCTCATGTATAGATGGACCGAAAATTTAGAGGTGATTGGCTACTCGATTCGATTTTCTTTGGCGTGTTGACTCTCTCAAATCAACATCCGCGTATATTTTCATGTTAGCCTGGAGCTATATCTTGAGAGCGTAGCGGTCCTTCGCTACTTCCACTATGGAGGCCGAGTTCGTGTCATGTTTTGAGGCTACCTCACATTGTGTGGTTGAAGAGTTTCATGTCGGGCTTAGAATCATTGATTCAGTTTCTAGGCCATTGAAATTGTATTGTGACAACTCAGCTGCTGTTTTTATGGCTAAAAACAACAAAAGCGGTAGTCAAAGTAAGCATATCGACATTAAGTACTTAGCCATTAGAGAACGTGTTAAGGAAAATAAAGTGGTCATTGAGCACGTTAGCACTGAGTTGATGGTTGCCGATCCTTTAACTAAAGGCATGCCACCAAAGAGTTTTAAGGATCATGTAGTTAGAATGGGACTTGGTTCCATTATGTAAATCTTCATTGTAAGTAACGTTTGTTATTTTGATGAAATTCTTACTTGATTGATGTTTCTCATTCAGTTGTGCACATTCATTTCGAGAAAATATCATTAAGTTTGGACCTTGAATAAACATAGGGTTTATTCATTAAGTTATTTGGGTTAGTGTTTGAGGTACTAAATGTATTGTGATACATGGAAGATAATACTCATAGTTAGAGGACCTATCGCCATGATTCATGCATTTTGTCCCTCGTTGAGGTACATGGTGGAGTTTGTGGACCAAGTGGGAGAATGTTGGGTTTTTCCCTATTAGTGGTCCACATTGTGGATAGAGCAACCATCGGCAACCGCTCCGTAACCAACCACCATCTTTAGCCACTTACATAAACGTGGAAACCTTCAAAAACTACCCATGTTCAGCAACTTCTCTTTGATGGAAAGAGACTATAAATTAAAATTTTTTGGAGGTCCCTAAACTCACTCATTCTCATTTTGAGAAATACACACCATCAGTAGTAAAGAGAGAGTAAGAGTTTAGAAGTCTTTCAAGTTCTCAGTCGGTGTAACTCCGACTTCATTTCAATTTCGATTCTGACGCAATGGCTGGAGGTATGTTGATCTATTTTTCCACTGCGTTTACAAAATATGCTCCTTAATCATTCCGAGCATACTAGTGTAACTTTTCTAACATTGAAAACTAACATCTTTTTTTAAACAATGTAAGATGTATCTTTTTTCATATTCTAACAATGTGAGATACTTCTTTTCTATTTATATTGGTAATAAAAGTTTAAAACTTTTATCTAAAGACTTTTAAAACAAACATCTCTTTCTAACCATGTGGTATACATATTTTCTATTGGTAATAATAGTATTTTTAAAACCAACATTAATTTCTAACAAATGTGAGATACATTCTTCTGTAGTAATAATAATAGTCTTTTATATAAAAACTTTTGAAATCAACATCTCTTTCTAAACAATGTGGGATACATCTCTTCTATTGGTTATAACATAAAAATAATAATAGTAGTAGTATTTTATCTAAATAGTTTTGAAACCAACATCTCTTTGTAAATAATGTGTGATACATCTCTCGTATTAATAATAACATAAAAATTTGTTTATCTATGAATTTTATAACCAATATATGTTTCTAAATAATGTGGATCTCTTTGTAACCAATACGATGTACATTATCTAAAAATATTTTAAACCAATATCACTTTCCTAACTAATGTGAAATACATATTTTTTCTATTGGTATTAAGTCTTTTAGGTGTCGTTTGGTAGCCAGGATTAAGGTCAGCTAGGATTAATAAGTCGAGTTACTTGATGTTTGGTACGCAATAGATGGTCGGGACTAATAGCACGAGTTATCCGGATAAAGTCATTATCCACTCACTATTAATACCAAGGGGGGGTGGTATTATTAGCGCCATCACTAAAAAAAATTTGGATTAACATTTATAATCTCAAAACTACCCCCGAAATACAAGTGAGGATTAATAGCGAGGGCACTAATAATACCTGGAATAATAATACTGCTTATCCTTGTCCGACTAACAAACAAGCTCATATAGAAAGAATTTTAATACCTACATCACTATCTAACCAATGTGTAATACATCTCATCATTTGATAATAGTGGTAGAAGTTTTTTATCTAAAAAAATATATAAAACCAACATCTCTTTCTATGTAATGAGATATATATCTTATTTTCTTTTTATTAATGATAAAAGTAGAAGTCTTTTTATTTAAAGACTTTTAAAATCAACATCACTTTTTAACCAATGTAAGATTTATCTCTTTTATTGGTAATAATAGTAATTTAAAACCTACATCAATTAACAAATGTGTTATATATATATTTCTATTGCCAATAATAGTAAGTCTTTTATATAATCTAAAATAATTCAAAATCAACATCAATTTTTAATAAATGTGAGATATACATCTTCTATTGGTAATAATGGTAGAAGTCTTTTATCAAAAATTTTGAAAACCAACATCACTTTCTAACCAATGTATGATACATCTTTTTAATTACTATTTAATAATAGTATTTTTAAAACCAACATCAATTTCTAACCAATGTGGGATACATCTCTTCTATTGTTGAAAAATTAGTGTTTTTAGTGAAAGAAATTGTACAACTTGAAGCACGAATTTCTTTACGTGTCATTTGTTTGTTGGCGAAAATAATTGCGCAAATGTGTTCTACTATCTGAGAGCATCAAAATGATATATTTATTTGTCCAAATCGAGTTTTCGATAATAAGATATCAAGACTTAAAGTATAATACTTGTTAAAAAATTAGTGTTTTTAGTGAGAGAAATTATGAAACTTGAGACACGAATTTCTTTATGTGTCATTTGTTTGTTGGCGAAGGAAATTGCGCAAATGTATTCTACTCAGCGAGAGCATCGAAATGATATATTTATTTGTCCAAATCGAGTTTTGGATGAATAAGATATCAAGACTTAAAGTATAATACTTATTAGAAATTAGTGTTTTTAGTGAAAGAAATTGTGCAACTTGAGGCACAAAAATTTCTTTACGTGTCATTTGTTTGTTGACAAAAGTAATTGTGCAAATGTGTTCTACTCGGCAAGAATATCAAAATGATATATTTATTTGTCCAAATCATGTTTTGGATGAATAAGATATCAAAGCTTAAAGTATGATATCAAAAGTGAGTCATTACAAGTAATATCTAACATTGAAGAATTTTATCCCACATTGATTGGAAGTAATGTTAGTTGTAAAAGTTTTTTTTAAATATAAGTCTTTTACTATAGACAATAGAAGAAGTTATATATAATAATACTAATACCCTTTATCATATTGATTTTTATTGTGTATTATTATTAGCTAATGCCTAGAAAACCAAAAGTTTTTAAAGTTTTCACATGGATGCTTTAGAATGAAAATTTATCTAAAGGTGGCGAGGTGACACAACCATA
The DNA here is from genome assembly GCA_013146195.2 of Codonopsis lanceolata. NCBI lineage: Eukaryota > Viridiplantae > Streptophyta > Magnoliopsida > Asterales > Campanulaceae > Codonopsis > Codonopsis lanceolata. Next base: position 115,668,971 of record CM028382.1, read on the forward strand.
GTGCTCCTCACAAACTTTAAATATATATATGGTAGAAGTTTTTTTATCTAAAAAAATATATAAAACCAACATCTCTTTTATATAATGAGATATATATCTTCTCTTCTCTTTTATTATTAATGATAAAAGTAGAAGTCTTTTTATTTAAAAACTTTTAAAATCAACATAACTTTTTAACAAATGTAAGATTTATCTATTTTATTGATAATAATAGTAATTTAAAACCAACATCAATTTATAACAAATGTGTGATATATATTTTCTATTGCTAATAATAGTAAGTTTTTTATATAATCTAAAATAATTCAAAATCAATATCATTTTTTAACAAATGTGAGATATACATCTTCTATTGGTAATAATGATAGAAGTCTTTTATCAAAAAACTTTGAAAACCAACATCATTTTCTAACCAATGTATGATACATCTTTTAATTAGTAATTAATAATAATATTTTTAATACAAACATCAATTTCTAACTAATGTGTAATACATCTCTTTTATTGGTAATAATAGTAGAATATTTTGTAACCACGTGAGTAGGGGTGACAAAATGTGTGTTATGGATAATCATGAGTTAGTTTATTATCTATGGTTATCCATGGATAATAGCCTAACCCATTATCCATAACATCCATTTTGCCACCCCTACACGTGAGATACATTTTTTGTAAAAGTCAAAGTTTTTAGTCTAAAGACTTTAAAATCTAACAATTTTTTAAACAATGTGTTATACATCTTTTTTATTGTATATATATATATATATATATATATATAAAGTTGGTGAGGAGCACTATAGTTGTGCCACCCACCACCTTTGGATAAATCTTCATTCTAAAGTATCCATGTGGAAGCTTTAAAAACTTTTGGTTTTCTAGTGACTTTGAAAATCAACATCACATTCCAACCAAGGTATAATGTATTTCTTCTATTGGTATTTAATAATAGTATTTTTAAAACCAACGTCAATTTCTAACAAATGTGGGATACATCTCTTCTATTGTTGAAAAAATAGTGTTTTTAGTGAAAGAAATAGTACAACTTGAGGCACGAATTTATTTACGTGTCATTTGTTTGTTGGCGAAGGTAATTGCGTAAATGTGTTATACTCGGTGAGAGTATCGAAATGATATATTTATTTGTCCAAATCGAGTTTTGGATAATAAGATATCAAGACTTAAAGTATAATGCTTGTTAACAAAATTAGTGTTTTTAGTGAGAAAAATTATGAAATTTGAGTCACGAATTTCTTTACGTGTCATTGTTTGTTGGCGAAGGTAATTGCGCAAATATGTTCTACTCGGTGAGAGTATCGAAATGATATATTTATTTGCCCAAATCGAGTTTTTGATGAATAAGATATCAAGATTTAAAGTATAATACTCCCTCCGTCCCTAAATTATCGTCTCACTTTCCTTTTTCGTCCGTCCCAAAATAATTGTCCACTTTGAAACTTACCTTTTTAGAACATCACTTTTTACCACTTTATCCTTACTTTTTCACTCTACTTTAATTATGAGCCACATATACATGGACATTAATGGAAACTACACATTAAACCAATATAAATAATCAAGTCAATTACTTTTTCTTAAACTGTGCGCCGGATCAAACAGGACAATTATTTAGGGACGGAGGGAGTACTTATTAAAAAATTAGTGTTTTTAACGAAAGAAATTGTGCAACTTGAGGCACAAATTTCTTTACGAGTCATTTGTTTGTTGACAAAAGTAATTGTGCAAATGTGTTCTACTCGGCAAGAACATCAAAATGATATATTTATTTGTCCAAATCAAGTTTTAAATGAATAAGATATCAAAGTTTAAAGTATGATGTTAAAAGTGAATCATTCGAAGTAATATATAACCTTGAAGAGTTTTATCCCACATTTGTTAGAAGTAATGTTAGTTGTAAAAGTTTTTAAATATAAGTCTTCTATTATTGATAATAAAAGAAATTATATATACTAATACTATTACCCCTTATCATATTATTTTTTATCATGTATTATTATTAACTAATGGCTAGAAAACCAAAAATTTTTAAAGTTTCCACATGGATACTTTAGAATGAAGATTTATCCAAAAGTGGTGAGGTGGCACAATCATAATGCTCCTTACCAACTTTAAACATATATATATATATATATATATATATATAGATTTGACGACACCTCGTAAAAACTTAACCTAAAAAATATATTATACTCCCTCCGTCCTTACTTTATTGTCCTGGTTGGCCGACACACCGTTTAAGAAAACCTATTTGACTGGATTATTAATATTGGTATTTATGTGAATTTTCACTTTTACCCCTATGAATTAAAGTGAGATGACAGTGAGAAATTTATGACTTCTCCATCTTCATGTCAAATCATCAGCCTTCCACTACCACTTCTGCACCTTTCTACACCAATTCAGGAAATTCATTCAATTCATCAGCCTTCTGCACCTTCAGTCCCCTCTTTTGCCACCATTGGGCATACCTGTGACTGCCATCGCTACCATCACTGAAACCTCAAACTGAAGATGAAGTCATTTCACTGGTAGCGTGTCGGTGAGTGGGCGAAGTAATACCGCCTACCGTGGCGATTGGAGGCTCGTTTCAGCGCCATTTTCTGTGATTTTGGTGGCGTTGTCTTCGTCTGATCGAGGAGTACGTAGTGGTGGTGTTTGTTGGTTGTTTCAGACGCAGATTTGCAAACTCGTCGGGTCGGCCGTGGCGAAAGCTCATAAGAACGCGAATCAGTACGATCGGCGGAGGACTCGTCTCTTGTTGGGGGTAGTCGTTGTTGATAAATGAGAGAGAGGAAATGGCTGAAGCATAAAGACCGAGGTTTAGGTTCCATACGAGCTCGTGAATCTGCCTTTACAGAAATACGAGAGAAGGTTCTATTTTCGTTTGGGCACAATGATGACAGGTAAAGAAAAATGAAGCACTCGTCCCTTATTGCTGTTGGAGAGATGTAAGGTGTGAAGAATTATGAGGAGAGAGAAAGAAATAAAGAATGAAGAAGGTAGTGGGAATTTGGTGGAGGTTGCAGTGGGAAGTGGGGGGGAGAGACAATTTAATTATTATTTAGGGTGGGTCAACTGGGTAGATCACATGATTGAATGAGGGCAAAATGGTAAAAAATATTTCCAAAAAAAAAGTTTCAAATTGGACAATTATTTTGGGACGGACGAAAAAAGAAAGGAGGACGATAATTTAGGGATGTAGGGAGTAGTATATAAGTCATTCCAAGTCTGCGTACATCATTGTGAATAACTGGCTAAGTATACATTCAATTATTTTTTTATGGGCAACATGCCCATCCCACACACCAAAAATTTGAGACAAAGGTAAAAAAATAAATAAGGGTGGAAATTGGGCCGATCTCCTCCGGTCAATTTCTAACCGCGAAACACCGTGTTATTCTTTTTAACCGCTAAAGGGAATTTTTTATGTAAAAATGACGAGTATACTCTAAATGAACTAAGACGTATGCGCCACAACATCAGTTAATGCATCGAGATGCATAAATTTTGAATTGAGATACATGATTTTGAAGCATGATTACGTGCATCACGATTCCAAATAGTTGCATCGTGATTCAAAATTGAATCGCGATGCATTGATTTAGAATTGCGTTACATGATTCCAAATTGTTTAACTGTCATATCCATTTCATTGCGATGCATCGTGATTCCAAATCGAGGCATCGCAGTTCGAAAATGATCCATCACGATTTCAAAATGTGTTTGAAAACAAACAAGTTCCTATTCAGATGCTTCATCGAACAGTTTACATGCACCACTACAAAAATTTTTTTTGCATATAAAAGGTCATGTCCCCAATTTGATTAATATTAAGCATAATAAATGAAATAAAACAAAAGTTACATAAATTAATGAGGCAAAGAACAATCAACAACTGACAGCTAGTAATTGAGATTTTTAGGAGGCAAACTCAATTTTCCCTTTAATCACCGTCTGAAAATTCATTTATCTTTCGAGGGCGTTGCTCTTGAACCCTTACGGAGGGGCGCTGCCGCGCTGCCCCTGCGACTTGATCCAGGTCGATCCCCATTTATCTACTCCAATAATTGTGATTTTTGAACAATTAGGAAAAATACGATGTGGAATAATATACCAAAGATGTGGAAGGAGATAGATCTAGATATTTTAAAAAGAATAATGTGAAAGTATCTTTATGCGGTTAAAAAAATAAATTACTAAATATGTTAAAAAGTTTAGGAAGGGAACAGAGCAGCAATTTCCCCCATAAAAATATACTCCCTCCGTCCTTAAATTATCGTCTTGGTGGACTTGGCATGCAGTTTAACAAAATACATTTGATTGGATTACTATTTTTTTTTTGTTTTTTTTTTCTCCTAAGGGATCGAACCCGAGACCTCACACTTCATATGCCTTTGATTGGATTATTAATATTAGTTTGATGTACTTTAAAGCCAATATGTATCTGACCCATGATTAAAATAATATAAAAAAATAAGGGTAAAGTGTTAAAAGTGTTGTCCAAAAAAAAAAAAAGTTTAAAACAATAAAATTATTTTGGGACGGACGAAAAAGAAAGCATGACAATAATTTAGGGACGGTGGGAGTAAAATTATAACATTGATATTTAATACAACGCCTATGAAATACTTAATACATCATTTTTTTTTAAAGTGGACCAAATTGCCCTTTGCCATTTTATGAGTAAATGAAAAAAAAATTGGATTGGTCCCAAACCGGTCTCAATGCCCGAAAAAAATAAAAAAATTAGGACTGATCCCAATGGCTAAATTATTTTTTATTTTTTTAGGACTGGTCCAATGCTTGAATTGTTTTTATTTTTTTTAGGATTGGTCTCAAGTCAGTATCAATGCCTGAAAAAATATTTTTTTTGGATTGATCCCAAATCGATCTCTATGACTGAATTTTTGTTTTTTTTAAGACTACTCACAAACTGATCCCTATGCTTGAAAAAAAATATTTATTTTATTAAAGATAATATAATATTTTTATAACAAAAAGTGTTGCATTATTTATTTATCAGGGGCTGTATTAAGCCTCCCCAATTATAATGACCGGCATGGAAAGGCTGAAAGTCCCATTTTATCCCGTTCTATTGCTACTGACATCGCTACTTAGGCTGTGTCTGGTATAGCGTTTTCGTCAAAACGCTACTAAAATAATGGGGCGTTTTACTAGATTGTTGTTTCAATACATCGTTTAAAAACGGAGCGTTTGAGAAATGGGAGCGTTTTCTAAACGCCAGAATTTTCTGCGGCTGATAAAACGCTGTTGAGATATAAGTTTACGGCATTACCCCTTTGGAGGTATAAAAGCTTTTGTTGGACTTAATTTGAAATATTATTAATTTGGACAACTCTTCTTTAATTTTGGTAAAATTTACTTCATTTTTATTTTAAATATGTATTTTGGACTAAATGAGTATGTTTAGATATTTTTAAAATTATACTTGGTATTTTAATTTTAATTTTTATTAGTGTTATGAAATAAATACTTCTATATATATATATATATATAATTAGAAGTAAGACATTGTTTAAGAAAGGGTAAAATCGTTATTTTGACAAATACTCAGATTTATGAAAATAGCGTTTTGAAAATATATCCCAAACGCATTTGTAAGAAAAACATTGGATTTTCAAAACGCTATACCAAACATGCCCTAGTCGAAACTCCCGTCTACAAAGCCCGGCTGAGAGCAAAGCAAGCCCACTTCTACGAGGACTACAATTTCTCCTAAATCGCGGCAATCTATCCGTTGGGATCAATATTTGTGGGGAAAATCCTCAAACCCTATACCCACTGCTCTCCAGTAAAATCGAATCAATCGCTTAGCTCAAAACAAAGCTACTCCATTCACCAGGTATGTTCTTCAACGCCTACACAATTTCTTGTCGCTTGAATACTCTGAAAAGTTCGCGTACATTTAGAGTTCGGACTCAATTTTCAGCATCAATTTCAAGCCTTAAAGTAGTTTGGCGCAAAGATAACAAGCTAGACCAAGCTATTGAAAACGATAAACAATGGAGACTATGTGCAAAGGTTGTCAAAGAGGTCTTAAACGAGCCGGGTCAAGTAATCCCTCTCCGGTACTTAGAGAAACGTCGCAAACGGTTGCGACTTCTTGTCACAATCAAGACATTTCTATCGCGAAATCCTGGGCTGTTTGATACGTATCTTGATCAGATCAAACCAAAAACTGAACCGGTTCCATTTCTTAGGGTTAGCGACAGGCTTCGACGAGTTGTAGATGAAGAAGAAAGGACTTATCTTGAGAACGAGCCTTTAATTGTTGCGAAACTCTGTAAATTGTTGATGATGGCTAATAATAATGTGGTTAGTGCGGATAAATTAGTGCATGTGAAGAGGGAATTCGGGTTTCCTAATGATTTCCTGGTAAATTTGGTGCCGAAATACCGGGATCATTTTAGGTTAGTGGGGTCTCCCAAAGAGGGGAAGTCATTTTTAGAATTGGTTTCTTGGAAGGCCGAGTATGCGAAATCAGTGATTGAAGAAAGGGCTGATAAGGAATCGGAAATGATGGGGATAAGGGTTAGACCGTCATTCAATTGGAAGCTCCCACCAGGATGTTTTCTTAAGAAAGAGATGAGGGAGTGGGTTAGAGACTGGATGGAGCTTCCGTATATTTCACCGTACGAAGATGCGTCTGGTCTGGATCAAGCATCCCAAGAAATGGAGAAGAGGACAGTGGGAGTTTTTCACGAGTTACTTTCTTTATCACTTTATAAGAGGATTCCAGTGCCAATCTTGGGGAAGTTTACAGAAGAGTATAGGTTTTCGAATGCATTCTCAAGTATGTTCACTAGGCATTCAGGAATCTTCTATGTGTCATTGAAAGGTGGGATTAAGACAGCGATGCTGAGGGAAGCTTATAAAGGTGATGAATTGATTGACAAAGATCCACTTCATGCGATTAAAGATAATTTTCTTGAGTTATTGGTTGAGGGACACAGGGAGAGGGCGGAACAACTGAGATTGCAAAAAGAAGCAATTAAGGAGGACATGGAAATGATGGCATCGAGGAACAGTGTACTTATCTGTCGAAGATGGTCAGGAGTCCGGAGTCCAGAATCCTGCAATGTTACTTGCTTTCCAAAGTAAAATGTGCAATAATGATGGGAGTCAGGCTCATGTACCAGGCAGATTAAATTGAGTTTCATCTCGTTTGTTGCTACATTCTGCGGTTCAAGGAACCACATTGGTTGCCACTGATGATAGTACGACATAGAAATATCGATTGCCAATTGACCTATAACAAGATAATATTCCTTTTGGGAGATGAGCTTCCTTCACAGTTCACACAATTAATCTATGAATTCATTTGATGTTCTCTGGTGTCACTAATTTCTGCAGCTTCTAATCCTGCATCTGATTCCCTTTCAATGCTGATTCATGTCTCTGTATACCCTGCTTGTATACTTGATTCTTCAATCTTGGTCTCTGAATTGGCTGGAGGTGATTATAATTGAACTACCAGCTGCAACACAAGCAACTCTATCACGTGTATACATGCTGAAAATCATTGGCAATGATTTATGTAAAGTATTATTCAAGGAATGGCAAAGAAATTTTTCAGGGAATTATAATATCTTCAGATTGGTGAGTGTTCGATACAGACATAATGAATTTGGGAATCAATATATGCCAGGTGTCTTGATAGTTGTCCTTTTGAGTCCTGTTAATTTGTTGTTCCTTCACGTTGAATGGATTATATTTGTAGCTTCGAATTCACTAATCCGAATCGTTAACATTCTTTAGTTACTCTTCCATTTGTCAACTGTTGAGTGATAAAAAAGTTCACTATTTTCTTTTGTTTTTTAAACTTGTCTATTGGTCAATGGTGGAGGATATTTGATAACGCAATTAAATGCTCATTGTACGTAGTATGCTAATCACTTAAATGCCAACTAAACAACTTAAAAGTCATTGACACTTAACTTATCAATTTATTTTTAAAATGCGTATTGAAAGATGGTATGCCTGTAGACACCAATCTTGAATGTAATCTCCAAATTTTCTATCATCTTCATATATTCCATATTGTGAGACCCATTCTCTCATTGGATGGATGTGAAAATGTGACCTTGTACTACCAATGAGCACCAATCATCTCCATGGGCTTTTTGTTGGCCTGTGGTGAGCTAGTTGTACCTAAGTGCTTAAATAAGTGCTCTCTGGGCCCATGAGTGGCATTATAGTGGATCATGACTTTCAGACTCGGGTCATGACATAATCGAATGAGAGCTGGTTTTGGATAAAAATGTTGCACCATGTGAAGCACATTTGGAGCCTCTTATAGAACTCGTATGATGCACCCTATTTCACCCCTGGAATTTGATTTCGGTGTTTGTTATGCCTTGATAAGGATGTGAATTGTGAGGAATATGGGTGTAAAGATTGTGTGACCTCAATCCTAGATCAGATAGATTTTAAAAGTGTTGGTTTATAAAATGACCTTTTTATACTAATGGGATGGGCACCAATCATCTTTATGTCTGGTCGGTAAATAATAAGTTGTACCATGGTGCTCTTTCCACTAATGGATGGGCAAATATCGCGAGTGGGCCTCTTAGTCCCCAGTTACGAATCACGATCTTTCAGATAAGTTCATATGCAAGATTTTCAGCGCTTAAGTTTATCATATGAAATTAAGGGTTCAAGTTCTTTTAAGGATGAAGATTATGCATCAGTGACCTAAGGAATCACTCTTAAGGATAAGTTTTTATCAGCTCCTTTATGATTTCCGTCCATGGCATTTTGGTTGTATGTTGTATTCCTTTAGCTTTCATACCTTGCGAGTATTCACATGTAGCACTTAATCCTTTATGATATTTAAACTATTTTATTCAATTTTCTTAAGAGTAGGTCTCTTGTGAGACCGTCTTATGGATGTTAATTTGTTAGACGGAGCTCCATTCTCTCACAATGCAACCCACCAACACACTATGGGTCGGGTCAAGTCTAGGGGATCCGTCTTGCATAAGTTTTTGCCTTTTGTTAATATGACTTGCTGGGCATATTTTTTTGAGGCTTTATATAATACGTAGTAGCGTAAGCCTTAAGGATACTTCATATCATCCCAGTAGAACAATAGTTTGACATAGCGTAATAGCGTAGATGGTTTTCCAAAGAAGTTATTTGGTTTGAGGAAGCATACATAATCATCATCAATAGATTGCACACAGCCGCGTTCATGGATTGTGTTTTTTTTCTTTTGTGGTGGTGGGTGAGCCGTGTGGATGATTTGATTTTTAACACAAAGACATTCACTTTTTCTTTCCCCCTCTCCCCGCCACCACTTCTTTTTGGTGTTTCTTCTTCACCTTTATGATTGTATTTTTTTTTGGAATTCATGCGTGAAAAGCATCAGTTTAGCTTCCATGATTGCAACTTCTATCAGTTATGGGAAATTACATTATTGATTTTACCGAGTGTGATGCTTAGTGTTTTTAATTTGACGATGCAGGTGTAGTAAATAGGAGTTACATAAGCTCTTACTGTCAGCTTTATGGTTTTTAATAATCTACTTATTAGTTTATTTTTCTTTCAGAAGAAATTTTTACTTTATTTGTGTTACAGAAATTCTTAAACGTTATATGGTTTGATTTGTGTATAGGTTGTTGGAGCCTTGCTTGTTGATGTGATATGGGGGACTTATGTGTCGTGTGCATAAAATGCTTTCGTAAGCGAAGGAAGAGTATGGCTGGTCCGTTAATTAAAGTGAAACAGGAAGCCTGAAAAGATGTAATTCTGCCGTGTGTTAGAGAGTTAATTATATTGATTGCTTCTATTTTGGTAAGAATCTGATTTATGTTTAATTAATGATGATATGCTTTGTTGTCTCCTAGCCTACAAACTCCTTACTGGTTTTCCATTTCTATTCGCAGTCACTGTGCTTTTGTTAGATATAAATTTGTTGTTGTCCCAGGAAGGGCCTCTCTTGATTTGAACGCAATGCATGTACATGACTGTAATGCTTGTAATCAAGTAGTCCTGAACACGTTTTTTGGTTCCATCTGCATTAGACAGCCATTGATTTACAGATCAAAAGGTCAAATCATAACACTTCTTTTATGCACAATTATATGTTTTCAAGATAATTTGTAAGGTGGGGTTGGGGGTTCCGAACCCCAAAGAAATATTTTTGTGTGGAAATGTACATGGTAGTATCAATATGAAAATTTAAGTGTTTGCAGCACTCATAAAAACAGCAATATTTTATATGTTCGGACGAACAAAAACATATCTACTTGACAACCATTGTATGTATTAATAACTATGAATACAATTGGGGATGTCACCATGGTCAGTTTGCCCCTTTCCAAACCAGCCCAGATTAAACCTCCTCTCTGACTGCCTTACCCCAGTCCAAGCACACACAACCCTTCCCCATCCCTACCCAAAGCCAAACAACCCAATGAAGCCTTTAACTGCCCTTTAACTCCAAATAAGCTAAACATCCCCCTCGCACCTGACCACCGAACTTTTTTTATTTTTGGTTGAAAGTTTAGAGTCCAAGGAGCCCATATAATTGATTAATTTAATTCACATACTGATGTCCCCCGGAAAAAAAAACACTTAACAGTAAAATTACTAACAAGTAGAAATAAGAAATATGAGTAAAGAGAATCTATCATCACAATTCAGTGATTCACATAAAATTGAATACAAGAAAACCTCAATGAATAGGATATACTCACATATATGTGTGTGTGATTACTTATCTAAAATAAAATAAAATGTATGTGTGTGTGTGTGAGAGAGAGAGAGAGAGAGAGAGAGTTTACTGGTAATTATCATTTTTTATAATAACCAAAAGAGGAAAGTCCTTTAGTCGTTTTTATCTTGACACTGTTTCAGATTTATGAATTTTGTGGTAAGCAGTTGGTCCTGATACGTACATGTTTTGAATATCCAGCCACTGGATTGATTGCCTGCCTAACTTTGCATTACTTACGCTGTTAGTTATGTTTATCTGCCTCCCAAATAAACTCTGTAAATTCTACCTTCTTTTTTTTTGGTGGTAATCGTGAGAGGAACAAGTTTGGCATTTGTAACATCTGCCCAAAAACAATACCTTACCAAACAAACCCTCAATCATGCAAAGTGTATGAGTTGCATTCAGGCTGTTCAGAACCCAATCTTCTCCGTAACGTTAACTACAACATCAGCCTCAGTCTTTGTAGTTTCTTTTATTTACCAGCATCAGCACCTACCTAAAGAACATGCAAAGCTCATGAATGTAACATACCAGCAAATACAAATCCACAAGTATAAATTTATTAGGTGGAATCGAGGATTGTTCAACTGCTACTCCTCTTTACTATTTTTTGAGCTAGCAAGCATGGCTGGAGCCTACTTTCCCAAATTGGCTCTCTTCGCAGTGTTAATGGCACTTGCACCTGAGATGAGCATCCAGGTGCCACCAAGGCCACGCTTTACTCCTCATCCGCTGTGTCTTTCCCAGTTTTCTCTTGCGAACTCGGCGTGTATGTACCTCCCATACTCTCCGGCCCCACCACCCTCTCCCCCATCCCCGCCCCTGCCACCGCCAACCCCCTCGCCTCCACCAAGGCATGGGCACAGGCACAGGCACAGGAGCCGACATCATGGGCATGGTGAATCGCCTGTGGAACAACAGTGTTGTAGGTGGGTGAAGGAGGTTGATTCTGAGTGTGTTTGTGAATTGCTGCTTCATTTGCCTCTGTTCCTTTCCAAGCCTTTTCACCAGTACACAATTGCGGTCGATGCTACTTGCAATGTCACTTACCACTGTGGAGGGCGAATGAGACTTTAAATTCTGTGTTTTCATCAGTATGCATCTGAAATCTATCAGGAGATGTTATATTTTTCATGTTTACCTTGGCTTGTTTCTGGTTCCCCTAGTTTCTGCTAGAAGCTGTAATCATGTGTCGAAACTCTGGTCTTATGCCTGACCGAGAAAGAAAAAGATTATGCTTAAACCATGATTTGAATTATCCTGTTCCTCTTCCATGTGTGTCTAAATATGAATGCCTCTTCCAAGATATTATATCATTTGACGCTTGTTAATATTACTTATACCTTACCTATCAAAAAAATAAGATATTACATTTGTGACAGTTTTAACTCTGATCTCTATGGATTATAGTCAACGGATTAGCTCTTTCTTTTTGTGTATGAACCCTAAATATTATGTGAGACCTTGCTAGATTGATCCTGTAATCACTTTACAGTTTCATTGGACTTCTAATCTCTTGATATGACAATGATCCCTGTTAAGTGTCTTTTGAAGTTTCTTTGATGTTCTTAGAATTTATAGTATTGGAGAAAGAATGCTATATATCTACATGATCGACTTCAGTAATCCTGTTTATTCGATGCATAATAGTTCTGTCTTAGAATACAACTTCTTTAGACATGACATATACGAGCTTGGGTGGACTTGTATTGTATCCTGGTGCAGATGTGTACTTTTCAAGAGGCTGAGATATTGATTGATTGATGAGAGTTTATTCCAATCTTATCTTGCACCTCCACAAGAATAGTTTGATAAGCGAATTTTTTGTTGCACCTGTCGTTGTTCAGGTCGGTTCAACCCATCTGTAATCGCATTTCATACTTTCTTTTATGATTTTCTTGCTGTTTATGCAAAAGTAACGTCCCGGATTCTTTCCCTTGTCTGACAAAAATACTTGCTCCTGCTCTGTCTTTCACTTCTCGCAATATTTGGGACGTGTAGAGTTCGTGAGTTGGACATTTGGAAGCAGGAATGAAAATGACAAAGGTGGCAATTGTACTGTAATACGTGTATAAAAGTCTCCGTACTCTGCCTCACCTTTTCTATATTCGGAATTCCACATCTGCTATGTAAATGGAAGGAGAATCTCCTTTGAAGCTGGCAAAGTATATGTCCTTTTCTTTCATTCCTTTCCTTTTCTCCTTTTTGGGTTTGTAGGGGTGACGGTGGGGAAAGGTTGGGAGTTGAGTTTCATATTGAGTGTTGTGCAAGCTTGGAGTTTGAGTTCGACTAGTTACTTGGCTGAATGGCCTGTGAACAATCCGATCATGAGTTGCATTCGGAATATGTATTTTTCTTAAATTGATTTAGTGGAGATTAACTTGTTTGCTGGTCTGATAAATGTTAGGTTATTTTGAATTTATGGAACAAGATCTAGTGGTTTCTTATGATAAGTGATAACTTTGGAACGTGCCAAGTTGTGCTAGTTTAGAATAGGAGTTGATATTAAGCTTGCCGCCAAGTCACAACTCACTTGGTCTTTGTCCCAATTTTACCTATGGCATTACTTGAAGCTCTTTCCCATTCTATTCATCCGAGATTTTAAGACTTCAGGGTTTGGAATGATCAAGGCCTTGGTTAAGCATGGATGGCCAAAACACCCTGCATATCACGAACTCCATTCAATCAGAATTGGGATAGTAGGATTTCTTGCTACTGTAAGTTATTTAGTGTAGTAGGACTTCGGTTTGCCTTCAGGCTTCAACTGTAAGTTATTTTGGACTGTAAATTCTTACTTCTGTTCTAGTCCTCCCCTTTTCAGACTTTCATTGTAATTCTCTTTTTGGTTCAAGGTGGGATTACATCTATAGGATTTATTCAAAATCACATTTTAGCCTTATTATTGTCAAAGCAATAATTATAAGTTGTATTATTTCTTCATAAATCAGCTCGCGGGATAAAAATAACAAGTATTTGATTAATTTTACAGTCCAAAATGTCACACTTATAAACACAAATTAGGTCTCCATTATTTGGTACTCCAAACTGCAAGAATAGTTACTAGTATACAGTCCCTGGGGAGGAACAAGAATTGTCTATGCCAAAATTTTGATAACCTTCTACGTTACCAATGTGTTGCAGCGGCCATAGCTGCCCCCATTCCGAATTCTCTGGTTGGTCTCGCAACTACATCGGTGTACGTTCGGGGATTGAAGTTGTAAAGGAATTGGTTTACAATCATTGCACTTGGTCCTGCCACTTGCTCTTCCCACACCTTCTTGACTTCTTTCCTGTGGCTCGTAAACATGTCCGTAGCATCTAGCCGGTGCACCTTCCACCCCTTCACATTTTTTAGCCGATGAATTTTCCCTAGTTGGCGATGTGCAAGTTTGCATGTGTTTATCTTGGTTTCATTTATCGCTTCTTCTAAGAGCTTGGCTCTAGTTTTAGTGTCTGTAGATGAATATTCAGCTCGGAAGTATTGGTCAAATTCCGGGACCCCAATTGCTCTCCTTATTCCCTTAGAGTAGTCAGCATTCGGGTCAAACATACTTCTCACTTCGTCTACCAATCCCATGTCGACCATCCGGTCAACTCGCTCGGATACAAATTGGTACAACACCGGCAATGACACGTCAACCCATAGGAAACAACATTCGTACCTTGACCGAAACTCGTAGTTCTCATCGTCGATTAGGGCTTCGATGAATGAGTTGGAGCCTCCAACGATGATTGGAAGCTGCCCACGTCCAGTTATTGATTTCATAGCGAGTGACGCCATGCTGCAAAAGTTTGCAGCGGTGAAATCAGCATTGGGGTCGATCATTCCTAGCAAATGGTGCGGGACCCCATCGCATTCCTCCTCTGTAATCTTGTTGGTGACAATATCGAGCCCTTCGTACACTTGCATTTTATCGCAATTTATGATCTCTGCAGGATAACGGGTGGCGAGGTCAATGGAGAGCTTTGACTTGCCAGTCCCGGTGGCACCCATCACGACAACAACCTTTTGTTTTTCTGAACGGCACTGGAGCATGGACAAGTTGAGGCCTCCAGTGGGTATTTGTAACATGGGGTGGGTGGTTTGGGGCTTGTTTGCACATAGTCATGGACATTGTCATCATTTTTATGAATGTTTGCAGAAAGAAGACTTAGAGGATTTGAAAGCAAACTGTAGAAAGTACAATGGAGCTCAAAGAAATGTTAAAGGCACAAAACACAGGTGGTCTGCAGCTGCACAATATGCGTTTTTATAGATGCCCCGATGCGGCAACTCGAATATGGGTTATAGAGAGAGAAAGGAAGAGATAAGAGAGAGAAAGGAAGGTGGGAATGAGTGGTAGTGGTGGTGGTGGAGGCTAGCTTTGAATCATTTGATAAGACTTGTGTTTTGAATTTTGGAGAAATTGTGTGTGCATATATAGTAGTGTACTAATGAAGAAGTGAGAGAAAGTTAAAGAAAAGTGGGATTAAAAAATTAGAAGAGATGGGTTTTGCATGAAAAGGATAGCAAAGATGGCTAAATATTGAAGATCTAGAGTTGGGATGGATAATACTACTCTTTATACTCTAGTCTAACTTGTTTTGTGTCTTGGTTTATTTGAGAAAATGGCTGGGCTTCAGAATTTATATAATAATTCCACGAGTTAAGACAAAATTAATTATTAGTCAAATGCAAAAGTGGACTGGTGCTCCTTCCAAGAACCTCCCAAACCCAAAGTCTTCTTTATTCTTTATTTTTTTTTTAATTACCTTTTTGCTTTGTGATTGATTTTTGCTTCTTAACTCTCTCCTATACTCACTCCTATGTGATGTCATGACTTAGTTTTTGACCAAAATTTGGGAAGAGCCATTTCATTTCATTGTAGTTGTAAGTTGTAACATACAAATTGCATGCTTTTACCAATGCAATTGTACGGCCAAATCACATAAGAATAAGATCTAGTTCTTGTTCAAGCCTCGAGGATTTTCTTGATTCTTGCATAAGATTACCCATAGTATCATCACTTCCCTTTCACCAATTTTGGGTATTAGATGCTTAAAATTTCTCCCCCCCCCCCTTTTTTCTTTTTAAATCTATTTATGTTAAATATGACAAATTCATAAATCTCAATCCAACCCTTTGTCTTTGAAAATTACAACGCTACTCTTCACATTTATAAATGAAGAGTGTTACTTTT
Organism: Codonopsis lanceolata; assembly: GCA_013146195.2. Classification (NCBI taxonomy): domain Eukaryota; kingdom Viridiplantae; phylum Streptophyta; class Magnoliopsida; order Asterales; family Campanulaceae; genus Codonopsis; species Codonopsis lanceolata. Next base: position 115,684,910 of record CM028382.1, read on the forward strand.
TATTATTAAAAATGTTATTTCTTAGCATAAAATGTGTCACTTTTATTTTAACAAAAACTATCAAATTTTTATTTCTTAAAAAGTATCCTTTTTGCTCTTAAAAAATATCACTTTTGTTCTTAAATGTGTCACATTTGATCATAAAGTGACATTTGCATTAAAAATAAAGTTAATTAAAATTTTAAGTTGATTTATGACTAAAATGCAAAGTTTAGGCACTTAGGACTTTGGATAGTCATGTTTGAAAACGAGGGAACCGAAGCACAATGTGAAAGTTGGAGGACACTGGAATAGCAAATGAAACATTTCATTAACCTACTGCGCATTCCGCCTCATGCTGACACGCGTCTTTTGTTCGAGCCGACCCATGGGTTCTAGCATATTTTGCTCGATTTTCAGCATTTCCCTCCCATTTTGACTCATTCATTTAATTTGGGTAACTCGCGGTACCCGCTCCAACAACTTTTTTTAAAAAAAAAAATTTATTTTTGGGCTTCATCGTGTAAGACCGTCTTATAGGAGGCATACTCTTTTAAAAAATAATCGTGTTTAACAAATTCGAAAAATTATTTGATCTTCGTGTTTGGTAGTGATGTGAAGAGTGCTTCCATCTACTGAAATAATGAATCAAAATGAAGGTAAAATATTTTTTTTAGGTAAATAGTTTGTTTTAGGAAAGTAGACATTTATTTAAGAACGTTCGAAAAAAGAATGATAGGTTTTGTTTTTGTTTTTTGGAATTAAAAGAGGAAGTAAATGTTAAACTATATACTCCTACATTGAGTGGATTGTTGCAAAAGATAGTCTTCATTATGCTTGAGAAAGAAAAAAAAAACTAAAAATTCTAAAAAATTATATCCAAAAAATTTCAAGGTTATAATTTTTAATATCGAAAAATCTAAAACTTAACATCTCTACTAACATTGTTAGCTATGAGCTTTTATTTGAATAAAAACTTATTTTTCTCTTCAATGATCTTAATAATTATGATATTTTGTATAAAATAATAAAATGTTTAATAACAACAACAATAATAATCACAAATATTTTTAAGTTGTTATCATTATTTGTAGTAGTAGTAGTAGTATTTGTATTACTACCACATTTTCGTGGAGATGTAGAATGTTAACCTTTTAAACTTTTAGTATTAAAAGATTAAATTGAGATTATATGAATAAAATACTTATTTTTGGATTGTTTGTTGAATGAAACTTTTAAACAAACTTTTAGTACTTAATAATAATTGTGTTGATCGAGATGATGATAATAATAGTGCTATAAATTATAGTGCTAATAATAGTAATTTTAATGATGATTATTATTATTTCTATTATTATTGTATGCAATTCTTATCATTGTCACCCTTAACGAAAAGAAAAAAACAAACTTTCAGCTCTACGAAAGTTCTTACTATAGCGTTGACTTTAAAACTTTTGTATTAAAATTTTAACTTTGAACTATTTAAATAGAAAAATTAATTTTGAAACTTTTTGAACTTAAATTTATTTAGGGGGGCTTTTTGGTATTTTCCTATTGTTTTATCCTCCCTTTTTTTTTTACTTTTTCAATTATTTTATTGATTTGGAAATTATGATATTTATCAAGAATAAGTCTCATGTAAGACGGTTTAACAGGACTTGATTCGTAAGATGAAAATTTAACCCACTAATACATGATGAGTTGAATAAAAATGATCAGTGTTATAAAAAATATATGTAACATTGTCTTATCTAAATTTTTATTTATCAAATGCGTTATATGCAAATATATAGTACAACTTGAGTGTAATTTAAAGGAAGCGTATCAACATGAAAGTAAAAAGTTTTTAAAATTAACTTGTCAAATGTGATTACACTCATCCTCCTTTCATCCTTGTCCAACTTTCTAGACATGTAGCGATGATTTATATACGAAGTATTTATTTTTGACATTTGAGGAGAAACAACAGTATAACGTAAATTCAATGAATGAGTTGGTGTTGCCATTGAAATAACTATTGCCAATTTTGGATTATTTGTTTCGTGGAAAATGCTAAATTTACTATTCCCTCCGTCCCTAATTTATTATCACTGGTTATTTCATTGTAGTTTAAACTTGTTGGATTATTAATATTAGTTTAATGTGTAGTTTCCTTTAAAGCCCATGTGTATGTGGCCCATAATTAAAGTAGAGTGAAAAAGTAAGGGTAAAGTGGTAAAAGTGATGTTCTAAAAAGGTAAGTTTCAAAGTGGACAATTATTTTGGGACGGACGAAAAAGGAAAGGAGGACGATAATTTAAGGACGGAGAGAGTATTTTGATGATAAATCTAGCAAAGTTATTGCTTTTTTTTTTTTTTTTTTTAAGATTTCAACTTGGAAGAATTCCCAAAAAGAAGTAATAATAGTGTATATGGTTTGGTAATGATTGGTAAAATTTCTGTTAATGGAAGAGGGAATAAAGAGCTCGTGCCCCATTACTCCAAGGAGGGGGTGATAATACTTTCCTCAATCCTCAACCTTAAAGTTGACCAAAAACAGATTATCAATCTAAATATATTATTCGTGAAAGTGATGGCCGATTTTTTTTAAATTAAATATAAGTTGAGCGTGCTTTCTTATGACTTATGAGTTATGAGGGGATCACTCAATAAAAGAATAAAAAATAATTAAAATAGAGACATCTGATTCCATTTCAAGTGGTGAGAGACTGATCGAGGGTGATGGAGAGAGAGATTAAAGAGACTTTTTTAAATAAATAAATAAATAAATAAATAAATAAAGTCTTTTGGCACTAACGTCAAATGAGTAATGACCAAGATTTAGAACATTTTCCGTCCAATCCGTACCTCTTGATGATTTCCTGTTTACGCGATAATGTAAATTATTCAATCACCAAAGACTAAGGCCAATCCTTATACTCGAATCTCACATTTTACACTCAAGATTTTCACGTATGCTCTAACTAACCTAAAATCAAAGGAAATCAATCTTTTTGGCACATTATGATCACAGCTTAAATTATTTTTTTAAAAAAAAAATCTTGAACATTTGTAATCATTTGAATTTTCAGAATCTCCAAATGAATGAATTTTATGTTATAAGTGCATCAATAACAAAAACGTAAGAAAGTACCGTGTATTGATAGATTAAGATGTAAAAGCGTGACGCTTCATCTTACAATTTAAGATCCGTCAAAACAGTCTGGAGACCTACTTCAAGTACATCAACTGTAACCTTGCTAGTTAAACTGTTAAAGTGATTTACAAAAGAGAGACTATTTTTACTACATTTTTTGTTTATCCATTACATAATTAGTTATTCCATTAATTAATAACATGCTTGGACAAATCTACCCATAATTACTTGTTCATATTAAGTTGACTAATAAATTTACTTTTCTAATTAATTACCTTCTAGCATTATTTTATTAATGAATAACACAGTTAATTGTTAGAATAATTTTATTTTCACTTTTTATTAAGTTCTTGATAATTAATCTTATGATTAAAGTTATCTTGCATAAACAATAAATTAATATCTTAAGAACATCATTTTTCATAAAATATGTACTATTTGCTTATTAAAATAAAATTTTAAAAGTGAGATTTAAAGAATATAATAGTAAAATATTTTAGCCCAACAGTAAAATAATAGTGTGAAATAGTATCATGAAATTTTGAAACCTTTTGTCTACTATAGACACCCTAAATTTGTACTCTTAATTTATAATGTCCTATAAAATATTATTACAGATTAAAAATGGACTAAACAATACTTTTAAAACGTTTCAAGAGGCCAAAATGTCAAAAGAAACTCAAAAGGGCTTGAAAGGACGAAAGAATGACAGAAGGGGGGAAAGGGTAACAAAAATCAAGGGACAGAAGGATGGGGTGCCACACCCGGCACCCCTGGAGGCTCGTGTCGCGCCTTCATCCCCTTTTGTGAAATCTCAAGTGTAGTGTCATGTCCACGCCCATTTCCTGTACTGTCTTCGCTGAAGCCTTCGGTTGCCCTTCGCCTTCATTACCTCTGCCAGTAGCACAACCTTCTCATTGCCTATATAAGGAGGCTCTCCCTTCCTTCATTAGACACACCAAAAAAATCAATTCACTCCTTCCCTCCGTGAGGCTGCCAGGAAGAGAAGGAATCCTGCCTTGCCATTGCCGGCCTTGCCCCAACAAGCCCCCTGCCAAGCCTAGCGTAGCCCTGCCTTGCCCCAACAAGCCTAGCAACTAAAAAAAATCCAGCAACGTTACGCTGCCGAAATCTTGCCAAAACACACATACATATACTCACCGCCTTTGCCTATTCTAGGCAGAGCGCAACATACCCCACCTACATACACAACAACAACAACATCAATAACAAAAAAACTTCCTTTCTCGGAAGGACATGTGAAGCACTCGTAGATCACCTAACCCTAGGCGTACCGAGTTCAGAAACTCACGCTTCAAGGGGTAAGTTCTGTTCCTATAGTTATTTATTCCATTTTGTAAATAAAAATGTAGGTATATACATATATTGAGTCTGTAAATATTCATACTTTTGTATACATTATTAAATGTTGTTGTTTTTAGTTGTTTTTCTTTTACGACATAAATGAGTTCTGTTTTGTTCTGTTTAAGTTAGTTGTTATTTACAATGTAAACAATTGGTTTCTTTTATTTTAGGTATAGTTTTGTTTATAGACTAGCCTTATAATATCCATTATTACTTATTTGCTTCGTTGTTATTTTGTTTTATTTCGCTTTTGTTATATGTAATTAAAACATTCTCTTCTTTTCCGTATATGTATGTATATATATATTTTTTTTTTCTGAACTAAAGTGTATATATAATAAAATGAGCATATTGGCAAACACATTGTGAGATTGAAATGGCGAGTTGGGTGCTTAACCCCTTCCCAATTCGTAACTTAGCCCCTGAACACATATTTTTGGTTTTTTTTGTTGTTTTTTCTCCGTTTATCCTTAAATAGATGTGATGACTTTGTACATTTATTTTTACAGTTTACAACGAGGTTAAGTGTATTCAACGCGCTTAAGTTTTGAAATCACTCGCTTTCACACGAGGGGAGGTTTGAAACGAGGTTCTCAGATCTACCAATAAAAATGATTTGACAGTTTAATTATTGAGTTGATTGAAACCAATATTCAATATAATACTTAGCATATTGCTATTATTGAATTGATTTTTTAGAATAATACTTTTTAAATTAAATTAAATTATTTATTTTGATGATAAATACCCAATTAATATTCTCTATAGTTTTGGTAGACAAATGTCTTGATAATATTATTTTTACGATAATGGAGTATAAGACACTAATCATAAACAAAATTAATTAAACATATTTATTACAATTTTTTTGCCTTGTTTGTTAAGACTTAAAAAGCATTTTGGAAAAAAAAATAAAAATAAAAAAAGAACAACTATCTTGCTTGTTGAGAATTAAAAATTAATTTGGAAATAAAATATATATAGGAGTACTTTACTTCAAATGACAAGTATAGAAATGGAAATCATGTTCAAAGATGTAATTATTTAATACAATAACTCATGATGTAGTGGATAAGAAAAAAATGTAGTGAAAATAGTCCATCCTTTTACAAAAACAACACCCCCTTTACAAAAACAACACCATTCTAATCCTTAAAGTTGTACTTATCTCTCATTGTCTTTATTAAAATAATTTTAACATTGCACGTAAGCAAAAAGGTAGTCATTTCAAATTAAAAATCAGAAATGAAAAGCGTGCTCGTAATTTATTCATATATTTCATATTTACATCTGCTAAAAGTGTCTCAGTATTATATTCACATTTTCAATTACTTTTAAGTTATTGTTTTTATTATATTTCTTTGAATATATTATTATGATGGAACGATAACTTTAATGAATTTTCTTTATCAAGATATGTCGTTGGACAAATAGATCATAAATTAGGCTCTGGAACTTAAATTGCTACGTTTGTTGTTTAATATACATTTTTAATATTTTTTTTGTTCCCGTAGCCCAATAAGCTCAAGCTACAATTGAAGCACCCTCTACCCCCCCCCCAACTGTTGGATCATGTTCTTCTTAAAGACTATGCTTTCAAGACATTCATGCGACCATGGACCGTGTTATATACAATGGCAATCTCCAACTTGATTGAAATCCCTAATTATGCGTAGTGGATGGAGTGCCAAATTGCCTAAGAGGTGTGCTTGGCAGCCTGAGAGAGTTTGATCTAGCTAGTGGTGTTTTTGGAGAATCCTCATGTTGAGACTTGAGAGGGTTGTTCGTGTTTACCAATATATGGGGAATTTGTCTTCTGCTTAGTACAATTATCTCAGTTCACTTATTTAGCATCGATGTTGAGTTTGTTGAGGTTGGATAATTCTTTATTTTTTAGAGAGGAAAAGTGAAGAGCGAGGTAGACATCATTTTCTTTTATTTGAGGAATTAAGTGGTGGTGGTGGTGGTGGTCATGTTGAGGTGCAATTGCCCTTAAAAATATAGTTTTGCATACCAACTTAACAAATAAATTCGTTAGAGGGTGGATAAATGAAGAAAGAGTTTAGTGTTGAATTTGAGATAGAATATAATTGAGTGATTATATTTATATTTTGGACTTTTTCCATAGTATTAAGTGTAATAGTGTAATATTAGTAGAGGTAGGTGTAACATTGGATATGTCGAACCAAAAAGAAGGGGGGGTTAGTAGGACAAAAGTGATTCAATCATTGAAAATTTTGTTTGTCAATTTGCGAAGAATATAACAGCTGTTATGTCCCACAATATGGTGGCTGGCTCTATTTGCAATGCAATCTATCTATTAATAATAATATATGGAAAATTGATGTAAATCCATTACACCAGTATGTAAATCATTGGTCTGCCCTCTGCAGTTCCATTTTTGGTTTTTCCTTTAATCAATCGCCACTTATTGTTTGTTTTTTTTTTAAATAGTCTTATTTAATATTTTATCTTTTTTTTAAAAGAAAATAACACTTTCAGTAGTCAATTAGTAATAAAAATGACGTTTTTATGCATTTAAAAATGAACTCTTTAACTGAAACATCTTAAAATGGAATAACAAACTCTTTGATCGGAACGGAGGAAGTAATTTACATTTTTTTATATTTTATATTAGGTCATAGTTTTAATTCTAAACTTTTTCATATATACTCACTCGATTGATTTGATTACTTTTTGAATTAAAATTTAGAATATATTTGTTTATTTTGATCAAATAAGTTATTTAGGCGGTGTAACCGTGTTATGGGCTTGTTGAAGTTTCATTGCAAGTACTTGGAGTTGGTGCATTCAATAACTCTAAAGTCTGATATCATTTTCTTTTGATTCAATGTACTTAAGGCTGAAGGCTGAAGCCACACCCACACCACACCATCCCGTGCGTGTGGTATTTACTGTCATGAGTTGGCTTATACTTATACTATAATATATACTCTATCTGCATGACTGTGTAGTAGGACGGCAGGTTTGGAGCTCCATCGGTTCAAAACAAGTTGGTTTTTATTTTTATTTTTATTTCAAGCTTGAAAAATATATGGTGGATCCCATTAATCACATCGGTTTTTCTTGTTTCTCTCTCCAATATATTCAAATATAACTCTCTCTTCCCCGCTAAACAATTTTCTGGAGAAATTGCTAATTCGTTCCCTTAGGTAGGTTTTCAAACCGCTGCAATATCATGTTTTTTTTACCGGCAAAAAACACTTTTAAAAAATTGTTCCAATAATGCCCTCATATTATCAATATCAAGTTTTGCTCGTCTTTCTTTTAGTCTTTCAAATTGTTTCATCAAGTAATCTTCATCAATTGTTTAAGCAAGTGCATAAATCTTCAACAAAATCTTCAAGACTCGATCATCACATGTATCTGATTTGTTTGAAAATCAAACGAAAGGGGGATCGACCTGTCCAGTCAGGTCGCGGGTGTTAAGGGGGCAACGCCCTGGAATGGTAAACGATTTTTTCGATTAATTAAGTATGATACTGAAGGATTATGTATTCACGGAGAAGGAAAAAGAAGGCGAAAGAGATGCAAATCAAACTAGTTTAAATCGCGATGCATTGATTTGGTATGGAAATGACAAATTGGATTTGTGATGCAGAAAATCTCAATACAAAAATTGGATTCGCGATGCAAGAAATCTCAATGCACAAATTAGATTCGCAATGCTTAAATTGTGCATCGTGTTGCTCAAATGTTCTTGATCATTGGCTAATTTCTGGTTCATTAAATGTATCGTAGTCATTTTGCACCAAAAGTACATTTTTCGGTTAAAAAAACATAGGATACTGTAGCGGTTAGAAATTATCCAAAGTGGACTAGCCTCGAATTTCACCTAAATTTTATTTTTCAAAATCAACTTTAGATAGTTGAAATTATTAAGGCCAAAATATGATTAGCACCCTCAAGTATACACCAAATCTTATAATGCACCTCAATGTTAAAAATTTCACAACTATATGTACGACGTTGTGATTTGTCTCATTTAGTCCGCACTCCTCAATGATCGTTACGATTTTGATGTTAAGTTGCATGTGTTCGTACACACACGACACATTTTTATCATTCACTATGGGTCTAAAAGAATACAAAGTTCATCTCCAACCTTGAGATGCCCCAAACTCGGGGGCTCCACCACCCACCAACGCAGCGGCACCACCACCACCATCCCTTTCTCAATAAATTAAACCTCAACTTGGAATTCCAAAAATCCTAAAAATCTCCCCCCTTTTTCTTTTCTTTTCCTTTTCTTTTTCTATCTCCGAAACCCCTTCCCAGATGTTCATCGATCCATTTATAAAATTTCTAGTGAAATTCGTGATTGAAGAATCGCCATTGACGTCAAATTTCTTGAACTCTTGTTCTAGCTCCTCCTTGATCTAAGCATGTGAGTTGAGGGACGATGCATGTGAAAGAATCGCCATGGGGTTGGTGGAGATTTTAGTAACTACAAGGAGACGTTTCTTCTCGTGGTTGAAGAGGGATTTCAAACCATTTTCTTATGGGTTTGATGTTTTTTATTTATTTACTAGATCTGCATGTCCGTGAATATGACACGGTGCCAGTATATCTGATTTCGTAAATTGAAAGGATAGTGCTTAAATAGTAGGTATGATTTTTAAAAAATGTTATAGTTGAGGGTTACATTGTTTCAAATGATAGTTGAAAGATTGATGTTTTATAAGAGGTGACTGTTCAAAAGATTAATCGCATGATGTGACTTTGTAATGTGAAGATAAAATATAGGGAGAAGAAAAAGAGGTGGCTGCTCATAATATTAATTGTAGGGGGTGACTTATAATAAGGAAATAAAAAAATATGGAGTTAAAAATGGATAACTACTCACACATGCAAATGTGAGGGTGAATCTCAACCGTTCAATTTTTAAAGATAATTTAATCTCAACCTCTGAATAGCTCTAATCAATTACCTAGCTGTTTTATAATATAGATTTTCGATTGAATTGAGGTGTGTTTTTTTTCTCTCTTTCTTGAACCCAATATTGCAACATAGATTTTTTTTTTTGCCAATTATGAGATGAATAATGAGGTTGGATTAAATTGGATTGGATTGTGAAGGTGGGGGAAAGGGATGGAACTGAAGGAAGACATAAAAGGTTTTTCCCAACATTTCCATTAGACCATTAGGTAGTTAAAAGAATTCATAAGATCATCTTATCCAAATTTTTATCGATAAAGAAAATCCAAATATTTCCATCGAACCCTCAATAGCTAAATATTTCGTAAGACGTCTTACCCAAATTTTTACCGCTAAAGAAAGACGCACCCACCATTTCCATCAAACTTTCCAGCAACTAAAAAATTCGTAAGACCATCTTACCCAAGTTTTTACTGTTAAAAAAAGATGCATTCAACTCTAACAGTAGATTCATATTCATTATGTAGATGTTGTGGAATTTTCTAATATATAAATAAGAAAATTCCTAATATAAAAAATTCAACCATCGACCGATGTAAATCCCGATTCTGGAGGGTACTCTTTCTCCTAACTCTTAGAAACATTTTTTTATTTCGAAAGGGCGGAGGAGATGTCGATTCGTTGAGTCGGAATTCAAAAGGAAGAAAAATGGTAGTTTAGAAAACAAAGAAGGGATGTTGGCGTGTGTGTGTGAGGGAGATCATTTTGAGATTGATTGGTTGTTGAACCTTCCTTCTTCTCCATGGAACTTTGCAAAGAATATCTCCTTCATCTCTATCTTCATAAGTCGGTAGTGAAGTGAACAAAGGGATTTTGTCAAATTAATTTCTTCTTTATTTGCTTAATTAGGGTTATGATAACGGAAATATATTTTTACCCGGCACGTGCTCTTAACGAGAAAAATCTAACGTCCGTCCTGGCCAGGGTGCAAACTGAGACAAAAGATAATGTCGGATGACATTATGAGAAAAAATTTAGGTTGGGTAGCATTATTGGATTTGGTAGATACTTTGGGATTGCTATTTATACTAAAAGTATTATATTTGTATGTACCTACAAGGTTTTAGTAGTGATGTGTCCGGCCCAAACCCAATCACGAGTAAAGTATGAGAGATCATCACGTGCCAATCACGGGCTTGCCAGCAAGGGACCCACATGTTTAGCGAGTAGAGCTAGAAATATACTCGAATAGAGAATCGTTTATGTCATGTCTAAACCTGGTCGAGCACTAGCCTTGCCTGCTCGACCAGGGGGCCATGCTCGGGAATCGCATCTATCATCATTAGACTAGCATCATATAACCGGGCAGAGTCGTACTCGCCCGGGCAGGTATCGATTAAGGGAATCTCAGAGACTTGTTTTCCAAAACAGGTCAAATGTTTTCTTATCCGAGCAGAACACATGTCTTATCTTCTCCGACATTCTCTCGGCCAGCCGCCTATCACGCTTATAATTTATGAGTTTCTTCCTAAATCTATTAGATAACTATAGAAATGAATCATAAACAGATTCTATGACATTAGGGGCCTATAAATACCCCTCCATAAATCCTAAACAAGGTACGTACATTTTCATGAGTCATGAACATCTGTCAAATTTTCTTTTGACTCACAAGATACTTACTCTCATGCCAGATTGGTTTCGCAAGGCCAAGTTTTACACTCCCCTTAAGGTGTTTTCGTGTTCTTAGACATGTTTAAGGAAACAAATCAATCCATATAATCAAACTCATATATCTTACGCATCATTCGGACAGCTCAAACTAGATTTTTGTCACATCAAGTAGTTTAATTAATCTCTTTTTAGCTTCTCTATATGAATCTCTTATCAGTGGCGAAGTCAGAATTTTGTTTCGACAGTGACCACATATAATTTTAAAAAATAAACTAAAGTGATTAAAATAAATTATCAATCTACTTTTTCAAAGTTAAATAAAGAAAGTAAATAACAATAACGACAAATCATAGTAAATTTAAAAATAACAGAGCTGCATAGTGCATAGTACATAGTGGATAGAGCTTCGTATTTTGACTTTCAAAACTCTAGGGACGCCATTAGTACATATTTTCCACAAAAATAACAAAAACTTGCTAACTTTAATACTTTATCCATTGTCCATTGTGGCAGTGAATTTTTTTTAAAGGGCTAAGAGGCATGAACCTTTAAGCCGCACTAAGGTGCCTCTCCCACTGTTTGTTACTATTTCTTTCTTGGATCATCGCAAAACAAAAATAGTACACTAATAAATCGTGTGATGACTGATGAGATGGGTAGTCAGTTCAGAAAAGGAGGATGTATCCAACTTCAATATGTACTCATAATTTGCCATCAATGTTATCATCATCCGATCATAGTTCACACTTCACACTTCACGCCACCATTTTTCACCTAGTTAAACGGCCACGCCTCTTTTAATTCAATCATTTCACTACCACAGTAACTAATTTGCAGTTGAGTTGTGATACTGGATACATCTCATCTCGAACGTCTTTGGACTTTGACGTCTGCATTCATACTCATCACCCGACTTAAATTAAATCCAATCTAGGTCTTGTTTGATGTAATATTTTTAAAATATAGCTTTTTTTTTATATATATAAGCATGTTCGAAAAAAAAATGTTTCAAAACGTTATTTTCATAAAAAGAGTAGTTGTAAAAAATGATGCAGCGTTCTTAACTTTCCGTTTTCCTCACCGCTTCAAATTGGAATGCTTCTAAACGTAATATATTTTTAAAATGCTACATTAAAACATTTTAAAAGAAAAAATATTGTTTTTTTTTTACCAATTGATCAAAACATTCTACCAAATAAATTTTTAGTTATAAAAGGCCCCAAGTAGATAAGAAAATATTAAAAACTTCTGTCCAAATCAACTTCCATTTAACTGATTGATTAAAAAAAGTATTAATTCTATTATATAATGTGTTTGTTTTATTAATAGTAAAAATTAAAATATAAAAATATAATTTTAATATTAATAAATTATTAAAAATATCATTTTTTAAATGTGAATTTTTTTATTGAGAACGAAGTGAGTATTTAACATGCATACATAGATATATAAGTGATAGGTGGGTATAATTAGTGGATGATGATGTAATCAATATAGTTAAAACGTAATCTGCACCTTTTAAGACATCCATAAAAGGGAAAGGGGAAGAAGACGAAATTAGAAATGATGGGGTGAGAATAAGAATCCATTTAAGTTAGGATATCAAATCACACACAGTCACATCAAAAGCTCACAATTAAGTCCACTTTGAACATAGCCTAATAGCCTAATAGCCTAATCCTTTGTTATTCAAATTGTGGCTCTCACCCACGTATTCAAGTTTTTGCATTATAGCTTTTGATGCATATATAGTGACTCCACGTAATTTCCTTTTTACATCAACGGGTGAAAAATTATTTTATTTTATCATAATTTTCTTTACAATTAAATCATAATTATTTCTTTTCCCACACATACAAAATTTATTTTTGTCATTAAAATTTAAATTGACTAATATTTATTTCAAAGTATTTGATTGATTGACATGAATGATTAGTAAAAATTGTCAAATGATATTACGAGTTAGAATTTATGATATTATTATAAGATTTAGTGTTAGAGTCATTAGACAAATAAAGTTGTGATAATTTGGAAAATCTGTGTCATTACTTAAAAAAGAGCTTATTTGATCTAATGATGTAGATATATAAGTAGATTTGGTCTAACGACACTAATACTAAAGCTTGTAATAATATCACAAGTTCAAACTTGTAATATTATATCTCATAAAAATTAACTACTCCCTCCGTTAAAGATTGTAATTGTATGGACTGTACATGATCGTTCTTCGTCATCAAGTTTTGGTACATGTACTTTGATGTACATATCAGTTTAATTTCTTTTAATTTCTAATTTTTAAATTTATTTTATAAGTTTTCCTATAAATAGGTTTTCAAAATATTTTTTAATTGCATTCTTTCAAACATATATTTCTTCTATATTTTCTCATTCTCATTAGACTAAACAAATTCTTCATTTTCACTTATTTTGTTACGGATAACAATTTGTTTTATAATTTTTTATGTTAAAAAGATTTTATAAGTTTTCCTATAAATAGGTTTTCAAAATATTTTTTTAATTACATTCTTTCAAACATACATTTCTTCTATATTTTCTCATTCTTGTTAGATTACACAAATTATTCATTTAACTTCTTTTGTTATGAATATTAATTTGTTTTATATTTTTTATGTTAAAAAGATATATTTCTTTTTAAAAATAAATTTATTACTTTCAAATGTATATTATAAAAGAATAAAATATTTAGTAATGAGTACATATTATAAACTTTTTGTATAGTTATGCATAATAAAAATTAAATTTATAAAAAAAATGTTTATAAAATGTGACATGATTGATAAACTCATAACTATGGACGCTTAGGTTAATGGCCCATGGGATTGATAGGACTAGTTACTACAGTATATTATTTGTGCGGCTACCGGAGTTAGATTTAGTACTAGGTTACGGTGACCTTGGTTAAGCAGTTACTAAAGTTGACCGTATCAACTAGGGATAGATCGAAGCAACTGTTATAAGATCCATTCATTATAGTTGTAACCTAAAATATCTCATATATAATTTTTAAATCTTTTAAGTTACAACTATAATGAATGGATGCTAGAGCCACTCTAATAATATTTAATTTTAGTGGGACAATTGCTTCGATTTTCAAAGTTGGATGGTTTTCTTAGAAAACAATAATGTATCGACGTGTTAGTGGGATAGAAATTGTGATAAAACTTTAATTACCAATTAACAAAAAATAAACTTATGGTCCGTTTGGATATATTGATTTTAAATTCAATAAATATTTAAATTAGAATTTAAATAATTTAGAATTTATTTTCAAAATCATAGTATTTTCATTGTTTGGATAATGCATAGAATTCAATTGTAATTATATATTATACTTGACATATTATTGAATAATAATATACATATTATTGTAATTCAATTGTAATTATACATTATACTTAAAATAAGAGTTTAATAATATGTTAAGCATCTAATTTAGTTTAGTGATATATGATTGTCAGTTATTATGAATGACACGTGTTCTAACCTTGCTAACAACAGAAGTATAAAAAAATACATTTTAAAAAATAAATAACATATAGTGGCGAGGGTTGACCGGAGGCAGCGGCGGTGGTCAGAGGTGGGGGTGGCGGGAGGTGGCACAAGTGGTGGTGGTAAAAAGAAGGTGATTTGTTACTATGTAATAATTTATCAAAATTTAGAATTTAAAATATTATTAGGATTTATGATTAAATTAGTTTTATGAAATTGAGTGATTTAGAATTCCAACATAATTCTAATTCAAATTTTAGTTATTAGAGGTCTCAATTCTAATTTCAAGCTATGGAACTGAGGTATCCAAACATACCCTAAGAAAAAAAAAGAATTGGAATTGGAATCCATATATAAGTGGAGTTGTGAGGATCACTTGGCTAGTGATGGAATCGATGCCTATAAAGTTTTGACCACTTATGTAGTGGCAACTTGTCCATGAACATTACTTGAACAACATTGATCACTTGCTCAATAACTTTGTACCATAATGAATAGGACAACATAGATCTTGACTAGTTGTCGCATATCAAGCCCCTCCACCTTTACTGCTAGTCCTTATCTATGTTGAGATCGAGGGTTAACCTAATGGTTAAAACGTTTTCTTGACCTGTAGTTACTCGCATGGTCGAAATCCATGAGGGTTATAAAGGGTAGTGGAAGGGGGATCGGGCTTTGGCTTCAAAGAAAAAAAAGAAACAATTTTAAAATTAAAATTAAATGGAATTATTGTGGACTGGTATATTTTTCTGAAATTATAATTTGTTGGAAACTTGTTTCAATAAAAATTGAATGAGGAAGTTATGTAAGTAGGAAGTGGGGAATCTCATATTATGAATAAAAAGAAAAGTGCTCTACTTGATAAAAAAGAGCTTTTAGGCTTAACAATCGGTCCTTGGGCCACTACACTTTTGTGTAAGAGGGAAGACCTAACTAAGTGCGTGTCTAAACACGCGCGCGTTACCGCCACCCACCCAACCCGGCTTGGTTCGGCTGGCTGGCTTGAACCATATGGTTTAGGTTCAAAGGGACAACACAACTAAATTAATCTTGAAGTTAACACTAAAGGAAACACTAGTCAATTCAAGACACTCAAGTCACTGATTAGTAAGTCATATCGATCGTATATCATGAGGAAGTTATGTAAGTAGGAAGTGGGGAATCCCACATCGGGAATAAAAAGAAAAGAATTCTACTTTATAAAGAAGAGCTTTTAGGCTTAACAATCGGCCCTTGGGCCACTACACTTTTGTGTAGGATGGAAAACCTAGCTAAGTGCATGTCCAAACACACACGCGCGCGTCGTTGCGGCCCACCTGGCCCGGCCCGTCTTGGCTGGCTGGTCGGTTGGCTTGAACCCTATCTTTTTCATTTCAAGATGTGTGACTCTTTTGAACCTGTTCTGTCTAACGGTTGTGTCAGTTTCAGACACACCCCAACCTTTCCCAACTTCCAACTCCCAACCGTCTTACATATACTACATGAAAACTGATTTTCAGACACGAAAAAAATCCTTCTCTTTCAGTGCACTAACTTTCTGCCCAAAGAGAGATTACAGCAACGTGTTCGATTCGCCGATGATTGAAGCTGGACGGTCTGGTCTCTTCAATGACATAAGATTCATAACATTGGGAGACTCACTGGCTAACACCCGTCCATTTCATATGCGGTGTCAGTTTTTGTCTTAAGGACAAAGATTCAGAATCTTAGTGGATCTTCAACATCTACTCTAATCACTTTACTGCAAGAACAAGATCAGGCCCTTAACATAACTGCTCCACTACCCTTTTTTTTATTCCCAACCGGTAAAGTGTTTTTTCAAAGTTTTGTTCCAAAAATATCATTTCTTCTGTTTACATCATTTGCAAACAATTTTCTATACCAACTGAATAGGACATTGAATGTTCACATCCCCCAATTCATATTCCTATTAATTTTAACCCCCTCTCTCTCTTTATTCGTCTCCCTCCATAATTAGCAAGTCTCTGCCTCACCGTTTCCACCTATAGTGCTATACTCCTTCCCTTTTTTGTAGCTAAACCTAGGTGGTCCTTCACACATCAAATAAAATGAAAGAGATTTCAAGGTCAATGCTCAATTGTGTAACTTTTGGATATTGCTTAAGTTGATGAACGAGCTGTAGTGAAAGGCTACTTTAGATTCACTTTCTCTTCCTTACTTTGAAGATGGATTCCAACCTAGGTGGGCGTCGGTGGCTATGATGTGGGTGTCGTTACTTACGATGTGTGTATCGTTGCCTCCAATTTGGGCGTCGTTGCCATGGCCAACACACCTACTTCATATGCAACACATGCAGAACAAAAGAAATAAATGAAAATGTGACTCAAATTTGGGCAGTGGCTTTTGCTTTGCGACGTCCAAATCTTGGGTTTTTTTAATTGTTTATTTGGGTGCATAACAGTGTGTTTGTGTGTGATTTTGTGAGGTTAGTGCGTTTTGTTTGTTCTTCATTTTCTTCTCTATCTTTCTAGCATTGTACCTTTCAATGCCATTTGAGCGATGCCAAAAACGTTGAGCGATGCTTAATGTTTTTGCTTGCGATGCCCAAATTTGGGCAATGACTTTTGCATTGCGATGGCCAAAATTTTGAACGACGCCCAAAAATTTGAATGATGCCCAAATTTGGGCAATAACTTTTGCATTGCGACGACCAAAATTTTGAACAATACCCAAAATTTTGAACGATGCCCAATTGTTTTCCTTGTGAGACATAAATTTGGGCAGCGGTTTTATCTGGGTGCCTTTACTTCATTAAAGTTATCTTCGTTATTTCTCCCCCAAAAGTGTATTGTAGCGGTTTAAAAAAATTATTGATGGACTTTTGGGGTTATATTTGGGGTGATAATCCCATGTGGTGGAATTATAACCATAAAAGTCTATTATTATTTTTTTAAACCACTACAGAGGGGGAAAACCGACGAAAATACCCTTAATGAAGGAAAAACGGGCACACAAAGCCACTGTCCCAATTTGTGCGTCAGGAAAAAAATTTGGGCGTTGCTAATTTTTTTTGGGGTGTTGGTAAATTTTTTTAGGCGTCGTTCAAAAATTTTGGGCGTCGATCAAAACAATAATCTTTAAAATTTTTTGCGGTTAATCAATTTCGTCGATCATGAAAAGTTTCAAAAAGACCTAAGGAGCTGCTCCCCCTGCCCTTTGCAGCCTCTTGGAGCCGCTCCATCCTCCTATGTGCCCCTCCTCAAGCTTTTGCTCTGTTTAACTTTCAACAAGTTAATTGGCAATTTCACTTTTTCTCAAAGATTGTTGCAACTTAATTTATATGGTTGTTGGCAACTAGGTTTGTTGTTCGACGGCCGCATCGCAACCACCAATGCCTAAATCACCAACTCTGACGCTTGAATCATAATTGAGTTTGTCGTTTTTTTCAACCGCTTTTTCGCCTGAGTTGGTTATTTTCGTTTGTGTTGCGTATTTGGGTAAGAAAGTGGAATGAAAGAAAAATGAAGATGAGAAATAGGAAACGGTGAAGAGAGAGGATAGATGAGGGGAAAACGAGTATTATTTGAAAAAATATATAAAAGTTGACTTTAGCGGTTGAATAAAAAAATAGGTGAGGTGAAGCGGTTATAATTTTACAAAAGTGTATCCACTAGTAATTATTCCTCATATTTTCTCCATAGGGGACCGCCCGGTTATTTACCAAATAGAATAGAAAAAATTGCGGGCCGATCCGTTTTTTGAAAATTTTAATCACTAAAGTACATCCTTTTTATTTTCAATCAGAAAAAGTCATTTTTGGTAGCAAAATGATTACGATACCCTTAATGAATCGTAGGCGCGCTACGGAGGTCATTATTTTTGCACCATGAATTATTAATTTTATCACACTATTTTTTGTACCGTGGTTCAATAGTGTAACTGCTAGTCTATTTTTGAATCGCGATTCATCAATTTTTATTGAATTAATTTTATATCGCGGTTCAATAGTGTAACTGCTAGTCTATTTTTGTACAACGATTCATCAATTTTAGTGCATTAATTTTTACACCACGATTCAATAGTGTAATTACTAGTCAATTGAACCGTGGTGCAAAAATTAATGCACTTAAATCGATGAATCGCGGTTCAAAAATAGACAAACAATTACACTATTGAATCGCGGTGTAAAAATTGATATACTAAAATTGATGAATCACAGTACAAAAATAGATTAGCAGTTACACTATTGAACTGCGATGCAAAATTAATTCAATAAAAATTGATGAATCACATTTCACAAATAGATTACAGTTACACTGTTGAACTACTGTACAAAAAATAATGCGATAAAATTGATGAATCGCGGTGCAAAAATAATGACCTCCATAGCGTGCCTACGGTTCATTAAATCTATCGTAATTATTTTGCTACCAAAAGTGACTTTTTTTCCAGTTGAAAATAAGAATGATGTATTTTAACGATTAAAAGTTTCAAAAAATAGACCGATCCGCAATTTTTTCTAGTATTAAATTATTAATCTATGTTTTCCTTTTGTTGTTTCTGGTCCATAGGCCGCGGATTAGCCCATGACTAAAATGATGGAATAATTACAAGCCGGTACAATTTTTAAAACATGTTTTCAAATCAATCCAACCATTTTTTACACATATCTTTTAGCTACAATTTTAGGGTGAAAGTACATCACTGCCCCTAATTAACATATGACTTCGTTAAAGGAGAGGTGAAAGAGAAGGATGGGTGTCGGATCTCGACGAGGTGGCTATGTGAGGACGACGAAGAAGAAATTAACCACTATGTGAACACCTGTATAATTACTCATAGATCACATCATCTTGAATAGGGAACTGCCAAACGATTTGTCAATACAAATCCATGTGAAGACACTTGCTCCCTACCACACCACCACCATCAAATGCACATGCTCATTAAATCTGTTTCTGGAATAACATCTTCTTTTGTGATATGTGTCCTTTTTTCCTCTTTTAATCACTTGGTTGGACGGGACCGATGGACGTAATATGAAGGAAAGGAATGTGATAGTGAGTTAGCCGGAAACATAGAGGTAAATCGTTAAAGGAGAGGTGAAAGAGAAGGATGGGTGTCGGATCTCGACGAGGTGGCTATGTGAGGACGACGAAGAAGAAATTAACCACTATGTGTGTGAGACTGTGACCGTGAGTTGGGCTCGATTTTTATTCATGTCATGAAATTGAATTCGATTTGGCATCAGCATTTCACCTGATGCCAAGATTTGGCATCAGCATTTTTGGCATCAGAAATATTTTTGGCATCAACAACCAAATGCCAAGATTTGGCATCGCATTTTGGCATCGAAATATTTTTGGCATCGATTAATCATCCCGATCTTTTCATTAATGGCATTTTTGTCATTTGGCAAGCAATTTGTAGTTATATGAAATGTCCAAAAATTGATGGTTGAAAAGATGTTTTCAAAATTTGAAATGAAATTAAAATGATTCCGGCCAAATAGAACTCAATTGGATCCTATTTTTGTCTCTTTCAATGTTATTAAACCGGCCTCAAGCTCAAAAGGCCTACCTAGTTTGAAGCTAATAGGTAGCTCTAATTTTTCGAATTTAAGGGGGTCACTTGCCCCTAATACTTAGAACCGTTTTAAAATAAATATTAAGGGTAAAAACGAGTTGAGTCAAGTTGAACATCCGAATGTTGAAGCTCGTTTACTAACTATATTGAACACCAAAAAGTATTCAAGTTTAGTTTAATACGTTTTTTATACAACCTCAATTTTTTTTTAATCAAATAGCTTTGAAGACTTTGGTATATTCAAGAGAAATGCCAATTTTGTGAGGTTATTGAGTCAAATCTGTGATCGTGTTCAAAATCGATTTGATATCTTATGAATTAATCTCAAACAAACTTTTTATTTTCTTCAAATTGAGCACGAGTCAGACTCCGGTTTTCGTTCTTTACGTAGCTGAGCACTAAAGGCATCCCATCAATGCCAAGCTTAGGAAATTTATCGGCTCATCTACTACAGTCTACACATCAAGGATTCGAGCCGTAGACCTCGAGGAAATAGGCAGCCATGAGCTATCCCTGCGCCTGGGTTGGAGGATGGTCTGATTTGATATTTTGATGTAGTCAGTTTGGGAAGAATGAGTATTGAGGCCCCGTTGATAATACTAAGCCTCTATCTATTTGGGCTTTCATGAGTAATTTGGCATTTGGAGAGAATCTTCTGAAAAATCACATTGGACTCTATTATAGAATCAAGCCGTACATAAGCCCATGATTATTGGGTTAAATTCCAGCCCATGGACTAAGAGAATTCATTCAGAGCGGGCTTGATTAAATTGCTATACCCAAGGTCTCGGTAGAAACCCGAAAGAGGAGAGAGAAAATGCGCCGGGAAGCCGGTGACAAATCGATCGGCAATAATCGGTCATGTTGAATTTGAACAAACAAATACTACTAGTATTATTCTATTCACACTCCTATCACTGAAAGAAAATCTCACTTTGAACATCTGAACGAATTCCGATCTGTATATGGATGGAGGTTAATCCAGAGTACTACTAATAAATTTATACAAAAACGATTTAAATCTGGCGAACGTAGTTGGACTGAGAGCAAGGCCGTCGTTGAGGCAAGACCTGACCGGTAACGACGACGGCGAGGATTGTCGGCCTTGGCGCCGGAGGTTGTTATCATCAATGGCGGTTTCCTTCAGCTGGTCTTCCGCCTTCCGTGTCTCTCTTTTCCTCACCATCCTCGCCACCGTCGCCTTTGGTTGCTTTTCTCTCCCCGTCGAAAAGGTTAATTTCTCTCTTTCTCGTTAATTCGCTATTTAGCTTATTGACTACTTTTCGATTTTTCAAGAGTAGCAATTTTTGTTGCAGATAATTTTTTATTGTAATTTTAGGGCTTGCTAGATGAATATGCAACTTCTAGTCTATTATATACAACAATTGTCATTGCTTTTGTTATTCTTTTGTTCATATATCGTTGCATTACTCGCATGACTGGAATATTTGTTTGTTCATGTAGAGATCATGAATCTATTTAGGAAATGTATATTGAGAGACTTACTTGGTACGCTTAACTTATGAGAAGATTAGTTAGTTTAGGTCTCATGCCATTTCTATGATGGATCATGGATATTAGAAAATGACTAGCCAAAATACTTGCTGACTGTGTGAAAAGTGAGAAGTCCCTCCTTTTTGGATTTCTACTCTGGCGGGTGGAAGTCACTTAAGAAGACTTGGAATGCTGTGTAGTCTTTCGGTGGGGGCATATGATCTTTAGCATTAGTCCAATAATGATTGTCTCTAGTGCTCCTGAGTTTTTTGCGAGAGTTTTTGCTTTGGCGAAAAACCAACCTTTCATCCGAAAGTGGAACATCAACTGTTGTTCATGTACGTGGGTAATTGAGTTCTTATCTTGAGCTTGTTGGCAGTAAAGATAATATATTTATATTTGCTTGTTCAGGGTTTCTTAATGTTAATCATTTTTTCCCTCCTTTGAAGTGCATGCACTTTATATGCAGTCCTTTATTTTGTTGAAATATATGATTGCATACTAAAAGCATTGTTTCATGCAGATTTTAAAAGACTTTCTGCTGTGGGTTAAGCAGGATCTTGGAGCTTGGGGCCCGCTTGTTCTGTAAGTCTTCTTTAGTCAAAACATATCTGGTTCTTTTTGCATTCTTTGCTGTAACTTCCATCTTATGAATACATTGCCCATAGTCTCTTAATTTATATTGCTTGTTCTCAAGGTTAAGAACAAAACAATGTGAAAGTAGTAGCGATACAAGTTGTATTGATTTTCACGAGTACAAAATATCATTTGCACGTGGATGCCTATGAAGTATTCTTTTTCAAGTACATTATTTATATATATATTGATAATTTTTTTGCACTATGATATTATATTTAACATTCTTGGATGTCACAGGGCTGTTGCTTATATTCCCCTCACAGTTCTCGCTGTTCCAGCTTCAGTACTTACGGTAAGCGGTGAAACCTTTTATGCCCTGCAAACAAGCTAGCCTCTAGTTTTTATTTTTTTAAGGATCAGTTTATTGATCATATATGTGTAATTGTTGCACGCATAGTACCCAGGTTAACATCAAAGAAAGTAAGAAGTTAATCTATCCTTAGAAATCTGTGAAAACTTTGTGTAATGCCAAAGCTTTGGTTGGTTCATTCTGGTAAAAATTGCTTGGCTTTTTTGGAAAAACAGGAAAAGAATAATGTAAATGGCAATCATTAGTTACTGGATCCTTCTGCGTACTCCCTCTTTCCAGACGAGTCCTACTTGGGAATACAAACTAATTAATACTCCATCTTTCCCGAAATGAGTGTTTTTTTCCGAATGAAGCTACTAAATTTACCTTGACCAACTATCATGTCTCAATGTGCACTTGCAGAGTAGAAGGGTATAGGTTGAACAAGATTCAAGTTATTCTCAATATTCAGTTCATCAATATACACAAATATCATTTTCCGAGTTAAGTTTTTACCACCAAAATTGAATTGGGAAGCATATGTTATAGAAAGTCTAGAGATGTTCTGTAAGTAAGCAGGAGAACAAGCAATCTTTTATAACACTGTTTTTTATGCAGGTGAAGCTCTGTCTAACATTTTTTTAAATAACTTTTTGCAAGGACTATTTTGTCTGCATTCTTTCTGCGCTGTATGTTAATGTAGGCGTCTCTCTTACTTCTTAGTCTATTCCATAACCACTTTTGTTTATTGATAGTATAACTACTCAAATACCGCATGATTTGAACAATTTGAACTTGCTGAAGTCTTAATTAAATTTTTATATGACATGAAAATATTTCTCCTTTTCTTTTTTGCATTGAAGCTACATTATGATAGTAATATTTCATACTAGAATCTTTGTCCCTCTTGTCATCCATTAGTTTGGGGCAGATACTTGCCTTCTTTCGCCATAATCATTTTGTTTACTTTTACGCGTCGAGTTGTTTTATTTGTAATTTTGTCACTTGATTCCCTTGTTTTGTGATATACTATGTAGAAAGAGTACTCATTATATCTGTGGCTAGTTATAGCTAAATATGTCAGTTTATTGTTGACCTTCTTGATCGCTGTTTTGCTTGCATTTTTAAGTGTACCTTATGCGCCTTTACTTGGCTGTGTTGCAGCTTGGAGGTGGTTATCTGTTTGGGCTGCCAGTGGGATTTGTTGCTGATTCAATTGGTGCTACCATTGGTGCAACAGCTGCTTTCATCATTGGCAGAACAGTAGGTCCCTTGAAAATTGTTAAAACCCATTGAATGAGATTCTTGTATGCTTCCTCTCATAGCAGATTGCCAATCATTTTTCTTTCTTAATCACATTTTGGGATGTAGAGCAATACATTTTGTTTTGCCTTCTGAGCACTTACAGAGTCCGTGAATTGGATGTTCTTAAGAAATTAACAGTTTTTTTATTCATGCTTCGGTGTTAACTTCATTTTTTTTTTAACGTATAACTTGGTTTCAAATTATGCAGATTGGAAGGTCATATGTCATCTCTAAATTAAAGAACTATCCTAAATTTCAAGCTGTTGCTATAGCAATACAGAGATCTGGGTTCAAGGTTTGAACATTCTTGAATTTTTCTCATTGTCTATACTTCTATAACCAGTGAACAACAAGGTTATCTGATTATTGCAAAAGTTTGTTTGTCAGAGTTTTAAAATATGTTGCTTGGGGCCTCTTGTGCTTAAACGTCTTTCTGATATCAAGGAGTGAGTAGGGACTTGCCATTTTTCAGTTGAGGTGCATATTGAATTATATATGAGCACTGTGTCTACGAACTTAGAGCTTATTCTTTCCTTTTTCCACAAAATTCAGAAGTTTATTTTTTCTTTGACATGAGCCAATTTCAATTTGCATTCTTTAACAAGTCTCTCCTAGTGCTTCTTCTACAAGCCACCTGCGCTTTTCATTCGTTGTGCTAGATATCTAATTCTTATTTTATGCCCTACATGTTGCAGATTGTCTTGCTGCTTCGGTTAACACCATTGCTTCCATTTAACATGTTGAATTATCTTTTGTCTGTGACTCCCATTCACCTGGGTGAGTACATGCTGGCCACTTGGGTGGGAATGATGGTATGTCCCTTTCAGTTATTTCATCTTTCTATTGATTAACATTATGTACATGTAATCATTAGTTAAGCTCTTTGATCGTTATGCTAAATACTTCTCAAATATCTTGTTAATTGCTACTATTGTTATGCATCATGATTACCATCTCTGCATTATTCTTTAAACTAAGCTCCAGCCATTCTTCTCTGAATGTTGCACATAGTTATATGGTCAATTTACCTGGTCTTCTATAATCTCTCCCTCGACCTTCCAGTTAATGCTGCTCTCTTTTGCAATTGATGCATAACCTGTACGAGTCTTGTCCATCTAGATCATTTTCCTGCTTAATGTCTTCGAAGTTGCATTCCTACTCATTTTTGAAGTGCACCCTGGTTTTCTGTTCAGTAGTTTGAGTACGTATTGCAGAAGAAATTCTTTATATAGTGCACTTTGCCGATATCCGCTTCTCAAGGCACTTTAGTATTACACATAGTTTGTGGATATTTCTTTTTGATGATCTTCTATGTCTTCGATGTTGCATTCCTACTCATTTTTGAAGTGCACCCTGGTTTTCTGTTCAGTAGTTTGTGTACGTATTGCAGAAGAAATTCTTTATATAGTGCACTTTGCCGATATCCGCTTCTCAAGGCACCTTAGTATTACACATAGTTTGTGGATATTTCTTTTTGATAATCTTCTATTTATACTCTTATAACATAGATGAACCTTGTGATTCTTGCCTATTTTGGAACATTATGTCTGTTTTAAGCATGCCACCTTCAACCTTATTGAAGATTTAGATTTCCTTTCTGGGGGAAAATCTTGCTATCATTATAGTGTCAAAATAAAGTATAGCATAAACAGTAAATAAGAAAATAGAGTCAAATGTAAGGTTATTCTTTACCGGCAACTGACATTTTTTAATCTCCACTACACAAGGAATATGCACTTGTTTTTTCGCTTTATAGGAGTCATGGATTCCATCACAGGCTGCTCGACATTCCAAAAGTAGAGGAAATACCTTTTCTTGATTTAAACCAAAAGTAAGATTCTTGTGTTTTAATTTACGATGATAGTGAAATCACTCGCCAAGGAACAAGAGTTAAAATAATACAAGAAATACAAGCATGTGAGGTTAATGTCTTATCTGGCCTGTCCTCCTTAAAAATATAGTTAGAAATTTGAAGAGTGGAGCTGTCTTTGTAATGTGTTGGTGCGAGAAATTAATATGCGCAAGGGTACTCTTGTAGCTGTTTGATAAGAATGATTTTATAGCGTTTATAGTTATCTATATAGGCACTTGCTGTATGCTCTAGGGTACTCAAATGTAATGTTTCTTTCTTCCTGTTTCCTTGTCCACTAGTTCGTTGCTCATTTCTGTTTATGGGTACATCTGGTCTTGGTTTCTATCAGTTACATATTGTTTTTTTTTCCTCTTTCGAAAATAGATATTCAAGTGAATGGATGAATAATTTTTGTTTCTCCTTGCAGCCAATCACATTTGCACTAGTATATGTTGGAACAACTCTCAAGGATCTTTCTGATGTCACACATGGATGGAATGAGGTTTCAACAACCCGTAGGGTGAGATTTATGTCACCAATTACCTTATTATGATTATTAGTTCCTTTCATTGGCATTAATTATGAACTGTGAGCATTGGATGTATTGGTATCAGAGTGCATCATGTGTTGATTTATCTAGTCGTTAGTGCATTTAACAAAGTTTACAGTTTCTGAAATATAGCTTCTACCTACTCTTGAAATTTGAGCTTTCCAGAAATAAGCTGAGGACCTAAGTTTATCCATGGGTAAATTTTGTTCACTCAGTCATGTATGACTCAGGTTACTAATTATGAATATGCCAATTCCTACTTTCCTGCAGTAATTCTAAATTGTGATTACATACACTTGTATACAGTTATTGCAATTTACAGAATAATATGGAATGTCTTGTGTTCTGGAAGGAAAGCTTCCTTCTCACATATGAGAACTTGGAATTTTATAGAAGAAATTTAATCTGGTTAGTCTTGAGGCTGTGCCTTAATCAGTTTGAACTTTTAGCGGTATGCAGATTCTGTTAGAGGCAAACAGAACAATGTTGTTATTGTCTAGTTCCTTAATGTTCCAGTAAACTCTGTGCAGTTGATGCTTGCCGGTTGTCCTTAGGATGGTTAGCTTTGCACTTTGTTGTTGAACGTATGGGAGTGAATTGTCTTAGGTTTATTATGGAATTAGTAGGGTGGCCAGCACTAATAGCAGGGTTATGCTTCATCTTGTTGATGAAAGAGATATAGAGTCTCAAGAATTTATCCTCCTCCTGGTTTAGCAAAAAATAATTGCCAAGCATTCCCACTACTGGTTCTATTTGATTCTAGTTTGTAACCCCCACATATTTTCTCCATTACAAGTAGCATGTAGACTTAACAATGATGGTAGCCTGTCTTTGTTGATAATGATCAGCACAAAATATTGTGGTCCAAATTCTAATTTGTACTCCCTGCATCCCAAATGAGATGCACAGTTTGGCTTATTGTGCAAATAAGGTAAATGGTTAAAAACTCCTTATCTTCCTAAAATACTACTCTCTCCGTCCCAAATTGTGTGTCCATTTTCAGTTTTTTACTAAAATTTTAAGGAAGTTGACTTTTGAGTCATTTTAGTAGCACATAATACATTAATACCCTTGGTGTTCACACATAACATTACAAGTCCACACTAGACATGATAGGTGCCAAAGGTTGAAATTAGTAAACTTGTACAATAATTGGCACCCATTTTCGAAGTAATTTTTTTAAAATGGGCACTCATTTTGGGATGGAGGGAGTAGTTTATTTTCTGGTCACAATTTCAACTTGCTTTAGTTGATTTGACTTGGTCATTCTCTCTCATCCACAAAGTCAATTGGCTCAAGAAATCTTTCCTAAAGGGAAACATACCTCTCTTTAGGATAAACTAAAGAGAAAAATGCACCTCTCTTTTTGGGATGTAAGTTATTTACTTGCTACTCCTTCCGTTCCAAACAAAGATGCATTTTCCCCTTTAGTTTGTCCCAAAAAGAGTACTACGTTCCCCTTTGGAAAATTTTCCTTTAGCAAATTGACTTTAATACATTATGAGTGTGGAAAGAAAATAACCTAGTCAAATCAATCAACTAAAGTAAGTTGAAACTGTGGCCCTGGAATGACATGGGTATTTTAGGGAGTTAAGGGATTGTCAACCATTTTCTTAATTTGTTGTCCAAGTGTAACTCTTTTTTTGAGAAGGAAGGAGTAAAATTAAAAAGAAATTGCATTACCAGGGAAAAAGTTACTTTGTGGTTTGATATGTGCGTGGGTAGCGGCAAGCTCCTACACATCTGTGGATCAAAATTAATACCAACAGTTGTGCTAAGGGACACCCACGGACGGCCGGGTGTGGGTGGGATCATTAGGGACTAGTGTGGGAATTGGAAGGTGCGCTCCTTATAGTATTGGGACTTGTGACTCTCTTGCAGTGGAATTGTGGGCAGCTTTGTACGGACTTGAGCTAGCTTGGATGAGGGGTTTCAGACTAGTGATATTGGAGATGGACTTGGCTGCTATGGCAGAAAGCCCTTTGATCTGAGGCTCTTAAGCGAAGTGAATTCAGTAATCTCCTTTGAAAGTGCAATAGCTGGGTGGGCAGAGACTGGGAATGCCGTTTAGTGCATGTCCGGCGGTGATGCTAACTCTTGCGTGAACTGGCTGTCTAATAATGCCCCTGAAGTTGCCTTTGGGATTGAAGATGTATATAGGAGTTGCTTGCTTTAGGTGGTTTTTTGTTTCTTTGGGCTCTGTTGGTAGAGCCTCCCATGTACCCAATTAAAAAAAGATATATGTGCTACTTGTGTGTGTGTTCAGTGAAGATTAGTGTCCCCATTTGTGTTCTGTCACATAATAGAAGTAACTGTGCTAGATCACCAGGCTAAGATCTGCTTAAGGAACCCATACCATTGCTATGTCACTCCCTCCGTTCCGAGCAAAGAGTCTACCATACTATTTTGGTATGTTTCACTTTAAGAGTTGCCTTTTAAAAAATATGTTTATTATCTTTATAACATTTCAACTTTACCCTTACATTTTGCTATTAACATATTGATTATACTCAAGCATTTTTGTAATTATGACTAACTTCCAATGCTAGTTATATATCCCTTGATAATTAGACTTTTCAAACATTGACTCTTTGAGTGGAACAGAGGGAGTACTATTTTCTGTTTGCCTCAATTTTTACTTGTGCATCCTTTGAATGTACATTGTTTATATCAGTTTCTCATTCTTCTTCCTACTATTTCTTGTGGATGCAGATATTCTTAGCATCTGGCTTTGTGGTTTCAGGTTGGTTGCAATTAGTTGTAGTTTCCTCAGGTCCCCTACTGCTGAATTTTTTGCAAGGTTATGCATTATCATCAGTTCTTTGAGGTTTTGAAACTTTACTGACGCTGTTCTTCATATTGTTGGTTTGAACATAGTGATCCTGATCGTGTGCATTACTCGAGTCGCCAAGGCTTCTTTGGAGAAAGCACTAGCAGAAAATGCTGAGATAGAGGGGATCTTGGCTTCTCCAGGGCTACCTATTGTAGCTGAGTCACCAATGGATCTGCATAAACCTCTCATAATCAGGATAGATCCATCGACAGAAGATCATGCAAAATAAATGCATTCCTGTAAATTCTTTCTCCCATTGATTAGTTTAGAATAAGGTTTTATAGGAATGAAAAGTTATCAAAGGCAAAAAAAAAAAAGAAAAACAGAAAAGGAATGTTTGTTAGGATTGTGATACGAACATAGAGATGAGAATTGTTCTCAACTTCGAATGTATAGTGCATAGGCTACCTCTTTCATGTAGCTGTATCTCTTACGTGTGGTGTTATAAAGAATGGCCAAATATCAGATTCACTTACCTTGCTAGGAATTTAGCCCATCGTAGTTGATTTTCTAATTGTTGGGATGACGCAAAAAGATTCAAGTCTGAAGTACAGCAAGTGAATAAAATATACAATATGTAATGTTAGGACATTGGTGTGGAAGGGAACGGCACTATTGCTCAAGCTTCATAGTTCTAGTATGATTTTTCAAAAAATAGTCCATGATAAGCACTTCAAAACTAACTACAATTTGTATTACCAGCTTTGACATATTTCAAAAATGCTCCGTTTACAAGCATATTGGACACCAGTGAAGCTACTGGAAACAATCTTATACTTGGCATTCACTAGCAAGCAAACAAAACTAGTTTAAAAATGGCATCTAACATCGTTTGTTCTTGTTGATTGGAACATTAGATTCTAGATCATTGAAATCCTCTTCATAGAACTAGTTAAAACTGATACGTGAACACAATAAACATGTCAGCACATTGAACATCCAAGTGGTTTACTCTAATCCTTCAGCAAGAGCCATGGGCATCATGAAAAGGCCTCTGCTCTGCATCAGCTGGCTTGCAGCCGATGGATTCACTTGCAGCAGCTTTCCCATCATCTCTTCCAGTGTTTCGCCCAGCTTGTGTTCGTGTAGTAGGAAATGACCATATCCCTGTGAATCAAGCAGACAACCATTAAACTTGAATATGAATTTGGGGGGTACAATCAGATCAGATGACTTCGGGAATGTCCATTCTATTATAGAACAAATTAGGGGTACCTCTAGAAATATGAAAGGATTGGAAGTCGATTCACCTCCCAATCTGTTCTGACTTAATTCCTGTACCATTAAGTTCAGTTGACTCAATAAAGAATTCAAAGTTCCAGGCTGAAACAATGTTAGGTAGACTATTACCTAAGAGCAAATTAGGTACTAGGATAACACAAGCTGTATCAGAGAAGGTTCCCAGACCCAATCATGCAATGAAAAATTGAAATCAATTCCCTTCTAGAAACTTTCTCGCCACCCAAAATCAATCATGTAGGTCCAGCCACTCTTACATATGTTCAAGTAGTTTAGGGTGTTGAAACAAGCTTTATAAATCTATGTTCAAGAAGTTTAGGGACAAGCCAGTAATTTGTCAACATGCTTTCTTTATGAGAAGCAGAAGGCCAGAACAAATCAAGCTTAACTGAATCAAAGGAACCATTTTGAGAACTTGAGCTTAACTTTTAACCATTTAACTAAAATGCAGGACATGTTAAAAAAAAACTATAATGTGAAAACTTGCCTTTATCTGAAGCTGCAGGTACTTGATATAATCATTGAGATCATCGAGCAGAGTTGCTCTACAACCCTAAAAAAGGAAAGCAATAGGTTTATGTTAATCATGGAATATAAATACTTGTAATGCGTATTTATGCTAGAGTTGTTGATCTCAGGCCTAGAACCAGATGATAACCGTTAAAATAACTGCAAATCATTATACCTTTTCTACAGCAAGGTTGTCTTTGAAGCAATACCTAACAGGAAACAATGACAATGAGGATTGTCGACCTTGGTCTCGGAGGTTCCTGCTTTATTTATTTATTTATTTTTGTTTGGAAAAAGCTAACATATGCGTCAGGGCCCATTTTAAATGTCCTTGTTTTGGATCGCATATTATGTTTTTCATGAATGTTATGAGCTTCAACTCCACCAATGTGAATGCAACACAAAAATACTAAAACTGGATATTTGAAGTTTTCCTTAGACCATCTCCAATAAGGAACCCCAAATTTGATCCATTTCAACATCAAACACTATTCCAACTCCAACCCACAACCCCAAATCTCACCCCAAATAGAATATTCCTTAGCATATTCTATTTTTATTTCTTTTACTTTATTTATCAACATGTATATTAATTTGCTATTAACCTTTTAAATAATTATTATTAAGATTGCACAATTAATAATTTTAGTATGTTCAAGTTATTTGTCAGTTTTTTTTTTTTTACTTATGTCTTTTTTTAAGTTATGTATATATATTTTTTTTGAAGTTATATGTCAGTGTTTTTCAAGTTGTATGTCATTTTATTTGTGGTGTGTTAATGTATGCACTTTTAAGTTTATAAATGTTCTAATAATTTTAAATTTTAATATATATGCATTTTTTTAGTTTCAATGTGAAATTGGTGTTCTATAATTAGTATAATAATAATTTATTTATTTATTTGTAAACGAAATCTACAAATAATAGAAAAAATGTTATAAAATTATTGAATTAATAATGTTCAATAATTTAAAATACTTAATATTATTATTATTTATTTATATTATCTAATATTAGATATTTATTAATTTTTAGTACATTTAAATAAAAATTATTATATTATAAATAATTTTAACAATTGTATAATTATTAAAAATTAATTTAATAGCATGGGTCCCACCAATTACAGTGGAACCCCAAATTTGGGATAGCACTGTAGCCAACCCCAAATTTGGTATTGAGTTTGGGGTTCGGTTGGAGTTGGAATTTGGTGACCAAACCCCCAAATCTTTGATTTGGGGGTACCGTTGGAGTTGCTCTTAGGGCCCATGTCGGATGGATCCTTATACTTGTTTTTTTTTTCCCCAAAGCCAACTACCCTAGACA
Organism: Codonopsis lanceolata; assembly: GCA_013146195.2. NCBI lineage: Eukaryota > Viridiplantae > Streptophyta > Magnoliopsida > Asterales > Campanulaceae > Codonopsis > Codonopsis lanceolata. Next base: position 115,717,057 of record CM028382.1, read on the forward strand.
TTATAAGAATAAAATTAAAGAAGAATAAATGCTCCGTCTTTCAAACATACCCCGGAAAATTTGGGAGAGCTTTCTTTAGCCAAACTTCATTAAACATTTCTAGTGATGTGGCACATTCAACCACTCAAGAAGCTGGATATAACATTGTATTAGTAAATCTTATGGTAGAGAAATGAGACATTCATGATCATGTACATACATCTTTATGTGGTGGAAGCAGTTCCTGCAATGCATCAACTGCAACTCCAATCCTCAATCTGCGGCGCTGAAAGAGAAATCCAGTATGTCAAGATATTGAATGCATCCATGCAAGAGATATCTGACATTGATTAAAATTATTACCCTTTCACTTTGGGACATCATAATGCAAACACGACCAAATTCAGTAATTAAGTTGTTGATGGGATTAAATTATGCACAGCTACACATGGTCTATGAGTATTAACTGCAGGGAGTCAGGCTTACACGATCAGTTTCAGCGGATTTTTTCTGTCTTGAATGATTCCTACGTGAATTGGGTGGGAGAACTGAGTTAGAGACTCTCAATTCTGTCTGAGATGGCAAAGCATTATGATGGCCTGCATTTGGTTCTTGTCTCTGTGAAGGGATAATAAAATAGCTAGATAGTTGAAAACTCATGTCTCATAATAAAGGTGAAGCTTTAGTAACAAATAAATACTAACAGTTGAACTTGTGGTGGAAATAAGAAAAGCTGGAGGATTGTTGGTTTTGACCTGAACGTGGATATCATGTTCTGTACTTGAGAAGTTAATCAATAGTGCTTCTTCATTGTCCGGCCGTGGATATCTTACCTGTTGAAAATGCAATATTTTAGATTCCAGGCAGTACCACAGTAGCATATTTCCCTATATCATAGTTCATGTTAGCTGGCAGTAATTTTTTTAGTAGAGCTAGGCAGTAACATATTTCTCTATATCATGCTTCATGTTAGCTGGAGATGATTTCATTTAGTAAAGCTGCAGAGGTTTCATAACATTACAGTCAAGGATATGGACAGATGCGTCTACCTTCTGTGCACCCATGTCAATGAAAGATGCAGATGGATTACAACTAGATGACATCCCAGAATTGCTATTTGAGATTTCCCCTAGTATTTCAGAGACCCCACTTTCTGCAAGATACTTGACATAGGTATGAGGTGTTTGCTGGCATTCATGCCAGTGAGGTAAGGTGGGAGGAACGAGATGGTTGCCATCCGATCCATACCCTCCAGCTTCCATCATGTAGTGGTGGTAAGCGTGGTTTTCAGCTAAAGTGGACCCTAAGTTGGGATTCCCATCAAAAGTCAATGAGGTCAACTGCAAATCAGTTTGAGGTGTGTACCCTTCCATTTTGAAAACTGCAGGGATAGTAACAGGCAGAAAAACAATGAAATGCATCAGCAACTATCAGTCTCCACATGTATATAAATTATTAACAACTTACAACTCTGTGAGATTAAATCTGAATGCAATAGCAAGAAATTTGAGGAACGAAACACGAATTTTCAAATTCCATTGATCAACAATCAAAAAAGCTTCCACTACCAACAATCGAAATTTGCTAGCTAATCACATATTAGAAATGTCAGTTTAGGGACAACAAGACACACACGCACTGACGCACAAACACTCAACACACTTTCTACAGAATCTGATACATATAAGTCGCATTAACAGTATTGAAATAGAATAATCAATTATAAAAATGTTTAGGGACTAAAAGGCAATGCTCATTCAACACACACATACTAGACATAGATATGTTTTGCATTAACATTATTCTTAAGGAATTATTCCATCTGCAATCTAAAAAAAAATGTATAAGAGAAATAAAATACAGTATTAAAATGTTACTTTTCAAATATGAGTCGAGAATAAACTCTAAACGAATGATTATTAATTGTGTATAGAAACAGATTGCAGGTGAAATGTAGTAGAGTACGAAACAAACATTTGAAATTGAAACCCTACCCTCTCTTATTTTACTAACAACATAAGATAATCGAAAGCAAGGAGATATAATAATAAGACTTCTTACGATCCGATCGAGCTGGTTAGCTTATTAGGATTCCACAACCACAAGGCATAAGCAACTGAGACTCGGAGAATCAAACTTTTGGGGGATGAAAACGATATGCCAGAGGAGGGAGTGGCGAGTGGGACACATGATATAAACCACACTCCGCCCTCTGCACTTTCATTTTGCACCACCTAGTTGGGACTTGGGATTGGGAGTTGGTCTTTAGTCACTCTTTATTAGTAACGCATTTTATTTATGGACATTAATTTGTAACTCACTATTTAACCTATTAAGGTACGGATCGGGTTAAGATGATCAACATTGCTAGAGCTACTAAAATATCAGTAAAATTATCATTTTTTAAGTTTTTTTTTCCCAAGTTGGTAATCTCAAATCTCATGTGATAAACTTATCTCGCTCTGGTTCGACTCAGATTCAATTCAAGCTTACTCCTTAAGTGAAAAACTTTAGCTTGATTTTAAGCTCGTCACATTTAGTCATCATTCCCTAGTTTGGGATTAGTTTTGAGCATCAATCATGTCTGAAAATGCCTAAAATATATAAATAATAATAAATTAAAAATGTCATTTTATTAATAATGAGTTACTAAAAGCACCATTCTCTTAAAAAAATTAATTTTCAAATCGGAACCTTTTGTTAGAAAAGGAGGGAATATATGACAAATAGCAAGACAAGGAAACAACTTCAATTTGGTGATAATACTGAAGGGTCCCCCGTGTTACTTTTAAGTGTGGATAGCATAGAGAAGGACTGGGACACATGCATGCATAAGTTGGCTAGTGTTGGGATTTGGGCACATACCATATGAGTATATGACTACCGAAATAGGGCTCTAGTGACTAGCGGTGCACATTTTCCCACACCCATCGCATGGCGTTGCGCGTCCTAACTCCCTAAGGAAAAAATATTCACAAGTACTTAATAGTTAATACAGTACTAAAATGTGAACTAAAATGTCATTTGCCAGTTTTTTGAATTAAAAAATTAAGTATTTAGAAAGAGTTTAACTAAGCTACTTAATTAAATTAAGTATTCAAAAACTAATTAATTATCTGATGATGCAAAAATCAATCTTGGATCGTCTGATTGATGCATATGACATCTGGACTTGATTGTATGGATTGAATTATCTCTATAATCTGTAGAATATGAAGAAAACCTTAGTAGAAGTGCAAGACGTGAGAGTAAGAGACGTGCTTAGTTAAAAAGCAATTTGACAGAGGTTTCAGACTATAGAAAGTGTGTAACTTATTTAGGGTTTATAGAAGGGTATTTATAGGCCCTCAATGACATAGAATCCGTCTAGGATTCACTTCCATAGATTCCTAGTAGATTTAGAAGAAAAACTCGTCAATTATAGGCATAATAGGCGTCTGGCGGCGTGAATGTCGGAGCAGATATGACAAGTGCTCTATTCGAATAAGGAAATCTTTGACTGGTCATGGAAAACAAGTCTCTGAGCCTACTCGGGCGAGCATGACTTTGCCCAGCTACATAGTATGAAGTTGGTGATGATAAGTGTAATTCCTGGGCATGGCCACTTGGTCGGGCGGGCAAGACCCTTGCTCGACCAGGTTTAGACAGGATATACAGATAATCTTGCTGGCTCTGCCCACTAGGCTTATGGGTCTCATGCTAAACGAGTCCATGCCTGGCACATGATGCTCACTAGTGCTCTACTCGTGACCGACTTTGGACCGGGTACATCATTACTTAGTTAAAATTTAATCATAATTTACTTATGTGTATAAATAACAGTCATTGTAGAAAAAAATTTACTCTTCAAAACTCTCGTACTTCTTACTCCTAACTCCCAAGCGTCAAATAAATGGTTGAAACGTGGATATGAAGGATTATAACAATACAATACTACGTTTATCACCAATGCATGTTTTACGGTATTTATTTACTTCTAATTAGTCAATTTTAATATGCAAATGTTCAATTTTTATATGATAAATTGCTTTTTTTAAGTTACCAATTTATTGAAAAAAAATAATGTATAGGGGCGGGCTGGCATTTGGGTAGCCTCCAAAGGTAAAAGAAAAAATTGCGGATCGGTCTACTTTTGTAAGTTTCTAATCGCTAAAGTACCCATTTTTTTCAACCGAAAAGTCAATTTTGGTGGCAAAATGATTACGATACCCTTAATGAACCGTATGCGCGCTACATAGGTCATTATTTTTGCACCGCGGTTCATCAATTTTATTGCATTATTTTTCACACCACGGTTCAATAGTTTAATTACATATTTTGCACCGCGCTTCAATAGTTAAATTATCTAGTTTAATTGTATCGCGATTTATCAATTTTATTGCATTAATTTTGCATCAGAGTTAAATAGTTTAACTACCTAGTCTAATTGCACCGCGGTTCATCAATTTTATTGCATTAATTTTTACACCGTGATTCATTAGTTTAATTAGGTAGTATAATTATACTGCGATTCATAAATTTTATTGCATTATTTTTTACACCGCAGTTCAATAATTTAATTATGTAGTCTAATTGTACCACGTTCAAAAATGTAATAAAACATAAAATGTCCTTAGTCTTCTTCTTTCTTCTTCTCTGTCGTAAACCTTCTTATTCCCCCCTCATTCGCCTTTGTCCTCATTTCGTTGCGCAACAATGGTGATTTTCTAATCCAAAGTGTATTATCGGAGCTGTTGAAGGAGATAATGACATTTTCAGAACAATATTTCAAAAAATGGTCTTTTACGGTTGAAAAAAAAATATGGATTTTTGAGGTTAAAAACTTGGGAAAAATTATGGCCGGTCCATTTTTTAAAGTTTCTAACTCCAAAAGTTCATAGTTTTTTTTTTTCAACTGCAAAATATCACTTTTCAAAATATTGTTCCAAAAATGTCATCGTCTTATTCAACAGCTCCGACAACACACCTTGGATTTGAAAAATCATGATTGTTTGCAATGAAACGGGGATCGACCTACCCGGTCACTGTGGTCATGTCGAGGGGGTTTGGGGGCAACGCCCCCGAAAGGTAAACAAGTTTTTTTATTCATGAAATACGAAAACTATAATGGATCTGAGCTAGGTTGAAGAATTTTTCAGTTGGGACGAAGGCGGAGAAAGAGGAGGAAGAAGAAGGCTTTTACGACGGAGGAGATGGAACAAGTAGGTGGAGGACGTGGTCTGATTCTTTATGATTTTGTATCACAGTTTAAAAATTAATGCACTAAAATTGATGAATCGCGGTTCAAAAATAGACTAGCAATTACACTATTGAACCGCAGTGCAAAAATTAATGCACTAAAATTGATAAATCGCGGTACAAAAATAGACTAGCAGTTACACTATTGAATCGCAGTGTAAAATTAATTCAATAAAAATTGATGAATCGCGGTTCAAAAATAGACTAGCAGTTATATTATTGAACCGCAGTACAAAAAATAATGCGATAAAATTGATGAACCGTGGTGCAAAAATAATGACCTCCCTAGCACGCCTACTGTTCATTAAGGTATCCTAGTCATTTTGTTACAAAAAATGACTGTTCATTAAGGTATCCTAGCACGCCTACTGTTCATTAAGGTATCCTAGTCATTTTGTTACAAAAAATGACTTTTTCGGTTAAAAATAAAAATAGACCGATAGACCGACCCGCAATTTTTTCTAAAACTTTGACAGATGGACCGGTCAGAATTTTATTACCCTAGGTAAAAATATGGAATAATTACAAGCCGGTACATCTTTTAAAACATGTTTTCAAATAAATCCACCTATTTTTTAGACATATCTTTTAAATACAATTTTAGAGAAAAAGTATATCAATGCCCTTTCCACCCCACCTTCATGAGCCCTTTCGACACCTCCATGCTCACTATCTTAGTCCTCCTCATTGCTCTCTTCTTCTTGAGCTTCTTCTCCTTCTACATCCGCCGCTTCGCCGACGACGCCTCCACCATCTACTGTTCTACAAAAAGAAAGTGGCTATGCAACAAAACGTGCAGAAATCAAGAATAAATTATCTGATTCTTAATTTAAAAGAACAGCAGGTGCAAGACGAACCTCCAAATTAGAGTCACCACCGCATCCAAGGGCTTTTGGCTGCCACACTTCTCCATTTGAGACAAAGGATCTATGAACAGTAAAAAATGAATTGGTAAAGGAAGTCACGGAATACAACTTCAAGATAGGAAAACAAGGGGAGTTTCCAAGTACAATCTTCAGATCAGAAAGGGAGAAAAGTTTATTGAAAATACTTGATACAATGGCCCTCGGTAGAGAATGTTTTGAGGAAGTCATTTTTATTCTCAACAAGGTTGTCCGCAAAAGCGTTCTGTTAAAAATAGAATAATGATCATTATCAGACACAAATGGTGATTAGCGATAAAGAAGATAGATGGTCAATCACTGCAGGCGATTTGATTTGTGATCCCTTTGCCAGCCTTGTTATAGTCATGCAACAACAATTACAGAGAAGCAATTAGACAAGAAGATTATATTATTGAAATCTATAATTGAAAAGGAACACTGGAATATAGAATGTCAATACTTACATCAGAAGTGCTCTCAAAAGTAATATCAGCATGAGGAAGCTCTGATATCCGTTTTTATAGATTCAGATCTGAGATTTACAAGCTCCGCTCTTGACATTTCCTTTCTCTTAAAAGAGTCATTCCAAAAGGAAAGAATTCGGAGAATCAGGCTCAAGAGAATCGGGTGTGTTGCAAAAGTGAAGGAGCTTTATAACGCACTAAAGCTTTAGGATGTATTTGCAGATTACGAAAACAAGAGTTATGAAAAGTTAATCAGCTCGATCGAAGCTCATGCAAGCAAAGCAGTACGAGCAGTACAGACTATATCTAAAAGATATGTCTCAGCTATTCAGTGGAGTAATTCCCAGGTCAGCTATTGAGACTAATTCCAAGTCTCAACTATTCTTATTCTCTAGCTTGTTGTATGTATCTTTTCCTGTTGGCTTCTTGCTTTTGCTTTTGACATTGGTATTCAACTCTTATTTTTTGCAATTAGCAGCTGTTGTACCATTAATAATTGAAATATTTTGGTGAAATATTTTGTTGGTGTTACATTTTATCTTGCGAATGATTAACCGAATAAGAAAGCCGAAAGGGTTCAGAGGTTACTTCTTCATCTCCTTCATCGCATTTCTTCTTGATTTTCTGCTATTTAACAACATTAGATTGTCCTTTTGTTACTGAGGCACATAAGGTTGACATTTGGTAAGAGTTCGAAGTTCTGAAAGTTGGGTTTGACAGTTTCTCCGTTAGTTTCCGTTAAGCAATAGTAGAGAGCACCTAACGGTCGGCAGAACTTTAACGGAGCATAACTTTCGCGTCCGGATGAATTACGGGACCCACAGCATATCAAATCGAAGCTCTCGACGAGCTCTACAAGATTCACTAGGTTTACCCCGTGAACTATTCATTTTTAGCCCAAAAAACGCTGTTTAAGTACTGTTATGGGCCTTTGAAGTTTTCGAGCTTTTTCGTCTTTTTTGTTTAAGACTTTTCCTTTTAGGGTTTGGATTGTTAGGGCATATAAATACCCTATTAAACATTATTTGGGTAGTTTTTAATAAAATTTGATTTTTTTTTGCTTTTTGCTTGAAGAACCCTAAGCCGTCATAGGCTTGTTCTAAAGAATTTCTCGTTGAAAGAGTTTCTATTTGATTGTTTTTCAAAATACTGTCAAATCCATCCTGATGCTAGGGCTTGGCATCAGAGTTTTTGGATTAATTTGGTACTGCATAATACTGTCAAATGCATCCTGATGCCAGGGCTTGGCATCAGAGTTTCTGGATTGATTTTTGTCTTCCAAAATCAAGTCAAATGCATCCTGATGCCAACAGTTGGCATCAGAGTTTCTGGATTGATTTTCTGTCAAATGCATCCTGATGCCAGCACTTGGCATCAGAGTTTCTAGATTGATTTTGTCCTTCAAAATACTATCAAATGTATCCTGATGCCAGCACTTGGCATCAGAGTTTCTAGATTGATTTTGTCCTCCAAAATACTATCAAATGTATCCTGATGCCAGCACTTGGCATCAGAGTTTTTGGATTGATTTTTGTCTTCCAAAATCAAGTCAAATGCATCCTGATGCCAGGGCTTGGCATCAGAGGTTCTTGATTAATTTGGTTCTCCAAAATACTATCAAATGCATCCTGATGCCAGCACTTGGCATCAGAGTTTCTGGATTGATTTTGGTCATGCATAATGCTGTCAAATGCATCCTGATGTCAGGGCTTGGCATCAGAGTTTCTGGATTGATTTTTTGTCAAATGCATCCTGATGCCAATGATTGGCATCAGAGTTTCTGGATTGATTTGGTCTGCGCATAATCTTTGTCAAATGCATCGATGCCGACTTGGCATCAGAGTTTCTGGATTAATTTGGTCCTCCAAAATACTATCAAATGCATCCTGATGCCAGAACTTGGCATCAGAGTTTCTGTATTGATTTTGGTCCTCCAAAATACTGTCAAATGCATCCTGATGCCAGCACTTGGCATCAGAGTTTCTGGATTGATTTTCTGTCAAATGCATCCTGATGCCAGGGCTTGGCATCAGAGTTTCTGGATTGATTTTCTGTCAAATGCATCACGATGCCGGGATTGGCATCGAGTTTCAATTGATTTTTACGTCAATGCATCACGATGCCGTGGCTTGGCATCGAGTTTTGATTGATTTTGGTCTTGCATTAATGCTGTCAAATGCATCCTGATGCCAGAACTTGGCATCAGAGTTTCTGGATTGATTTGATCCTCCAAAATACTATCAAATGTATCATGATGCCAGCACTTGGCATCAGAGTTTCTGGATTGATTTTCTGTCAAATGCATCCTGATGCCAGGGCTTGACATCAGAGTTTCTGGATTGATTTTGGTCCTGCATTAATGCTTTGTCAAATGCATCCCGATGCCGCACTTGGCATCGAGTTTCGATTGATTTGGTCTGCGTTAATCTTTGTCAAATGCATCGATGCCGACTTGGCATCAGAGTTTCTGGCTTGATTTGGTCCTGCATAATGCCGGATCAGTTTTGTTCATTAATGACATTTTTGTCATTTGGCAAGCAATTTGTAGTTAAATGAAATGTCCAAAAAATTGATGGTTCTATATGAAAACATGTTTTCAAAATTGTACCCACTTGAAATTCTCCCTAAAAATATCAAAGGGGTTGGGGCTTTGGCAGCCTGTTTTTGGGAAAAAGGGGAACGGGCTGGGGGTTAGCCCATGCTTGGCCCAAAAAAACCCCATTTGTATCAGTTAAGCCACCTACGACTTCGATTCAGCAGGATCTACTCGTGCGGTCGTGCCGACCACGGCATATTCCTTCTTTGCTTGTGATTCCTTTTAAGGCTGTGTTTGGTCGTCTCTAATCCTCAATTTTCCTCCTCGTCAATTACAGAGCTCTTGAAGAAGCTAAGATCTCTGAAAAGTTCATCAAAAATCAACCTATCAGCAATCATGGCGGCCCCCGACGTTTTGCAGGGACAGCAAGATCTCCTCTCTTCGTCTTCCTTCTTTGAACATCCCAAAGGTACAAATCCCGATCTAGATTTCTCACTATGTAATCACCTTTTTTTCTTCCGTTCAATTTAAGTTTTGAAATACTGGCTTTATTTTTCCCGGGTCAATTAAATTTAGTATTTTCTAAAAAAATTGCAGGAGAAATTGGGAAAGCCCGAGGCATGGCGATTGAGAAGAGGATCGAGTTGTTGGAGAGCTTGAATGGAAAAGTAAGTTCTTTGATAAATTTTTATTAATATGAAGGTAGAGCGGGTAATCAATTAATAACTGGTCTGTAGTATCCTCCATTTAATCAGAGGTGATTGAAATCGAAAAAGAAGAAATGGGTTAGTTCTATAATGTTAATGAATCATTGATCAGTTAGTATTTTCGGTGGGCTACTTAGAATATATTTTAGTGCTACTTATACTCCCAGTTATTCAATTTTAGTCTTAGCTTCATATGATAATAAATAGTCCACCATTCCACCCCAACCTCCACCCGGCCCCCCATAGTTTTGCAAATTACACAGCTAAAGCTGACCTGATTTTTCCAGGTCAGTAATCGAAGGGCGAGAAGATGGTTGAATGATCGTCTCTTGATGGAACTCGTTCCGCGTTTAAATGCTGATGAAATAAGAGGCTTGTTTGCTCCACCCCCTTGGGGTAAGATCGGAGATGGCTTCCCCTCCCTAACTTATACAGTACAGTATTTGGGTTCTTCTGCTGTTTGTTCTCCATTCCTGTATGATTATTTCTAACTTAGACAGCTATAAATTTTGCATTCATCTCTAACTGGTTGTGTTTGATTTGCGATTATTTCCAACTTAAAGCTCTTTATCGCTAACTGGTTGTGTTTGATTTGCGATTCATTTTACAGGTGATGAAGTTCCGCCATCAACATTTTCCATGACAAATGTGGGGGAGTGGGATAAATTTAGGAATATCGACATGGACAAAGAGGTTCTTTCACCTGTATTTTTTACCATGCGATCCCCCAAACAACCCCCCCCCCCCTCCTTCTCTCCCTCAAATAATAATAATAATGAAGTGCACCAAGATTAAATTTTTATAAATCTTAGAATGTACTCTATGGTAGTGAAATGACACTTTGTTACTTTCTGCCAGGCATTGGTGATTGAAGCCCTCAAAGGCTCTTCAAGGAAGAAAAAAGGTCATGTGGATGCTGACAAGATAGCTGTGCTGACGGCTTGGCACAGAGTTGATTGTCGAACTAGAGAGGCATTTCGTCGTAGCTTTCTCCCCGAACTCGTGAATAATTACGAGGTATGTTTGATATCAATTATCATATGAAATATACACCATACATATATGTTTATATGTTTATCTTCACCACCTTAATGCTATCCTCCTCAATCACATCATTTATCCTCTTCCAAAACAGTAGCTATAATACTTCTCTTTTAGGAATGCATACGAGCCTTTATCACCGAGTCTGGAGGTGAAGAAATTCTTGTTCTTCATGTTCAAGACCCTTTCCATAGGTTGCTACTACATGGTGTTTCCGAGGTATATTTCATTTAGTTTTAAAAATCTGGTTTTGGTATCAATGTCATTTTGATTTTGGAATTGTCACTTCCCTTGGGGACCCAAATCCAAAAGTATGAACACAAGGGATATTTTATATTTATTTTGTTCAATCTGACAATTCTAAAGTTGTGCTTTCCTGACAGTTCTACAACTTGGTCTCGGTCACTGATGTGGAAATAAAGGGCATGAAGACATTGAAGACAACAAGGATCAAGAAGAAGAAAGCAAGTTGTGGTGAGCTCCCAAACATAACGCTTTGCCAATTCTTGAAAATGGCCAAGGAGGGGTTCTGGTAAGGGAACCCCAATGATCCACCATGTAAATATAGCTAAAATATGTGCATTATTTTAGCTTAATGTGCATTGGAGGTTAAAAATTTGGTTATTTCGTCCCTTAGCACCTGTAATGGTAGTTTATTCCCCTCCTCGATGAATATTGATTATTCAGTGGGGCAATTGCAAATGACTTTGATTTGCCGCTTACTGTAACATGAATAATTTGTTTTTTGCAAAAAATAATGTGGTTAGCAGAACAAACGAAAGGCTCTTTTGTGTTTATGTTCTTGTTAGGAACGCTATCCATTTCATTCAAGAGAAAATATTGTCATCACTTGTTTTTGTTCTACAATGGACTGTGACTTGGGTTTATTTCACTTGTTATTGTACTTGCTGGAAATATCTCCATGGAATTTATCATTATAACAAGAAGTTAGGTTTTGTTTAATGGAGCGTTTCTCCCAAAATGCTGAGTTTTTTGAAATATCACCAAAGAGCAATTTGGAAACACGCTCTATTTTGGAGCTTTTGAACCAAAACGCTCCATTTTTGAACGACGACACCAAAAAAGTCGCCCTTTGAACTGATTTTCTAAATTCATTTATAAGGAAAAATATTACATTCCAAAATAGTTGCATTAGATTAGATAAGCCTTACTGTGGTTAATGTGGAGTTGTTTCTTTCAATTTTCAACACGAGGGACTTACAAAATATGTTAATAAGATCAATTTTGACCTTAAAAAAAGAACGAAAAAGATGTAATTTAGCATTTGGCTCTCCACATGAATCCACATTGGGGTAGTATGTGTCAGACCATATTTTCGTCTGCTTCTAGTTAGGTTTCAAAATAACTTCGTTCATGATTCAATATTCATTTCATTGTTATTTTCTTGTATTTATAAACTAATTATTTTTGGAGTAACGGTCTTACAGATCAAAAGAATCCGTCTTACACAAAATCCCCGTAAGATTGTCTTTTTTAAGTTTTTGCCTTATTTTTTAAAGCAAAAGTTTGGGTAAGACCGTTTTAATGATATTTTTGTAAGAGATCGGGACTTTATCTTATTAAATAAGATCCGTAAGACAGTTTTACGGGAGACCTACCTTTTTAATTTATTGGTAAGTTGTACAAAAAATCCCTTAGATCAGAATTAGTAGTCTGATAGCTAATGAATATAAAGCGATGAAGAGGCCTATGATAGCAGAAGTAAATGTGTATAAAGGGATTTTATTTAGTTCCCTAACCATATTCAAAATGTTAAATGCATAATTAAGGAATTCTATTTACCTAATCATTTTCGCATGTCCAGACGCCATAAAGCGATTGCCACATTTTTATAACTCGATGTTTAACAATGAATGACCCTAAATACTACACAAAAAATACTAAATATCACATTTATTAAAAAGTTTAATTACTAATTAATCCTTTTATAAAAAGGAGTTACAATTAACCATAAACTCTAATTACCAATTAATTTTTATCCTTTTATATTATATAAAGGAATTTCAATTAATCCTCCTATAAATATATGTCAAACTCTCCTTTACAATTAACTATAAACTCTAAATTTGTTCTTTTCTAACAATTTATTTAATGAATTTCGATCCGAAGATAGACGACTCAATATAAATATAAATATAAATATATATATATTTATTTATTTATTTATTTATTTTTCGATATTAAAAATCATGTTTAAAGAAGAAGAAAATGTTTTTTCTCAGACCTGGCAATTTTTTTTAGGCTAGCGATTTTTTTCAAATTTTTTTTAAAAACCTGGCAATTTTTGTCAAATTTTTTATAAAAAAGTGGCGACTTTTTCAACTTTTTAAAACAAACCTGGCAATTTTTGTCTTTTTTTAAAAAGCAAATGGGCGACTTTTTTCAAAAATTTTTAAAAAACATGACGACTTTTGTCATTTTTTTATGAAAAAAGTGGCGATTTTTTTCATTTTTTTTTAAAAAAACCTGGCGACTTGAGTACCTATTGAGCACATGAATCTTTTGTCCTAAACTAAAGCAAAGCATACATCTTTGAGGATAAACACAAGGATAGTTCATCAAACAAGTTAAAGTGTTAAACAAAAAGTATAATTAAGATTGAGAAACGCGACATAAATTCAGGCCTTATGATCATTATTAAATGAGTGTTGATTTGATTTAGTTTAGTTTATAAAATTCAGGCCTTTGGATAGTTCATCAAACAAGTTAAAGTGTTGATTTGATTTAGTTTAGTAAATGAGTGTTTATTTTAATGGAAAGAGGGCAGTTTAGTAAACAGAGTTATTTTAAAGTGTAATTTTTTTTCTTTAAAAATAGAAGGAGGACAGTTTGGTAACTTAACATGTTAACCGATGTTATATTTATGGTTTTTTTGTGTAATATTTAGGGGTTTTGTTACAATTTAGGTCAATTGCTAATGTAATAATCATACGCCAAATCCAAACATATGGTACATGTATATCACAGTTGGTGAAGCGGGTGCCACGTATCCATCTTTCTAATTATTATTCTTTATAAGAGACCATGTCATTGAGTTTTCATTTTATTTTTAGGTGAAATATATAAAGTTAGAGAGAGATTGAATATGAAAGAAATATAGACTCGACTCTTTTTTGTAAATTGGATATTTATATATATATATATATATATATATATATATATATATATATATTAGATTTTTTAACTATTTAATCAAAAAATAATAGTGAGATAGACAGAAAAATAATGAAATCAAAGACATAAAAAGCTAAAAAAAAACAAACAAACAAACACGGTACGTACCTACAAAATTCAAACCAACCGTACATGTAAAATGACTTTATTGGTTCAAAATTTATTCTTTGGGAGTTATTGGGGAATGAACAGGACCTTATTACATGAAGATCAAAACACGTTTTTGACCAACTATCATGCTTCATAGTGCTCTCCAACTATCTTTGGCACGATAAAAACATAAAAAAAAAAAAAAACCCTTATGAAATGTGCTAGCAATATTTGTGCTCAATTTTACTGTATATTGTTGGGGTTGTTTCTCTTTAACTTTTCATAAACAGATGAACTAAGTTGAGATGCGTACAAGTTTGTTCAGAATAGATTATATTAACGACTAAATCCATAAAATAACAATTTAGAAAAGGCCAACTCCCCCTTTACTTTGAACAACGATATGTGATACAATGAGTATTGAGTAGGTCTCAAGGTGTGTCACATATCCTTTCTTTGATTTATCTTGATTTTCAAACATTTGGATTTTTGGTTTTTCTCTGATTTCATTTGATAATAATTTTAGCTAATTATTTACAATAAATATATAAGTTATATAACATATAATATTATTCCTTATAAAGGTAGACTAGTCATTGAATTCTCTTTTTATTTTCATGCGGGGTAAATAAAGTTATTAATAAAGAATGACCAATCTCATATTACTCTTCATACCGATATAAGATATACTGTTGTTATGTTTTCCTTTATTTTTATGTATTTTTAAACGAGAAAAAGGCTTGGACTTTTTTAGGAATAATTATGGGTTGTTTCACTTTCCAAAATTTTAATCGCCTAAGTTCTGTGTTTTTTTTCAACTGGAAAATTACACTTTTGAGGATAAAAAGACTAAGATATCTTTAATGAGCCTGAGGCGCTGCTACGGAAATGCATTGCGAAGCATCAATTTTAATTAAAAATTTAATTTTTGCACCGTGATACATAATTCAATTTTACACCGCGATGAATCAATTTTTGTACCGCGATACATAAAATATTAACTAATTCAATTTTGCACCACGATACGAAATCATAATGAACTAGATCATCCACATTCTTCTTCCACCTCCTCCGTCATAAGACTTCTTCTTTCTCCTCTGCCTTCGTCCCTCTGAAAAATTCTTCAACCCTACACAGATTCATTACAATTTCGTATTTAATAAATCAAAAAAATTATTTACTTTTTGGAGGCGTTGCCCCCGAACCCCGACGAAGGGGCGCTTTCCCATCAACCCCCGCGACCTAACCGGGCAAGTCGATCTTCATTTCGTAGCATAACAATGATGATTTTTGAATTCAAAGTGTTGTTCGGAGCTATTAAAGGAGACGATGACATTTCAGCAACATTTATTTTGAAAATAAACTTTAATGGTTGAAAAAAAAATTAGTGGGACTGAGGAGTTATAAACTTTACAAAGACTGATCATAATTTCACCTCTTTTTTTTAAATTAAAAAGAAGGGATTGAACTATATTAAGAACAATTCTGCTTGAGCCTGTCCTTACTCCTTATGATCTTACACAACTTGGGCCTTCTAGACACGATGATGCATTTAGAAGCCAAAATTATACTCATTCGTCTTAAAATTATTGTCTTGTTTGACTTGATACACGAAGTAAAGAAAAATAGTGACTTGATTATTAATATTGATATATTGTGCATTTTCTTTTAAAAACGATGAGCATGTGTCCACAATTAAAATAGGAAGAAAAAGAAAATGTATAGTGATAAAAATGTTATCATAAAGTTATAATCAAGAAGTTTTCTTGTGACTGCCGGCGAAAAAGAAAAGTAAGATGATAATTTTGGAAATGGAGGTGAGAGTATTAGTAAAGAAATAACTACTCCCTCCGTCCTGAATAAATGTTCTTACTTTTTATTTTATGATATCTCAACTAATATTCCTAAAGATTTTTTGTGTACTGTGTACAAATCTATCATTCTTTTTACTATACGCCTACATTTAATACTATCATTATTGTACATCATAAAGAGATATATAATTAGTGAGAAATAGAAAATGTGTAATGAGTATTATCGTCACAACATATTTATAACTCATCATTAATTACATTTCTTAATCTGAATAAAAGAATGTTTTAATATACAATTTGGTCCTTGAACTTAACATCTCAGATTGATTTGGTCCAACCTCTTTGACGCTTCTTATTTTGGTCCTTGAACTCAATTTTGGGCTACGGTTAGTCCCTCGTCTGACGATCGTTAATTCCCACGTTAAAAATTGAGCAAAAGACATTTATATCCTTAGTTAATACCAACAAATTATCTTATCTCACTGATTCACGCACTCTCTCTCTCACACACACACACACATACTTATCATCTCTTACACATACCCACACCCACTCTCTCTCTCATACACACACATACACACTTCTATCATTCCCTCTCAAATACCGTAAGTGTTATAATTGAAAGTCTAGGCTTAACGTACTACTGCTACCATCTCTTTGGCATCAACTTCTACATCAACATCATTAAAACCCTAGTAACTCTCACAAACTCTTCGTCGACCTAGATGTCGAGTGGCCTCCCAACTTCAACTCCTTTGACCAAACACCCCTCCCAACACTCTGCAACTATGAGTTGGCCACAACTGTCTCCTCTTACAATTCAAATATCTCCCCAAAACTCAATCCCTCATTTCCTTCCTCAATAACGCCATCACACCTTCGTCAGGGTTGGTCGGGATTGACGGTGATGTTGCAAAATTGAACTATTTTTATGGGATCCAAGTGTTGAATACGATTGATCTTCGTGAGTTACTTGATGATGTTGTTTTCTGCGCCAAGGATATGATCGGGAATCTGCTCAACCCCTTTGGATCGGTACCTGAAATAGATAGGCAAACATTACCTGAGCAAGGGGGATGGCCTTGCAAATCCCCTTCGGCGTGAGAGTTAGTATAAGGATAATGATTAGATAGAATAAAATTTGACAGCGTAAGGACGGAAAAAATGAGAGCGTACCTTTCTGTGAAGGGGTCAGGACCTTTATATAGGAGTTGTACGGAGTAAAGTTCGTTACGCCACGAGGACTTCTAGAAGGCGTATCTGTCCTGCCGAGGTGGACAATGAGCATGTGACATAGCTTAGTTGGCAACAATAGGTGTAAACTACACTTTTTTAGGGCCGCATGGTCCGCCCTATAGCTGCTGGCAATGGCATGTTGGACCTAGTCCGCCCTTAGTGCCTTTTGATCTCCAAGTTCGAAGTCCCCTTGTTACAAGTTATGAGGTTGTAATGACATTCTTACCCCTGTTAGTGATTATGGGCGGCTCAGTGGCAAATGCGTTGGATCAGTAGTGGTAGAAGTCTGTTGGGTTGAAAGGGTTGGCTAGATATGTTTTGAGAAATGAAATTGAGAATTCGAAGGATATTACTTTAAGTGATTGGGATGATGATTGGCTTAGCTTTGAACAAAAACAATACACTTATGTTGATGCCTATGTTTCGTTTGAGATAGGTAGGCGCTTGATTGCTTTATAATTCGGCAATACATGTTTGTGTTTTGTTGGGTTGAAGGTGTTTGATGTTTTGACTATTTGAGCTCTTATTATGTTAGAATTACATGGCGTTTGTGTGTGTTGTATTTGGATAGATTCAAAGCAAAATGGTTGAAATCGGTTTATCTTAAAGAAATGTGAAACACTTCTACTTTAACTCCTTTCTTGACCGAATTAATTATAGAGCCTAAAATTCACACTTCCGACAGATCCTGCAACAATATTACAAGTTTCTACGACTACGACTCACACTTCCTATAATTTTGTTGTTGTTCATGAGTGGGTTTTGAAGGGAAATTGGAGTTTCATTATTCTGTTGCTCTCACTCTATTTTTTTCCCTCAGTTTTATGGGTTGATGATGAATAAGAGTGGAGTAATTGAGAGAAAAAAATGTAGTTTGAATTAAATATTACACCCGAAGTGTCAATTTTGATTTGATTATTAAAGTTTAAGGGGATCTGAAATATGTGAAATAAATGTGAGGTTTACTTGTGGGAGCAAGAGTTAGAGAGGATTCAATGGGGGAAAGGCAGAGAGGAGGAGAGGAAAAGTGAGGGAGAAGAATAACTTAATTTCTAAAATTATAAATTATTTAATTACAAATGTTCCCTTTAAATTTGTATTCAAATTGAATTATATGAGGGTATTCTCGTCTACTCAACTAAAGGTAATTTTAGTCGGCGGGAATCCAACTCACAATCAATTATGGGCATTTTGATCATTTTTTAAAATTTTAACGTCAAAGTGGACGGAAGTCAGATAAGGGATTAATCGTATGCCCAAAATCGAGTTCAATGATCAATATAGAAGCGTCAAAGAGGTTGAATCAAATCAATCAGAGATGTTAAAGTTCAGGGACCAAATCGTATATTAAACCTAAAAGAATTACGGAATGAAAAATCTAAAAAAGGAATCGTTTTGAGATATAAGGAAAAAGTGGGAGACATGGATAAATAGCGGCTGTTGACTTGACCCCAGACCTTGAGCAATTGTAGAGCTCGGGCTGAGTATATCTACGCGCAGTTCTGACAGTCACCCCAAAAGCCTTTGTGAAAATGGCGAAGAAGCCCGTAAATTACTGTGTGGTAATCTCCTATGTGTGTGTATATATATATATATATATATATATATATATATATATATATATATATATATATACATATATATATGTATAATGTTGTTGCTAATGGACTCAGGATTGAATTGTGAAACAGGTGGACGCTTTCACAGACTCGGCGTTCAAAGGAAATCCGGCGGCGGTTTGTTTATTGGAGGAGGAGAGAGATGATCAGTGGTTGCAATCAGTTGCCGCCGAGTTCAACTTATCTGAAACCTGTTACTTGACTCGGATCACCGATCCCGATTCAAACTCAGCCATCGAGTCTTCAATCCCTAGATTCCGACTCAGATGGTTCACCCCTGTAACTGAGGTCAGACATAACATCTTCCATTTCGTTTTCTCAGTATAACCATACAACACACTGTTTTTTCCTTTAATTATGTCACTTTCCCTTAAGTAGGTCTCTTTAGTTGAAAAATGCTTATCTATGCTAATGAATTGGTATAGAAATGTATTATAATTCAAGCAGAATAGTGCTTTTCTATGGTTCGATCAAAAAATGGGTTAAGACTGACTGTTTTATAGATTAGCATTAAATTTCTTTTTTTATTTTTTGATAACTACTTGAAAAGCCTACACTAAGATATGAATTCCAAACCACCATGGGACCTGTCGACTGTCCCTTGTCAACCCGATTCACGCAAAGCCGGAAACGACCTTGGACATGTGGGCTGTATAATAGGCCTCGACCCCGTAAGGCAATTAATCATTTAACTGATTTCTGGTTAATATAAATAAGACTGCTGCTTAATTTTGGATCAGTTTTGTCATTGAAATCATGTTTCAGTATGCTTGATATCTATTGTCGATAAGAGTTTAATTAAATCCTATTTTGATAGGTTGAACTTTGTGGTCATGCAACCTTAGCAGCATCCCACTTTCTATTCCGGTCCAGCTTGGTGAATTCTAATACAATTGAGTACTCCACACTTTCCGGAATTTTGACTGCAAAAAGAGTTCCAGACACCAAGAGTACAGAATCTTCAGTCTATCAGGCGGGAGATGCATTCCTAGTTGAATTGGACTTTCCATCTGTCCCTCTTGCAGACTATAATGATGAGGTGTCGGTGTTTTCTAAGGCCTTAAATGGTAATTCTGTGGTGGAAATAATGAAGATAGCTACAGGAGCAGGTGACATCCTTGTATGTATTACATTTGCCCCTTACATTCTTGAATGATACTTTAATGAGCATGGAACTGTATTTCGTAGGAGATTTTAGAAACTTTTCATGAACAAGGGGAGACTAAACCTAATATGGTTGAAGCTTTAAGTCTTGGAAGGCGAGAGTGAAAGTTGTTATGTTGGCAGGTTGAGCTTCTGTCGGGGAATACAGTTGAAGATTTTCAACCACAGATTGATGAGATTCAAAGATGTCCTGCTGGCGGGATTCTAATTACAGGACTTGCTCCTCCTGGATCTGGCTTTGACTTCTATAGTCGCTACTTCTGCCCTAAATTCGGGATCAATGAGGTAATGGTGGGCATTGAATTGCAAAAAGTTGTAAAGTTGCTTTCTAGATGCTCATGCTGAATCAATATACTCGAGCAGTTTAGGTCAGTTTGTTCCATGGTAAAGGATTAGCATAGTTTGCCATACTTATTTGAAGAACATCTTATGTGACTTTCTATTGATATCAATGTGCATGGCTTTACATCTTTCAGGATCCTGTCACTGGGAGTGCACATTGTGCCTTGGCACCCTATTGGTCCAAAAAGTTGGGGAAATGTGATTTTGTTGCATATCAAGT
Organism: Codonopsis lanceolata; assembly: GCA_013146195.2. NCBI lineage: Eukaryota > Viridiplantae > Streptophyta > Magnoliopsida > Asterales > Campanulaceae > Codonopsis > Codonopsis lanceolata. Next base: position 115,737,586 of record CM028382.1, read on the forward strand.
AATCTCTCTCTCTCTCTCTCTCACAAATTTTGGTAACTCGGCCGAAACATTAAACCCTGGTCTAGCCTGTGCACTATGACTCTTATGAGTCTATGACGCATGTGGGGGTTCCCGGTGACTAGTGAGTGACATTTAGGGCTCGTCTGGCAAGAACTGTTGCAATGCCGTTTTTTGAAAACTCTCCTCACCTTTCAACGCTCTATTTTTGAGCATTTTATGAAAACACTCCATTCAACACGCCAAAAGCCAGAGTAATCATGAATTTAAAAAAAAAATACTATACAGCAATTGCTCCTCTAGATAAAGTATAATGTTTAACAAATTATTTTTTAAAATTTCCAATATGATTCTAATAAGTATTTTGATTTTAGATTTACGATTACATGATAAGTAATTGTTTAAGAGGGGAAAGGTTTCATTATTACAAATAGTCATATTACAAAATTAGGCATTTAAAACGCTACACAAGACACATTTACAAGAAGCGAATTGCAACCAGAAGGCCTTATAAGCATTGATGCAAGTTATTGATCATCACAGTTAACCCAACATAGGGTCTATCTTTCACACACACACACACACTGAATGCACACACCTTGCAAATTAATCACTGACACGTTTATGGTACTCACAATTGTGGAGTATATTTTTGCTGGTCTTAGGCATCCCCTAGAGGTGGCATCATAAACCTCCATCTAGATGAGAAGAATCAGAGGGTACTGCTTCGAGGTAAAGCAATCACGGTCATGGAAGGTTCTCTTTTGGTCTAAATTATCTGGACTTGTACTTCATGCTGGATCCATTGGTGTGTCGCATCATTGTATGAAAGAATTGTTTCAGAGTTTGAATTGGAACTTTGGAAACTTGATTTTGTGTAATTCCTTGGGAATTGTTTTTTCATTCCGTTTACAATATAAACATGTTAATTACCTCTTATCTTATTTTAACCTCATTCTATGTGACACATTATGTATTACTAATATTGTGCTAACATTGACTTGTGTACTAGTTTGTTAGAGCATTATGTTTTGTGTGATTGTAAATTGTCGTAGTTACCCCCCATTGCAGTATATGCATAATGCATGCATACCCGTGCATGCCCCAACACCCAACGTTGGAACCCCATTTAACTCCAGTTAATTACCCACCACAAATTACCAAATCCACTAATTATCCAACTCAATCCAACTCATTAATATTTTTGGTTGAAGTATTTAACCCGTTTCGACCCAATAATATTAACGAGTTGGGTCGGGTCGAGTTAAGACGGGTTGGACCAGTTACCTATTTCGACCCATAACTTTATATGCTATAACTTTATGTTTTTTGGGGGAATTTTTTTGGATTGAGACGGGTCGGCCTGCTTTCAACCTAACGCATTCCGATCCAACCCATTTCAACTCATTTAACATTTGAGTTCTAATGAGTTCGACCTGTTTCAAATCTAACTCAATCTAACCCACCCAATTGTCAGGCCTAACTTAGTCCATCATTCTGGTGCAACTTAGGCCCACAAACATCTCATGGGGAAGGGAGAAATTACCGTCGGTCCCTTTTTAACCGTTTAAGGCTTTTTTTTTTGTTTCACACAAAATATTTTTAAAAAATAACTTTTGGAAAATGAAAAAAAATTATTTTCAGGTGTTTGGTAAATTTTTTTAAATGAAGAGACAATTTCCACTACAATTTTAGTTTATCCATTACATCTTTAACTATTGCATTAAATAAATACATGTTTAAACAAAACTATTCCTTAAGTACTTGTCCATTTTAGTTGACTAATCAAGTAACTTTCCTAATTATCTTCTAATATTATTTTTTTAGTTCAAACACCAATGGACAACATAGTTATTCTATTTTTTATTATTAACATTTTAATTCTCAACAAGCAAGACACTTATTCATTTTTTTTCGTAATAAATATGTTCAATCTATTTTTAATCACTCACGTCTCATATTCATTATTATAAAAATAATATGATTAATACAATTTCTACAAAAAATTTGGAATATATTAGATATTTTATAATAATAAATTAAAATATTCTAATTTAGTTTTAAAAATATTATTTTAAAATATCAATGCAATAATATTATTATGGTAGATATTCAACTGAATATTTATTTTCAATCAACTCAAAAAGATTAAAATTTTGAATCAATTATAAGGGTAGACAAAAAATTTCAAATATTACGATATTGTTTCATACTATGATTTTTAGTACTATTCGATCAATTTTTGCGTTTACATTCTTTAAATTTTACTTTTTATTTTTTCCATAACCAAAGAACACATATTTACTCAAAGTTTGGTAGACAAAAATTTCCTTACTATATATTTTTATCATATAATATAACTTTAGTCATAAGATTAATTAATAGTCATTACAAAAAGTAAAAATAATATAATAACTATGTTGTTCATTATTGTTTGAACTAAAACTAATGTTAAAAGGTAATTAAGAAAATAAGTTTGTTAGTCAACTTAAAATGGACAAGTATTTAAGGGGTAATTTTGTCAAAATGTGTACTTATTTGATGCACTAATTAAAGATGTAGTAGATAAGTAAAAATTGTAGTGGAAATAGTCTCTCCCTTTTTGAAAATATGTCGAACACATTTTCGCGTTTAACAAACACACAAAAAATGTTACAGAAAATAATTTATGAATACATACAAAAAGTATATTTTAATATTAATAACCCTATTGAATATACATTGATTTTTAAGATAATGTTGAATTTTATGTAATTTTCCTTTAGTATTCCCGCAATTTATCAATAGTGGTGTTAAATCAATAAAGTTCATTTTTTTTAAATCTCACAAATACGAATAATAAAATTGATAATTGATATGAAAAAATGTTTTAAAAAAGAAAATATATAATGTTTGGAATGTCCCTAAATAATATAGTGGATACTAAATTTAGGACGTAGTGAGTATTTATTAAAATTATAATTTATAAATATTGTGCACAAATACAATAAAAAAACTCAATTTATTTTTTTAAAAAAAATATTTGTTAAGTGTAATATTATATGCGTATGTAAATATGTGTATTGTGGAAGGGGGAAGGGGTGGTGGGATGCTAGAACATTTGAAAAATGACTAGTGAAAAATGAATATCTAAGTCATTTTCATGGAAAAAAGCTTCATTTTTCGTTGACTCGATTTTTTTTACGTTGACTACAATTTTCAACGATTACCAAACACCAGAAAATGAGGAAAACATTTTTCAGAAATTATTTTTCGTGAGACAAATAGAGTCCAAGTCCCTATACTTTGTTCAACCAGAAAAACTGAAAAATGCACGTATGGAGGCGAAAAGACGATTACGTCATTAATGAGCGCTAAGAATCATTTACCCATCGCATTGTAATGCATCTATTTGTCTATTGTGGTGAACAAATTAAATTTTGTGATACAAAAAATCTTGAAGCACAAATTGAATTTCCAATGCCCAAATTAGATTCTCGATACAAAATCTAGATTTGATTTGTGCACCACGACGCATGAATTGACACTGTGTGTGTGAATGTTCACTTAATTAATGGTATCATAGTCTTTTTGTTACAAAAAGTATTTTTTTTGGTTAAAAAAATATTAAATAGGTTGAAAATTTTTGAAGGGACCGCCGAATTTCACCCTGAAAATACTCCTTAAATGAGCTACACTAGATTTTGACCTCTTTTTCCTTAAAAAAAAACTAAAAAAATAGTTTGAAGAGAAAATCACAACATTGGTCCCTCGACTATAGACCGGTCACAGTAATAGTCTCATAAATTATTTTTACCAAATTTGGGGCCTAGGAGTATTAAATTTCAACAACTACAGGATCCCGTTTAAAAATTACCGTTAAGTTGCTATGTGTCTCACATGTACATTTAGAAAGACTAAAATGAAATTTTGTCAAACCTAATATATATCAAAATTTTCAGCTGAGACCCTAGAGTTTTAAAAAAAGGCCACAAGCCTTCTTCCCCCAAAATGTTTTGGAAGGGGAATCGATAACTCCACCCACCTCACCACCTGATCAAATAGTCACGTCGGATCCTACTCCAAATTACCATCACCAATTGCCGTTGCAACCACAACAGATGCCGCCACCGCAGTAGCAAGAACAATAGCAGCAGAGCTCGTTATTACGGTACCATTTTGTGCAAATCTCTGGCAAAATCAGATATCTTGTCTGGGCTTTCTTCAATTGGGCGTCATCCATCCCGGTGATAGAGTCAAGGTCGCGCATCGAGGGTGCCTTGCTAGACTTCAAATCCGAGGCCTATGTCACACACAGTTTCCTTAAAACAGATTCATCCCTTCCCGTCTGTGCTTGGAAGCTCTAATGGATGTCTGTCTCCCAGGATACAACGGAGACACCGGAGAAACCTTTAGCACTAAGGATTCCGGCGAATCGAATTTGTGTCTGACTCTATCCCCAATAAGAAAACAGGAGGCCAAATGATTTCACTTAACGATATGCAGAATGCAGAGGAGAAATGAAGATTATTCTTAATTGTGTTCAATCGTCTATTGTAATTGTGGAAATAATCTCCTTTTATAGGAGTAGACAAAAGACTAATTAAATAACCACATTGATGATGAAATAAATCCATCATTAATAGGCAAATAATATCTCTCATTAAAGCTGGTAATAACAGCCCACAAAATCTGTTATAAATGTTGGAGTTACAAAAATAAAAGAATAATTAACAAAACGTGGGTTGGTCTGAACAGACAAATTTGGTCCGACATTCGTGTCCGCGGGACGCGCTCGCACATGAGTACGGTATCCCGAAGGCTAAACGAACCATGATTTGCACCCCCTGCACAATTCTATACAAGCTTACCCTTATTGCATAAGATACTTGTATATAAACCACTCAAGTTTTTGTTAATCTTCCAATGTGAGATAAACTCACTTCCAACAACCACACTTTAATCAATCATAATTTATTTATCCAAACACCAAATTGGACAAATAAATATATGATTTCGATGTTCTCACGGAGTAGTACACGATTCCACAATTACCCTTGTCATTACACAAACAACATGTGAAAAAATCCGTGCCACAAAATTACATAATTTCATTCTTAAACACAATTTTTCCAACAACATCTTCTGTTAAAATTGATCTGAGATCCATGTATAGGTAGGGAAGACGAAGAGTTCGTCGCTAGGCAACAGAATAGATCGCAGATTCCAAATCTAAGAAATTCGGTAGGCGAAAACGAAGAGTTCGCTACATTTGCAATTAAAATTCTTCTTGTTTAGACAAAAACTCACATCAATCTGCAAGTCTTTTCTTGGAGATTTTAGATTTGAGAAAGAGAGGAGAGAAGGTGGTTGAAATTCTTCCCTTTTTTTTATTCCACCTCATTTTTTCTTCTTGTGCTGCTTCTGGTGATTCTTTCTGGGTGTCCTTAAAATCAAAGTTTTTCTTTGTAGCCTGCCTATACGCCGCTCTTTTGTGATGCGGGTGCCGCCGGTCTACGCTTGGTGAATCCATCCGCCCAAGAAGAAGGAAGTCGTTTAGGTCTAGACTTTAATTCAGTAAAATTTCCTGTGTAATTGGGGAAGAAGGCCTTTGGATCTTTTTTTCAAACCCTAGGAACTTGATTGAAAATTATGATAAAAGTTAGGTATTAAAAAAAAATCATTTTAACACTTATTTAACACACTTGTGAAGCACATGCCAACTTAACGATAATTTTTTAACGGCATCCATAAAAAAAAAACTATAGTTGTGAAAATTTAATACTAGTAGGACCCAAATTTGACAAATAATTATTAAGAAACTATTAATGTGACCGACATATAGTCAAGGAACTAATAGCGCGATTTGCCCAAGTTTGAAAATCATTAACTTCCTAATGGGTGGCTACAACTTCAAGTTGATTTGACACGGTGATTCTCATCGACAAGTTGTTAGGGAATAGGCTTGCATTCCTTAAAAAGTAAAAACCAAGGAAATGAAGCTGGGAAAAATGCAGGGGGAACAGAGTATTCACGATGAAGAAAATACAGGTGCAAATTCGACACTGATTTGTAGTACAATTTAAGAAGAAAAAAAAGCAGTAACATACATTCCAGAAATTCCAAATGGAAATCATAAGCAAACTTCGAACAAAGGGAATACAAAAATACCCCAGCAATCTGGCTCCGGCCCCAGCTCCGGGTTGATAACAACTGCATCCTCCAAAGTCCGCATTTTAGACCAGAAGAAAACCTTCGGTAACTGTTATGGCTCTACCACGAAGCACTACTCTTTGATTCTTCTCATCTACGTGGAGGTTTATAATGCCACCTCTCGGTGATGCCTGAGACATACATATACAATAGACAAATGTTCAATCTTAGTGCATCAAGTCTGGAAAAAATAAATCATTGTTTAGAGCATCCATCAATATGTCCTTAAAAGTTCAATTTTATTAATATCTAGAGAGATTACAGTGAACCCTAAAAAGGCACATCTCCAAACAAAACTATCACTAACATGAATCTTCCCTTCAACACCAAACTATCTAGACCAAAACCAACTCATAACAGCACCACTGTAACCCCTCGTCCGTAAATAGCAGAATAATTCCCCTTTGATACCTAGCTAAGATCCAAAACAAACAGATGCCCTTCGCCCATTCCCTATCTACCTACCACGAAGTAATATACTCATATTCATCGATCAAGTCAACTAAAAGGGTAAAAATCACACAGCATACTTACACTTAAGTTGCCTTGTGACAAAATTTAGTTCCTTGGGCTTTTGTTCCTTCCTACCGACCTATGACTGAATTGCTCCTGCTCTTTGCTTCTTCTTTCTTTAGCTTTCTTGATGACCTCCCCAGTGACCTCCATTTGCTCCGGACTATCAATTTTTAATCCCAATCCATTCTCCAAACTTTAATATTTCCCCTCTCTCGTTTAGTCCAACATGGAATTTCACATCAAAGGATCTCTTCAGCCATTCTTTTTCCAACCACCAACAGAGAAGACTTCACTTCCTCAAATTTTTGTTTCTCCATCCTTCTGCTATCTCAGATCTCTCTTTTAGTTGTTGAGCAAGTGTAGCATCTTTTTCTTGTATAATTATGTCACTTTATCCCCCTATGCAGCCCCTATTATTAAATCTAGTTTCCGCTTCTCTAACTCTATTGTGAATTTTCCACTTCGGGAATACTCTCGACCTGACCTTTTTGTTCCCAGCCATTGTTGAAATCCTTCTTCTATCTCCCATTTGAGACGATCCCTCTCCTCAACGATTCTTATGCATGCCCTGAAATTCAAACTGTCCCATTCTTGAATTTTTTATAGAGCCTTGGACGGAATCATCATTTTTCTCTTCCAAATCCAAAACATTATTGGTTAATGGAGTTACATGTTGGTCCAAACTAGTGCCTTCACTTAGCCCATCACCCATCTGTAAATCACTCAGCCCATCAATTTTGTGACCTTCTAACAGGCTCAAGCCAAATCTCATAGTTTCGTTTCCTTTCTTTGAAAATAAAGTACTGCCCACCCGACCATTATTATTATGCTCCATGGAATCCATCCCCCCGCCACCGCCCTACCCTTGTCATTAGTTCCCCCATTCTTTTCAACTTCTGTTTTCCACCCCAATTCCCAATCCTTGTAACAGACTTCCAATAGTGCTGCGTCCTTTCGATTCCCAATGGCATAAGCATTCTCTTCTCGTACATCATCTCCGATGAATCAGTGTCTGCACTTGAATTTTCCGAGCTGCCGCCATTTCCCTTCATATTTTCATACGAACTGACTTTATTATCAAAACAACCTTTCCAAGACTGGAAAGCTTCAAAACTGATAAGAACCGACTTTATTATCAAAACAACCTTTCCAAGACTGACTTTATTATCAAAACAACCTTTCCAAGACTGGAAAGCTTCAAAACTGATAAGAATGCTTTTCAACTTGAATACCCATCTCTTGCCTATCTATGCTAAGTGATAAGTATTCACTTTTCTTCTGCACTTGGTTAGTTGAAATTAGAATCTTAGCCACCCTAAAGTCTTTCATCTGGGTTGGTTTCTCCTCAATTGCTATCAAATCATCCCACAGAATAGCAATGTTCCTGAAAGTCTCTTAAGACCAGAGTTGCGGCGAAAGACCTCTTATATCCACCCATGTCTCCCTTAGGAACACATCTGCTTTGACATCCCACGATTCGACTCTGAAGAGCACATCCCCAACCATCCCCCTTGCTTAGCAAAAATTAATTGTAATAATCTTCATCTTCAAAAATACAAAGATAGTTTACATCTTCGATATATCCCAGGTTTCTACGATGCCTGTCAAGTTCCCGTAACTCTACTTTGTTTAACAAACCGAAGCAAGCTGTTACGGCAATAATGTTGTGCAGATGACTCGTACGGTCGTTACATAGTTGCTCTGTGTTGCATTGGTTTGTGATGGACTAATCATAGTATGCTTGTTTATACCACTAACAGCCTGAGGATATAAAAAGATATCTCCGGACTAGTAGAGATACAAGAAGTGTGGGGCAAACTCAAAATTTTGGGCATGAGTTGTGATTTATGAGCCGTGACGGTGCCTCTTTGTGTATGTGAGGGGGGAGAGAGATTACCTGATATGCAACAAAATCACATTTCCCCAATTTTTTGCACCAATACGGTGCCAAGGCACAGTGTGCGCTTCCGCAGACAGGATCCTGAAAAAAGATTGAAGTCATGCAATGCGCAGAATGCTTTATCAATCTAGCCCAGCCCCAAGACTGATCAGATCGGTATTACTTGGTCTTTATAAGCATTTTGTAAATTCTCATACATCAATGGACAGCAATAACAACACCATTTAGGTTATACTCCATCCGTTTCTAAATAATTGTCCTGTTTCACCCGGCACACCGTTTAAAAAAACTAATTGACTCTATTATAAATATTAGTATAAAATGTGGCCATTATTAAAGTAGGAAGAAAAAGTGAGGGTAAAATGGTACAAGTGTTTTCCTAAAAATGAAAATTTAGAAGCAGGACAATTATTAGGAAATGAGGACAATTATTTAGGACTGGAGGGAGTACTACTCAACTTCGACCTGACCTTGGGTAGGGATGGCAACGGTCGGTTTGGGACGGGTTTGACCTTTTCAAATCCTGCTCCTATTCTGAACCCCATTTCCCAAACCTGTTCCACTGCATCCCAGCCAAAACACACCTAGCCCCGTGAAACCCACAGCCAAACGGAAACCAAGCCTCTTCCAGCCTTCCCCTTCATTATACAGGCCTACCTTTTTCTTTTAAAACAAAAAAGAAACTAACAATATAATACAGAGAAGTACAAATACATACATTACGATAGAATATAATAATTGATGGAAGGTAATCAATAATTATTATTAACATTTAGTTTTTTTTTTAGAATAACCAGGTAAAAGTCCTTCTCAAACCAGTCCAATCAGGGATATTTGGGACGGGTTTGGATTTTTCGCCATCCTAACCCTGAGCATTAAAATGGTTGCACACAATCGTGGTGAGAGGCGTTACTCCTTTCGAAAGGAAGAAAAGAAACAATTCCTAAAATAGTATAAGAAAGAATTTAGCATGATCCTAAGGAAAACAACAATTGAAACTATTTTTTTTATAAGTAAAGATACATAAAACGAGCGTCAAAACAAGTGACGCGTCCTATTTACATTGGAAGTATACGATCTATATCAAGAATGTCTAAAAGATAAACTATCCAAAAACTCTACAAAGGAGATATTAACAGGCAGAGTCGAGCCATGACACCAAAAGAACAAAGATCTAAAGATCCTCTCTTTAAGTTTGTCCACACTGGTTTCTACCATTTGCATTATAATGGTTGTCATTACCTCATTGATCCCCAATTTTGGGCAGAAAAAGCGACTAAAGAAGTCAAATCCAGATTCAGGAGGAGCGAGTCCGGTGATTATTATTCCTCTGCCAGGACATTTTTGTATCTCGTCGAATCTTGGCTGAAAGTCTGCAACTGTCTTCCCTGATGGAAGCACAACCTGTCAAACATAACGATTTTCACTCTCTTTCATTTCAAGATTTTGTTTCGATTGAATGAGGTTTTAGTTTCTCCTCCTTCAAGGATAGAAGGAAAACTGACTTCTTTTGCTTGAGGAAACTTAATTACGTACAATCAAATGCACTTATCATCAAAAAAATGTTAGTGTAAATGTAATACATACAAGGAAGTCATCTCCTGGAGTTGTCTTCTTGATTTCCACCATGGAAGCACCATTTAAGATCTTAGAAATTGCCGAGACATCACCATTGAACTCAACAAGAGGGACAACCGGAAAATTCAACTCAATGGAAAAACCATCTTGTGCTTCACCATTTTGATAGGGCAAAGATTCTGCACTCTTCCTTTCTGGAACTCTTTTTGCAGTCAGAATTCCGGATAGTGTCAAGAACTCAATTATGTCAGAATCGACCAACCCAGACCGGAACAGAAAGTGGGAGGCTGCTAATGTCGCGTGACCACATAGTTTAACCTACTCATAAATAAAAAATAAATGAAATGAGAAATATATTCAACTCTGGCATGAAGTAGACATCAAACTAAAACCAACAACCCCGCCCCGTGTAGGTAACCGAGTGGAGCAGTTGGAGCCTCGTAAATGTGTGGTCTCAAGTTTGGTCCTTCCCACATCCCTCGAGAGTCGAGACACAAAACAAAAAAAAAGAAGGAAAAAAGTATATTCCCTCCATCCCAAAATGAGCATCTGGCTTTGTTTTGTTTTGTTTTCATTTTTTTTGTTGTTGAGGAAATGAAGAGACTTGACTTTTAAGTAATTTAAGTAAAAAAAGAAGCAATTTAAGTAACACATATGCATAATTACCTAGGTGTCTACCATAGAACGTTGTACTCGCAGATTGGAACATGATTGTTGGCAAAGGGGTGAGTTCAGTTAGAAAATGAGATGGACAAAAAAATTCTGAAAACAAAAAAGGAGATGCACGGAGAGAGTAAACCCGAACTCTAAGCACAATATTCTTGTGAGAGTTGTTGTAGATAAACTCAATAAACAAGATCCTTAGAGAACCAATCATACTAACAACAATGCTAGGTTTACAACTATTTCTACAGCTAATCCTTAGTGAAAGGTATAGTTGTCTTTCTCCAAAAAGCGCATTTGACTTTCATCATGATTTAGTTATAGAAATAGTTGTAAGCCTAATACTTTTGTCAACGAAACTTGGTATTGTTGGCAAGAAATTGATCCAAAAGTAAGCAACAGTCTTAACCAATAAGCCGAAATCAACTAAACTAAGGTTTTGGCAAATGTGTCTAAAAGGCACATTTTAATGATCTCGATATAGTAAAGTTTGTCACCATAACCACCCATGACAAATTCCAATGCCACTAAGGTAGTTCAATAGAGAAACATACTATAAATGGGTGATTAAAATGTGACATTGGGGCATGTGCTTTAAACTAATGTCTAATCCACAAATAGTCCCAAACTCATTCTCATTTTGGACCACCAAAATGCACTATTATGCGCAATTTGACAAATTGTCAATCCATGCCAATTCAAGTCATAATAATGATTATGAAAGATAAGCACAATTCAACGATAAATGTTGCCAATAGACGAACAGTCATGCATACATAGAAATCATTTGACCTCAGCAGCAGGGGTGAACCATCTGAGTCCGAATCTAGGGTTTGACTTTAAAGACCCCGTGAGCGAGTGAACTGAGCGTGACTCGGAATCGGCGATTCGAATCAAGTAACAGGTTTCAGAAATGTTGAACTCAGCGGCAACAGCCTGCAACCATTGCTCATCTCTATGCTCCTCCAACAAACACACCGCCGCCGGATTTCCTTTAAATGCGGAGTCAGTGAAAGCGTCGACCTGTTTCACAACTCCCCCGAGTGAGTTCCGTCGATATGAATATTACTCGTATGTACTTTATGTAGATACATATGCATGTACAAATCAAAAACTGCAAAGATAGAGAGAGAGAGAGAGAGTTTATTAAGATTTACCACACAGTACTTGACGGGCTTCTTCGCCATTTTTACAGAGCTTTCAGTTTTCAGCCGGAGCAGCCACCGGTGGGCCCAACAATTGCCTTTTATTAGCTCTGTTAGACTTACAACAAGGGTGTTTGTGGGGGTGGTTGGTTGAGAGATTCTTCATGATTCTTCGTCAATGCTTAACAATTTTAGCAAAACGACAATGTTTCGTAAAAAACAACCATAATATATGGCCGTTTTGGTAAAAAAAAAATCTATCAATATATAATAACAAACGTGATTTTTCTGCCTAAATGTTTTTCATAAATGAAAACATAAATATGCATTGGAAGTTGAAATATTTTGTTTTATTATATTTTTTTTAGTTTTTATACTAAACATTTAATTAACAAGACATTGGAAATTGAAACACTTTGTTTTGTTACATTTTCTTTTGCATATAATAATAAATGTAATTAGCACATCTAAATATAGCAAGATCCCTTTAAAATACACTTGCCAAAAATAGGAAGATATATATAATGACAAATTTAATTTTCTTATCTCAAGATTGCTAGATAACTACTGTAACTACTTACCAAATAAGGATATTATTTACATATGAACACATGTACAAGTATTGATAAATAAATTAAAAAAACATAAGAAACTGTTAAGAAATTAAATACCATCAATCTAAGATGGAACTCATTTCTTTTCTTACCAATATGCAAAGAAAACGAGACTAACAATCTAAAAACTCAACAAACATTACTTACTCAACAATAAATGTGCTTCATCTTTGAATATTAATTTATTTGTGAGTTTTTTCAAGACAAATTATATCCATAGGAGCTAAAGAACAAGTACATAGTGAAATATAAGTTGATGAACAACTATGAATTCTTAAAATTTATCATGTCTAATTTGATGCTCAACAAACATTGTTTACTTTATCATAAATGTGTTTTCTCCTTGAATATAAATGTTCTGTGACCGCTTTTGTTGTCTATAACCATGTAATTTTACCGACAAAAGTAGTAGCATCCGTTGTGACATACTTGATAAGTGGACTTTCAAAGATCAACAAGATACTGGTGAGAGGTGATAACATCATCATTACTGGATTCCATTTTCGCTCATTGATATTAGAAGATGAATATGAGCAAGTGAATCGTAGTGTAATTTCTCTGGAAACATGTACGATGACTGTAGAGTGGTGTGATTATGTATACGGGCGAGTAGCCGAGTATATCATACTCTGTGAGAGGTACAATAAATTGAGAGCAATTATAGTCTAAATGTCTATTTTATTGTCTATTGATTTGAGCTTAAATATTTTTAGATATAGTTGTAATAATTAAGTACACATATTATCAATGTCACGTCATTTGAGTGACACTATTAATGAAATGATTTTTGAGTCAGGGACATTTTGGTCATTTCGGGGGAGGGATGACTGTAGGAAGTATGTAATTTGAGTTGCTTTTCTTTGGTTTATCGTCAGTTGAATTTATTATACATTTTTTATTATCTAACAAATATATATTCGTTTAAAGATGTATTCTAAAATATATATGAATTTTTCATTCATGTAATAAACAATAATTAAATTCACTTATATTTTCATCCTTACATTTTAATTATGTGTTTAATTTTCATAACACACTAACTAAAATATTTTAAAAAAACATTATATTAATATTGATTAATATAGATTACGTGAGTTTTGTTATGTGATATTGATAGTAGTAATAATTGTACATATTTAATCATAGTGATAGTAGTAGTAATCGCACATATTAAATAACAAATGTTGTATTTAAAAAAATATTCTAAAATATTTTATATATTTATTGTATTCTCTATTAATAATTTTATTTTTTCTTAATCGATGCGTTATAATAATTTGTTCAGTTTATGTACATATCGAACTCAAAATCTTTACGATACAATTATTTGTTTATTTTATTTATTAACATTAAAGTTTTTAATTATGATATTAGTTTTACAATAATTTATTCTTTTAATTTTATTTTTTCACTTCATGTTGCTTATGTATAATTTGATTGAAAAGATATATGGCGTGCGTTTAACGCACGTGTGTAAAGCTAGTTAAAAATAATGCGTACTGCTCCTATGCCGCTGGCCTTTCCACATGTCATCGCGATAGTGGACCAATATTTTTTTTTCATCATTGCTTTCTTAATCAGTTTTCAGCTATAAAAAAGTTACTCCCTCCGTCCCTAAATAATCGTTCTAGTTGATCCGGTTAGAGATGTTAATCGATCCAACTTGCGGTTTCCCTAATCGGTTGCGGTTTAAACAGTCCGCTTTAAACGGTCCACTAAAATTGCAAAACCTAGACCTACCCATCTAGGTTTCGGTTTTAACTGGTCACTAACGGGTTACACCTAAACAAAATAAAACAACTTAAATATATAAATATAAAGTTCGAAAACAAATTATCGAGCAACAAGCCAACAATCAACATTCAACAACACACAATTCAAAACAAAATGACTCAAATAAGTCCTACAACGAGTCAACAACATTAAACATACGTGATAAAGTTCAAAACACAAACACATTTCAAGACTTCAAGTTTTACTATTTAAAAACTAAAAAGTCCAGATCAAAGATGAAATAATAAAATAAGTCGAAAATCATAAATATCATAAATTAAGCTTTTATTAGATCAAACATAATCCAATTTTGAATAACTTGATTCATTATGAGTTTGACTTGCATAGTTGTTTTTGGGTTAGTATTTAAATTTTAGATTTTCATTATGTAATGATCGAAAAAATAAAATAGAGATGACCAAAAAGAAAAACTATAATGCAATTTTACCTTTTAAAAAAAAGATAAAATTTAAATTGTACCACCGAAGGTAAGACTAACATAAATGTTAATATGAAAAAGCAGATGGAATGTTGGAATGACAACTTAAATTTTAGTGTGACCAGTAGAGATGTTAATCGGTCAACCCTATCAGTTTCGGTCTAGCCCTGTCGGTTTCGGTTTAAACGGTCTGCTTTAAACGGTCTACTGAAATTGCAAACCTAACCCTGAAAAAACCCGGTTTAATAGGTTCAGACATGCGGTTCTCGGCCCTATTAACATCTCTAGATCCGGTGCACAATTTAAAAAAAAATAATTGACTTGATTATTTATAGGGCAAATTTTAAATGGGTACAATTTTAGAAACATGTTTTCATCTAGGACCATAAATTTTTTGGGCATTTCATGTAACTACAAATTGGTTGACAAATGATAAAAATGTCATTAATGAAAATCCGGCCTAAAAAAATTCAAAAAAGCTGATGCCAAGATTTGGCATCAGCATTGATTTCACGGTTTATTCGAACAAAAAAAATTTAAAAAAGCTAATGTCATAAAGCAGATGTCAAGGCTTGGGATCAGGTGAATTTTTTTTTAAAAAGCTGATGCCAAGTTTTGGCATCAGCATTGATTTCACAGTTTATTCAAACAAAAAAAAAAAATCAAAAAAGCTAATGCCAAGGTTTGACATCAGCATTGATTTCACAGTTTATTAAAACCAAGGTTCTAAAAATCGTTAGGCGGCCGCTAGGCGGCATACTAGTGCCTAGCGCCTAGAGGACTAGTCGGGACGTAATCAGGGCCTAGAATTAAGGCATAATTACCATTTTTTTTATGATTTACATCAAAGATCAAATATATTGACTACAAATTTAATTTTTTTTATTTGTCATTTTATCAAACACTTGTCTATATTTGTAAAATGAACAAAAATATACAAACCTACCATTAATCTCAATTCTCAACAACCCCAAAGCAATAAACCAGTCAAGTTTAGAACTACAAACAAAAAAGATATTACTCCAGTTCGCCCCCCATTACCACTCTCTCTGCCTCACCATTACGACTCCCCCTTCCTTCTCCGGTCACCGCATGCCATAAAATCAAAGCTACAAAAATAAATTAAGGTCGACGAGGTTTGGCGTAGGCGCCGGCTTGGTCAATTAGGCGGCGACTAAGAAAGTTGCGGCGGTAGAGAGGGGGCTAGCGCCTAGGCGGGGAGTTTTAGAACACTGATTCAAACAAAAAAAAATCAAAAAAGCTGATGCCAAGACTTGGCATCAGGTGAAGAAAAAAAATCCAATAATCCAGGCATCAGATTGCTGATGCCAAATGCTCCTGGCATCAGGTTGACAAACTCATTCTTCATCTTCTCTGGCATCAGGTTGCTGATGCTCAAAAACCCAAAACATATCACACCGAAAAATGAATGGTGTTTTCGCAAGTTGTCCGGAAAGCTTACTAGCGGTGAATTAGTTGTTGTTAACAGAGATGGAAAGTGTCAAATTATCGAGTGCCTACTTAATAGAAAAAGGAAAAGTCCGGCTGTCTTCATTGGAGCCTCCAACTCCATTGTCAGTCCAGCCTCCAACACCCTCCTTCTTCATCTTCATTTTCAGTCAAAGAGGCAACACCCAACGGCCTAAAGATCTGGCCTTCATCCTCAATCCTACCGCTCCATCTTCGGCCAAAAGATCCAGCAACAAGCTCCACCAAAGCAGGCCCTCTCACTGAGAGAGCAAATCTGAGATTTTAGCGGGTGATTACAATATTGATTTTGGGTTCAAGAACGCAGGGGGGGAGAGGGATATCGAATTGGCTTCGTTCGTTTGGTAGTGGGTTTGGCTGATAATAAATTCGAATTGGATTCGAATTAGATTTGAGGAGAGAGTGGGGGGGGTTTAAATGTGGAATTCAACTTTTTTTTCTGGTGTGGGTACAGAAGGTGTAATGGTGACTGATGATGAAGTGCTTTTTCATTGTTAGAAACTAATGTTGCCTTTATAATAAGTAATCAACTCTCTCTACCTTTAAAGCCTAACTTTCTCACAGTTACGGTACACCAATCCCGCCATAACTCTCACACTCCTAAAACCTCACTGCTCTCTCGAGGAATTGAAGAGAAGATGGGAATGGATTGGAGAGGAAAGAAAAGGAAAAGGGCAGTGATTTGGCAGCCATATAAACACTCGGTATGTTAATTGGGGGAAGACCATCGGTATGTTAACTGGGGGCAGTGATGTATTTTTACCCCAAAAATGTACCTAAAAGACATGTCTAAAAAATGGCTAGATTGATTTGAAAACATGTTTTAAAAAATGTATCGGCTTGTAATTATTTCTTATTTATATTGGTTTAATGTGTAGTTTCCTTTAAAGCTTATGTGTATGTGGCTCATAATTAAAGTATGGTGAAAAAATAAGGGTAAAGTGGTAAAAGTGATGTTCTAAAAAGGTAAGTTTCAATGTGGACAATTATTTTGGGACGGACGAAAAAGGAAAGGAGGACGATAATTTAGGGACGGAGGGAGTAGTATATTTTTGACTTACTTTGTTTCATTTCGATATCAGAAAAAAAGATTTTTTCAAGTTTCTAACCATTTAGATATAAAAATATTAAATTAATATAGATAAATATAGTGGAGTATGTAAAAGTGTAAAAGTTTGTGCATTATTGGAAAAATATTTTTATTGGGGAGCTTAATGACATTTTTAAAATTAAAAATATGAAGTTTAAGCTCCCCAAGTTAGGGAGCTTTGTTGTACATGCTCTTAGGGAATTCACAACAATAAACCCATCAAAAAGTTTATTTTGCATGCCACGTCATCAACTTATAAACAATTTCTGTATAAATATTTTCTCCACTATAGATAAACTTATAAAATCTTTATAATATGAACCCACTACTAAATCTTTTATTATTTCCCAATATACATTTACCTTTCTTCAACAAAAAAAAAAAAAGGAAATATCCGATCAACAAAGCATCAACAGGTTCAAGAACATCAACTTTTCCAAAACTTCAACCTTTTACCATTTCTCCGACCTCTAACGGTATAAACCTTTTAATAAAGATTTATCCCTCTTTATAAACTTTCTGTTGGAGGTGCTTTTGCTTTCTTTATTTTTTTAATTTAAAAATAATGCTCAAATACTCAAATTTGATGGCTTCGTTGCAAACACGCAATTGATTTGGAAGTTGCCTTCTTTTTTTTTTTGGTCCATTTCTTGTAAGTTGACTCCCCCAAAATTCAAATTTCCTAATTTTTCTTTCTTCCTCCAAGCTCACCCCCTCACCATTTCCCCTCTCCTCCTATCCACTGCGTCCATCCCTTCCTCCAACTGTGTTATCTTCTTCCTCTCCCACTCTCACTCTACCTTTTCCTTTCTTTTGTGTCCTCCATCTCTCCCAATGGTCGTCTTATCGTCTTCCCTCTAATTCCCTCCCTTCCATCCACTGAATCCTCCATCCAAACACAACTCTTCTTTTTCTTCTTTTTTTTGAGCACCACCAACCCAGTACCCAGCTCTCACCTTTGAGCACCTCCATTCTTCCCTGCCTCATCGTCCTTTTAAAATAAGTGAATTCAAGGGTTGAATAGATGAAGAAGGGGGTGGAGATGGGATTGTGGTCGAAGATTGAGGTGGCTGGGATGGGATGGATGAGAGGGGGTAAGTTAGAGGAGGTGGTGATGGATGGGGTATACTATGAGAGAGGGATGAAGGACGACGTTGATGAGGGGAGAGAGGAGGCAGTGTGGAATAAGTTTGGATGAAGAAGGGTAAATTAGGAAGTTTAGGTTTTTAGGGATATACTTATAGGAAATGAGTGTCTAAATAACCCCACCATTTTTTTAAAAATAAATTATAGATAGCCCCCATAAACTGAGTCAAGTTTGAAATGTACCCTTTAAGAGTTTTGTTTTTGTTTTTGTTTTTGTTTTGTTTTGTTATTGTTGCCAAAATGATCCTTACTTTGAAATGAAATGAGTGTTTACTAGTCGTCCTAGCATACGCAGAAATACACTGAATGCAACCATGATAAATACGATGTGGTATCACTAACCTATTACAACCTACCAAATCTGGTTGTGGAGCCGATGACGTAGCATTTCTCTCATGACAACAAAGTGCATCCAGGGCTGGCCCTGAGCCTAGGCTCACTAAGCAGCTGCCTAGGGCCCCCAAATTTTCACCCCAAAATATGGGCCCTAAGTTTTAATCTAACTTAGTATATAATAGGAAAAATTGCAGGCTGATCCAATTTTGAAAGGTTTTAATCGCTATAGTACACTCTTTTTTAACCAGAAAATGACACTTTTGGGAGTAAAATGACTGCGATACCCTTAATGAGCCTGAGCCGCGCTAAAAAATGCACCGTTATTCAAAAATTTATGCACCATGATTCAAAAAAATTATGAACCACAATTCAATTTTTTAAAAATTTATACATCACTATTTAAAAATTTATACATCACGATTCAAAAAAATTATGAACAGCGATTCAAAAAAAATGAATTGGACCTTGAGGCAAGAGACCAACTCACAAGATAGGTAAACTAACAATTTGTCGCTCTTCCTCTTTCACGCGCATATGCCTAATCTTGAGGTTTGTTCAGTCAAAAGATGTGACCATTGACAAATTTTGAATATCCAGGATTGAATGGTAATCTGAACACCTTGGACTTCGATTCCATATTACAGATTACAGTACTATGTGCTGCCAAATCAAGCAAAGGTCGGGCCTACCATAGATATGGTCTATGGTGAGATGAAGAAAGCTTGGAAAAACACAACAATCGAGATGGTGTCTCCCCCGCTCTCTCTCCCTCTCTCTCTTTGCTAAATGACTCACATTCTGGTAATGGCTGGATCTGGAGGCTTGAGTGGCCAGAGATGGTGGGGACACGAAGCGGAGGGGTTGGGTGGGGTTGTGTGTGTGGAGTGGGGTGGGGAAGGTTGGGTAGAAATTTTCCTTCATTTTTCTTTGTCTATGTTGGTGTATAACCACAGATCCATGGAAATAAAGAAGAAGAAGAAATTTACAGTTTTTTATACTTTGGGTATTATAGGAACGTTTGTTTCAAAAATGAGCTTTTGTGTTTTTTTTTTAAAAAGGTGGACTGGAGGGATTACAAATTTCAAAAAGTGGATCAACTAGAATTTTACTCCATATACTATATAGATAAAGGTCTATTTGCAAATTGAAAAGTAGACAATTAACTTAAATTAGAGATGTGTGAAATCTCTCGACAATCAAAGCAGTAAAAGAAGGCGCCCCCAATTGAGCAAAGGAAAACTAGAAAAGAGGCAGGATACTGGAAGCAAAATTAAAATTTCATAGCTACCAAATTTTTGAAAAGGTAAATCTCTAACCCTAATATCTTTCTTTGAAACTATTTTTTTAAAAAGTGGGTTTTTTTTTTGTTTTGTTTTTTCTTATGTAAACTATATTGAAATAATCAAGATGGTTATCTAAGTATAAAGTAATTAGCCAATTAGGTTTTAAGGTTTAATTATTTAGGTTTTGCATATTATATTTGCTACTATCCAATTGATGATTATTTTATTAAATAATCAATATTTTAATTTTCAAATTTGTTTACCACTTTATTGTTTATTTCTAATAATTTTGTGTATAAATATTTTGCGGGCCCCAATTTTTTATGTTTGTCTAGGGCCCCCAAAATCTCTGGATTGACACTAAGTGCATCTTAATGGTTAGACGTTTTACATACGTATATAAGGTTGTAAGTTCGAGTTGTCAAAGGGATAAGTGGGGAACTACTTTGATTTTCTTAAGAAGATTTTTAAAAGAGTGTTTCTCTTGTGTAATTAATCATCTAAAACTGTTTGAGAACAAGTTCTTTCCTTTTTCTCTTTGATGATGGTGATGATTTTGGTAGTCACATGTGAGTAGATTTATGTTTTCTAGTATTATGTGTGTTAACCCAATAATGAATATATATTAAAATTGTTTGAATGGGTTTAAGTTAATTTGATGAGTGGGACAATGAAATTGAAAGTAATTATTTAGGTACGATTGGAAGAGAATGCTTTCAGTTAAATTAGATAATTTGCATCACAATATATATATATATATATATATATATATATATATATATATATATATATATATATATATATATATATATATATGAGCTCCAAAAGGCCCAAGCATTGGTCACGTGCACGACATGTCATTCACAACCACAAGCAAAACACGTCCATTCTTCACGACTTAAGTTCAAGCATTCAGCTAGCGGTGTTCAGCTCGCAAATATCTCTGTCCTCAGATGAGAACCTTTACCCCAGAAGCTTGGGGGCCCAGTACGCTGTGAGCGGGGGCTTAATTTACAGCGAACAAGGCTTCATATATGCAGTGAGCAAGGTTTAATCAATCGAGCTCGACATGCTCGTTAACTCAGTAATAGTTGGCTAGGACGTGGGTGGTTACCTCAGTAATAGATGGCTAGGACCAGACTAAGAGGTGTGTCTATCATGATGACTATGAGAATACGACAGAGGAGTGTTGGCCGTTGAAGAAGGCCATACAGAAATTGATAAATGAAGGCCGGTTCGACCGGTTTAAAAGAGATGTGAACATTAGGGGGAATGCCCCTCGTAGAGATACACCCCCAATTCGAGGGGTAATAAATGTGATTATGGATGAGGAACCTACACTTACCCAGCTCGATAAGCAGATTTATTCCTTGTCAAAGGTGGTAGATTGTCCGACCACTTTGCAAGCGGGGGAGGAGTCGATACAGTTTACTCACAGTGAGTTGGTGAGTAGCGTGGCTGGGGAGCAGTCTTTGATCGTTTCCACTCTGGTGGATGGCTGGGTTGTGCATAGGATTTTGGTGGACACATGGGCGTGCAGAGACGTGATGTATTATTCCTGCTTCCAAGGCCTAGAGTTGAAAGATGAATGCATCAAACCCTATGCAGTAACCTTGGAGGGCTTTACTAATCACAAGGTGCCGGTTAAAGGCACAGTCGAGCTCGAAGTCTTCATTGGCGAGGGCATCCGTACCAGGGCAGAGAAGGCTACTTTCATGGTAACATGAAGTCTCCCTATAATATTATTTTGGGGGTGCCTAGCATGAGAACATTTCAGATGATTGCTTCAATCCCTCGCCAGCGGGCAAAGATTTACACAGATCAAGTGGTGGGGGTCTTAAAGAGTCAGCCACAGGCAGTGTTGGAATATGTTCGGGATAGCCAAAGGAAGAAGCAGAAGCTGACTCTTGAGGACGGCGAGCAGAAGATCACTATTAGTAGCAAAGAGAAGTCTCACGTAACTGTGGGTCCTTTGACGATTGCTGTGATTGGTGAGAGTTCGAAACATGGCGAGCGGCGTTGCCCAGAGGAGATCACTTGTCCTTTACCGATGGTGGGGTTGGGGGGACAAGTCGAGCAAGCTACTGATATGGAGCTGGATCAGCTTGATAAGGCAGAAACTTAGGCTAAAGAAGAGGAAAAGGTGGAATGTGACACACTCCAGATGCGGGATGAGCTCGAGTTCACAGCACATGATAAGTTTGAAGAAGTTGTTATCAATTCTGCATATCCCGAACAAAAGATAAAGATTGGCAGGGCACTATCGGTTGAAGCTTGAGTTAGTTTGGTCAAGCAACTCCAAAGCAGCTTGGAAGTGTTCGCGTGGTGGCCGGAAGATATGCAAGGGGTTAGCGAGGACGTTGCAGTTCATTGCCTCAGTGTGGATCCATCTTATAGGCCAATTCGGCAGCGGCCTAGAGTATACTCCATAGAAAAGGACAAGGCGATCAAGGAGGAGGTCGAGAAGCTGCTTAGCGCGGATATCACTGAGGAAATTCACTACCACACTTGGTTGGCCAATGTGGTTATGGTTAAAAAGTCAAACGGGAAGTGGAGGATGTGTGTGGATTTCACCGATCTCAATAAAGCATGCCCGAAAGATTGTTATCCTCTTTATCGCATCGACAAGCTGATAGATGCCATAACGGGCTTCGAGTTCTTGAGCTTTATCGATGCATATTCAGGATATCATCAGGTGAAGATGAATGAGCAGGATAAAGCGCTGACTACATTTCGAACAGCGGGGGGCCTCTATTGTTATAAGATGATGCCTTTCAGCTTAAAGAATGCAGGGGCTACTTATTAGTGGATGGTGAATAAGGTTTTCAGCTCGCAGATTGGCAGGAATGTTGAAGCCTATATTGATGATATGGTCGTGAAATCCAAGGGACACAGTCATACCGTTGACTTGGAGGAGACATTTGGCAACCTCATGAAGAATAATATGAAAATTAACCCGGGCAAGTGTGTGTTCGGTGTGAAGGCGGGAAAGTTCCTGGGGTTCATGGTGAACGAGAGAGGGATTCAGGCCAATCCTGAAAAAATCAAAGTGTTGATCACAATGAAGCCTCCCCGATGCATCAAGGATGTCCAACAGCTTAATGACAGAGTTATTGCTCTTGGTTGTTTCATTTCCAAGTCCACATAAAGGTGTTTGCCTTTTTTCAAAGTGCTTCGGGGAAACAAGGGGTTTGAGTGGACGGCGGAGTGACAGGAGGCTTTCAAGTAACTGGTGGAATATCTGGGACAACCTCAATTGTTACGCAGCCCGGTTGTGGGTGAAAATTTATTTGTGTATCTCGCGGCCACCGAGCAGGCTGTGGCCGTTGTTCTAGTTAGGGAAGAATGTAACCTGCAAAAGCCTTTTTATTATGTTTCCAAGGCCCTCACTATAGTGGAGGGGCGCTATTTTAATGCAGAAAAATTGGCTTATTTACTTGTTGTTGCTGCTCGGAAACTTCGGGCTTATTTTTCTGCACATCCAATTATTGTTTACACAGACACTCCTCTCTGGAAAATTCTGCATAAGCCGGATTCTTCTGGTCGTTTGCTCACCTGGTCAATTGATGAGTTGACTGAGTTTCAGATTGATTACTAGCCTCGACGAGCAATCAAAGCACATGCTTTGGCCGATTTTGTGGTTGAGACTAGTTTCAAGGATATAGGCGAGGAGGAAATTTCCCCTCCCACTACAACAAATATTCATGTTCAGCGGCCTCACCTCGATTATTGCTTGGAGTTATATGTGGATGGATCAGCTAGTAAGCTTAGAAGCGGGGCATGTCTTTTGTTGGTCCCGCTCGAGCAGGATATGGAATTTGAGAAGGCTTTACGTTTCAAATTTCCAGCATCTAACAACCAGGCAGCGTATGGGGCTTTGATCGCAGGGCTATAGCTTACACAATATATCGGTGTACGTGAGATCGTGGTTTATTGTGACTCTCAATTGGTAGTCAATCAAGTCAAAGGTGGTTATGTTGTATATCATCCCGTTCTGGTTCGATATTGCGCGATGGTAAAAGAAATTACGAAGGATTTCAATGACTGGGAGTTAGTCAGAATTGGTCGCGAGGATAACATGTGCACAGATTATCTTTCGAAGATGGCTGAAGAGGGAATTCAATTTTTGCATCCAAGGGTTATGATCAAATACTTGGAGATACCAGCGATAGAGAAAAAGGTAATCATGGACATTGAGCCTGCATCGAAATGCTGGATTGATGATTTAAAGGATTATATCGAGCAAGGAGTTTTGCCCGAAGATAAATTGGAAGCACGGACCATTCAGAAGCGAGCGTGTCGATATATTATTCTGGACAAAGTCCTTCTGAGGCGATCTTATACGGACAACTGCTCGGATGTGTATGCCGAGAGAGATGACCGAGGGTTTTCTTGGGGAAATTCACAAAGGAAAATGTGGAGGGCACCCGGGCCAGTGGTCACTTGCAGAAAAGGTGTTGGCTGCAGGTTTTTATTGGATTACTTTGAGGCGAGATGCATAAATGTATGTTCGGCGGTGTGACAAGTGTCAGCGTTACGCTGATATGCCTCGGTTACTTTCAACCGAGCAAACTCCAGTGGTGGTGTCGTGGCCGTTTGACATGTGGGGAATTGATCTGATTGGCCCATTCCCATTAGCTCGCTCAAAGTTTAAGTATGCAGTGGTTGATGTGGATTACTTCATAAAATGGGTAGAAGCTAAGCCTTTGGCAACTATCAGTGAGGTCAATGTGATTGACTTTGTACATGAGCATATCTGGTGTCATTTCGGTGTGCCCCGGGTTATAGTTTCCGATCATGGGACTCAGTTTTCGGAGAAATTTACAAAAGAATGCGAGCAGATGCCTGTGAAACACTGGCAGTCTTCTGTGGCATACCCCCAGGATAATGGGCAGACTGAGGCAGCTAACAAACAAGTTTTGCACGCCTTCAAAAGAAGTCTTGAGGATAAAGCAGGGAGATGGGTGGATGAGCTGCCATCAGTTTTGTGGGCGGTCAGAACATCGGTCAGAGGGCCCACGGGTGAAACAACTTTCTCTTTTGCTTATGGGTCTGAGGCCATGGCGTAAGTGGAAATGTACTTACCGAATCACAGAGTGTCTCATTATGATACATAATACAATACTGTAGCTCGGACGGCTGATCTTCATTTGTTGGAGGAAAAGCGTGTGGAGTCTAAAATGAGAATGACCAATTATAAACAGCGAGCAAAGGCCCACCACGATAAGAGAGTTCGCGGTCGGTCATTTGCTGTGGGCGATTGGGTTCTCCGTAAAATTGAAGCAACATGTCATCGAGCAGAGTGGGGAAAGCTTTTTCCTAATTGGAAAGGTCCTTTTCAAGTTATCAGAGTAGTCAGGGAAGGGACCTATATGTTGCGAACAGAGGAGGATAGTGAGCTGAAATATCCATGGCATGCAGATCATTTGAAGAAGTATTACCGTTGAGGGAAGAGATCTATTTTATTTACCCTTCCACTTGGTTGCAAGTAGCAAGAAGTAAACGAGTTTATTTTGGGCTTCTGTTCTCTCAGCCGTGGTGTATAATGTTGCCTCGATTTGACTTTTTAGTGGACATGGGTGCTCCTTTGCTCAATTAAAAAGTTTGTGTTCGTATGGTGTGCACTAGTTATTTATCTCGATTATTCTCTTTTTTACCAGAAATAAATTTCTGTTCATGAAAAAGGGTTGGTGTTCGAGTGTGGTGTTCAATTTCCATTTCGATTGTTACTTCATTGAGCTTGGTATGTCCTTGCTCGGTGAGACAATAATGCATGGCCTTGGACCTTAATTTATGTTTTAAGGTCTGAGCGGCTAGCGAGTTAAGTTTCTTGCAGTTGCCCAAAGTTCATTTCAAGGGGATCTTCGGCAATAAAGCATGCAGTTTTATGAGAAATATGGAGGATAACTGCATAAAAAACCCCGACCTATTTTAGGTATTGCAAATTGAACCCTGATAATTGTTTATAGGTTTATTGAAACCCAGCCTATACTTTATGTTTCAATTAGAACCCTCCGTCTATTTAACACATTAAATGATAACGGACTGCTAAGTAGGATGCCAACGTGGCATCCTACGTGGACTAATTTTATTTCATTATAAACCTTGTACAAATTTTATAATTTTATAAAAAAACCCTAAAATTTATTTTCACCAAATAAAACCTTAAATCTTAAAATAAATAGTTATTTATATACTCATTTCATTTTAAGAAAATAAAGTTATTTTTTTAGAAAATAGGGCTTAGAGTATGATGTAAGTTTCAATGAGTATTTAATATTTAATACACATCCGATCCTAAATAATCGTCATGTTTGATTTCGCACACAAATTACGAAAAACAAATTATCTCTATTATAAATATTGGTATAATTTTATAAAGTATTTGTTTAATATGTAATATTTTAATCAAAATTAAAAATTAATATATTTGTTTTAAAATTTATTTGTAATATTTAATATTATGTTTAAAACTATAATTTATTTTATTTATAAGTAATTTTTGAATATGTAATATATTAATTAAAATTATAAACTAATTAATAAATTTAAGCTTTCTCCCTAACAATTATCCAAATTTCCATATTCACCTGCTTGATCTAATTAGGCCTACACACACAGATGTAAGCACATAAATGAAAATTCCCCCAATTTCTGAGATTTGCTGTTTGAGATTTTTCCCAATTTCTGTATGAAGGAGTTGAAATCAATCAAATTTGTGTTCTTCTGTTTCTCCTCAAAATATGGCTCTACTTGAATTCATTATCGAGAAGAGCTTAGCTTTTGAAGAAAATAGGAGAGACCTTCCGCGAGATCAAAATTCAAAACAAAAAATCATTTTTTGTTGGAGGAGACGAAATGGTATCTGTCATAACCACCGACCCATCAAACGCACTCTCCACATGGTTCAACTTTGACTCCACCTCTTTTCAATCGCAAATCCGACTTACTACGGATGGTGTTGATGTTGTGGCGAATAAAAGATGAAGCTCGTAGGTTTTGATATGATGTTGTGAACGGAGGGAGTGGAACCGTGTGGGTTGAAGAAGGGGTTCCTCTGAATTCTGATTGGGTTGGTGTTGTGGGGTTTTCTTTCGAGCAGATTGATGGGTCGAGATTGAATAGCGGGTCTGAGTTTGATGGTGGGTGAGATGTAGGCGGGTCAAAATAGTTGGAAAGTGGGTTGAATGTAGGAGGAGGGTTGATCACGCCACGAAGACGGGGTGGTAGTGGCGATCCACGTAATGGACTGGTGGCGTGTCCGACCCTTGGTGGTCACGTCGGTGTGCGTACCGGAGATGCAAACTTGATAAGGATATCTGGGCTTGGTTGTTGATCTTGGTTGATAGGTACTGAAAGCAAGACTACCGTTAGTCTGGGGGTTTCCCACCCTGACCCTCGGTGTGAGAGTCGATGCTTGAGGGTAATATATGGTATGCCGGAGCTAGGCGTTCCCTTAACTTCCGGTCAATGTATAGAGAGTAATCTCTTTATGTGTATTGTCTATCACCAGCAGTATAGTAAGTTTGCAATGTTAAGTAATCTTACCTTTCTTGAAGGGAAAGGCTTCCTTTTATAGTAGTTTAGATTTGGAGTCATGATTGGTATGAGGGTCCCTACTGGTGGGACTTGTTCCCTGGTCGACTTGCTGGCAGTTCCTGAGTGGTCAACAGGTTGCGTGTGCAGTGTGGATTGTAGGCGGTCGAGTAAGCCGATAAGGTATAGCGGCTTGCATGGCTTGCTCGGTGCTTGTGGGGAAGGCACACGGATGCTTGTATGCAGACTGCAGGCTAAATGCTTGTCTTATCCGGGGAAGGCGTCAGCATAGGTGATCCTCGATCGTTTGGTCGGGTGTTGATTCATGATCGCTTTGTTGTGCTTTCGGCATTGTGGTCGCCGATACTTAAGTCGGTTGGTTAGTGATTGTCGATGATGGCCGGGGAATGGTCTTCGGCCCTTGGTGGGACCAGACCAAGCCTAGTTGGAATCCACGTGGTCGGTCCACGTAGGGGGACCCAGGTCGGGTCCCATCAAGGGTGGTGGTGAAATGCTGATAGTGGTGGTTATGGTGGGCTCTGGTTTATCTTTTCTAGCGAGATAGAGAAGAGGCAGAGGTGGTGTTACTTGGACTTGAGCTAGCATGGTGGTGAAGGGGATAAACAACTTTCAATTGAATTGACTTCTTTGCCCTAAAAAATAACTCACATGGTGCACAAAATAACCACAAATGCCTATTTAACATCAGAAGAACTAACGACATCTAAAGGAGGGATTAGCGTGCGAAAAATGTCTTCTTTGGACCCAAATTAACACTTTTTGAATGAACGATTGTTAAAAAGGTCTTAAATACAAGACTAATGGTTGATTTCTTAAATATGACTATTTTTTCGGGGACGAGGAGCATTTGATTATTTTTGTGTGGTTTCAAATCATCTATCACACTGTATGTCACATTTCCTACCCATTGAATCTTAAATAATTAGTTTATAATTTTAATTAATATATTACATATTCAAAAATTACTTATAAATAAAATAAATCATAGTTTTAAACATAATATTAAATATTAAAAATAAATTTTAAAACAAATATATTATTTTTTAATTTTTATTAAAATATTACATATTAAACAAATATTTTATACAAATTATACCAATATTATAATAGAGATAATTTGTTTTTCTTAATTTGTGTGCGAAATCAAACATGACGATTATTTAGGATTGGATGTGTATTAAATATTAAATATTCATTGAAACTTACATCATATTTTGAGCCCTATTTTCTAAAAAATTAACTTTATTTTCTTAAAATGAAATGAGTATATAAATAACTATTTATTTTAAAATTTAAGGCTTTATTTGGTAAAAATAAATTTTAGGTTTTTTTTTTATGAAATTACAAAATTTGTATAAGGTTTATAATGAAATAAAATTAGTCCACGTAGGATGCCACGTTGGCATCCTACTCAGCAGGCCGTTACCATTTAACAGGTTAAATAGACGGAGGGCTCTAATTGAAACATAAAAAATAGGCTGGGTTTTAGTAAGCCTATAAACAATTGTCAAGGTTCAATTTGCAATACCTAAAATAGGTCGGGGCTTTTTATGCAATTATCCCGAAATATGGTGATTTTAAAGAGAGAAAAGGGAAGAAAAAAAAGGAGAGTTTAAATATTACAGAACTTGGTAGAATGTTGTTTTCAATGGCACGCAGGCCTCTGGGGGGTTTCTTGAGTTCAGGAAGGTCGGATGGCATCTTCAGCCACAACTTCATTAGCTCCCTCGAGTATAATGATTTCCCTTTCAGTCGCAACTGCTTCCTCGGGCATCTCTGACAGTTGGGCTTTGTAAATTTCTTTCATAAGGTCAGCCACATTGTTTTCTAGAAGAATAGGGGGATTCCAGGCGGGTAACCCTGTTTTGGCATCTTCTTTAGCAAGCAACCCCAATTCCTCCACGCTCTAAGGCACAAGGGAGTGGCCCTTTCGAATTTTGCGGTCAAAAGGGGAGGCCGTTCCCCAAGCAACGAGCACAGCAGGTGTGAGGTCCGGGAATTGGCTGGTGGCGGCTTGTCTCAAAATATGATTCATGCCTTGGTTGTAGTACGGATACATGAGATCGAAAGTCGAGGAGGCCTTGAAATCTTCCACTGCGGACAGTCTCTCCTCAGTAATTCGACGCGCCATCTCCAACTTCTGCTCCTCTTCCTTATTGGTAGCATCTGAGTGGGCTTCACTGAGCTCTTTAAGGAGTTTCTCCTCGGAGGTCTTGGCAAAGGCAAGATGGGCCTCGAGAGTTCTTTTTTCTTCCTCCAACTTCGACAGGTCGGTGACCTTAGTCATGACTGCTTCTTCGCTGGTTTTGAGCTCGGAGCGCAGAGAGTTGACTTGCTAATCCAATTGATTTTTCTCCTTGGTAAGAGAGTTGCAACTAGCAATCTTTTCGGTCAATCGATCGAAGAGGAGAGAGCTTTTTGTGGCCATCTGGGAGTACAAAAATTAGTATCATGAAACCTTGTGGGCAGTGGTTTAAGAATAGAACTGATGAAAATATTTCAGTTTACCTCGCTGATGTTTAGCCCAATTTCGTCAATCAGGACGCTGGAGGCTGTTTGAACGTTGCTCGTCGCGACATTGAGGTGACATACTCTCTTCAAAATCCCTTGCCCACTAACAGTCCTGTAGTTACCTCGCTTGAGGAGATTGACTTTTTGAAAATAGGGCACGTCATCGATTTCTTCCACTAGCATGTTTGCTTTAGCACTTGTGCATGGAATTTTGAAGCCTTCTCTTTGGAACGATGGCACTAAGGTTTGATGCGAAGAGGGAGCCTTTACTCGCGATCGAGTATGTCTTTCGGTGGGGATTTCATCACCGGTTATTTTCTTCTTTGCTGGAGCTTTGTTTTTTGCTTGGGCCGGGGAGGGAGGTTTGACATGGCTACTTGTTGGTTCAGCAGCAGGAGTGGTTTGTTTTGTCTCTTCAGACCGTCTTTGCCCGCCCCGTGACGTGGGTACGAAAGTGACTTTTAGAGGATGGACGGGGCACTTTTTCGCCAACTCGGTCTCGCGGGCAGCTTTGGCTTTCATCTGGGCCTCCAGAAATTTCTTGGAGTCATCCAATCTCTTCATGGCTGCATAGCATCAAAGCAGAATGTTCGAAAAAGAAAAATAAGTATATAAACTTATACAAGTATTAAAGCTACCGTCATAGGTCGGGGTACAGCTTGTTCCAAGTTGTTGGCAATTAGGACAGTCGTCAGGAAATTTGAATCCGTGGCAACCTCCCCAGTAAGGATGGGGCTCTTCTTCGTCGGTCTCCACAAGGGGTTCAATTGAGGGGACGGCACGACAACGGATTCCGGCTTGGTGCAGATAAACGTTACTTTGGGTTTAAAATGTGGTGAACCGAAACCGAAATCGTAGAAACTCTTTATTCTTGATTTCGGTCAAAAATCTAAATTCATGTTCTATTTGGTAGTTTAATTTTAACTATTTTGTATGTTATAAAATGTGGTGAACCGAAACCGAAATCGTAAAAACTCTTTATTCATGTTTTCGGTCAAAAATCTAAATTCATGTTCTATTTAGTTAGTTCAATTTTAACTATTTTGTATTAAACATTGAAATTGATTCATCTGGATAATTAAACTTCAAGCATTTGCATAAGTTGGAGTCTGCATTGAAATAGTTCATGTCTTACACAATTATAAATGCATACAATCATGAATAATTATTGAAGCATGTGGAATGTGGAATGTGGAATGTGGACTGTGTAATGTGATCGAGTAGAATTTTGTTGGAAATCCGTAATGAGTTTGACATTTATTTTCTTTGAAATTGAAATGGTATTACTGGGCATGTAACCAAAATGTCCCAGTGAGAATAAACCCAAGTCCCAACCATAATTATGATCAAGTACAAGTTAATATTTTAAAGATGTTTTAGGCTTATTTTGGAGTATATTTCTTTGGTTGGAATTTGATGTGAAGACAGAATGCTTCGTACCTTGGTCACAGTTTCTTTTGCAACTGCAAATTAAGGAGTTTTGGACAAATTCAATAGTAGGGGTTAAAATCAAATTTTGATATGTATGTTAGAATATTAGACCTTATAATGATTAAAGTAAAAGATATTAGAATTAGGTGTGGTATTAGGGAAGGTACCAAATTTGATACCTCTTTTAGTATCACACCTAATTTTAATACTTTTTTATTTTGATACATATGACTGAAGATGATTATTTGATACATATAAATAATAACCAATAGGTATCAAAATTTGGTTTTAATATTTATAGACAAATACCACCATTGGACTAAACGCACACTACCTCTTCCAACACTCATATTAGATTTTCTAGAATATATCCTCTCTCTCTAATTTTGTTTTTTATTCTATTTAACGATCAAGTGTGAGTAGATTTTATTTTCTAAGATTAATTAGGTGTCACCCAGTAATAAATATTTTAAAAAGTAACAATCTTTATCGTAATAATGAATTGATATGCTTTTGAATTAATTTAGTGTGCATTATTCATATGAATTTGTTGGTAATGAATAATGATGGACTTAATAGTGAAACTCTCCGTATCGTATGAGCAAATTTATCATTACCAAAGTGATTAACCATAAGGTGAAATTAACCAAAATTAATTATGGAACTTAATGCGTTTATTTGAAATTAACTTAGATACCATTCAAAGTAGTTTGAAAGAATGCTTTTAATTTTCATCATAAGTTAAAAAATATGATAAGGGAAAGATTGTTGCGAGAATAATATACTTGTTACTACGAAGAACCAAATTCCTAAAAGCTCTTTAATCTTGTTTTCAGTAAGACATCCAAATTCTTTTGGTTCGTTTAATTTTAGTTAAGGCGGACACTATTTGCACTCCCACATCCTCTAAACACACCCTCCAACTCTTTAAACATCTCATTTTACCCTTCACCCTCTAGACACTCCCCCCCCCCTCCAATTCCTAACCTCCCCGCCCCCCTCTGCAACCACTATCGTCTCCCACTGATGTAGAACAAGTAGCCAGATTAAGCAAGGCATTTGGGAAGAGTTCGAGTTGGGGGTTGAAGTTTCGAAAATTGGTGCAGCCTTCTCGTTAGTTTAGTTAAGTAATAGTAGAAGCACTAACGGTTAACTTTTTTAACATAACTTTCGCGTCGGATGAGTTACGGGACCCACATCATATCAAATCGAAGCTCGACAAGATCTACAAGACTCACGGGGTTTACCCCGTGAACAATTTTAGCCCAAAAACGTCGTTTAAGTAAAATCTTATGCCTTTGCTTTTTTATTTATTATTTTCCTTTTAGGGTTGGATTGCTAGGGGATATAAATAACCCCTTTAAACCTTATTTCGACAGTTTTAATAAAAATTCGAGTTTTCTTGCTTTGTGCTTGAGCTCTAAGCCGTCATAAGCTTGTTCTAAAGAATTTCTCGTTGAAAGAGTTCCTTTTTAATTGTTTTTACCCACCCACCCACCCTCGTTGATCTCCTTTCTTCTTCTCTCCTCCTTTTAGTACGATGTCATTCTTCTTTTTTCTTTTAGTGCTCCATCTTCTCTCTCATCTCCTCCTTCCTGCCATTTTTTGCTTCAACAAACACATAATTGAAAAGGAAAAAAAAAGAAAAAGAAAAAGATGACCGAGGTATTGTTTGACCATGGTTGATCGAACAAACAAGTATTGTTCAGTTAGAGTTCACCGAACAATTGAGTATATTATTCGACTAGCCCTAGCCGAACAATACTCAATTATTCGGTGAACAATACTCTATTTTTTCAAAGATGCATGGTGAGAGTGAACCATCATTCAAAGTATAAATTAAATTAAAAATAAAATGATAAAAATATTTTTAAAAAAATAAAAATAATAAATTATATAGTACTTTTTGTTACACTTGTTTTTTTTAATAGAAAAAAAGAAGAAGAGAAAAGTGGGCGTGGCTTTAATTTGAAAGTCAGTAGGCTTGTGCGTCTCTGAGCAGAAGAACAATATATATATAGAACTAGAAGCCTCCGACTGAACACCAAACAGCAATTTAAAGCAAACGTTAGCCATACACATGGCCATGCACAAGCACGTCAAGTACGTTGTGGTACAACACTAATATTACTCTAACTACGTACTAATCTTAAGAATTAGTTACTTAAATTCATTCATTCACATCACATATATATATATATACACACATACTTGTATTCATGGATGAGACTCGCGAGTGACAGGTGGACGCGTTCACGGAGACGACCTTCAAGGGAAATCCGGCGGCGGTGTGTTTGCTGGAGGAGGAGAGAGATGATGAGTGGTTGCAAGCTGTTGCCTCCGAGTTCAACTTACCCATGACCTGTTTCTTGATTCGGATCATCCCACATGAAAACCCCTCTAGGTTCCGCATTCGATGGTTATGTGATGCATGCGAGGTTGGTTTAATTTGTTCGATCCTTTAATTTTTTTCAAAATCCATTAATATTAACAATTCTGTCTTCATACTTGAAAATTCTGTCTTGTTTTTGCAAAATGTTTAGGTACATTGAAACTGAATGTTTTGCACAATTGCACCAAGCACTATTTGATTTTGAAAATGATCCCGAATTTATGGGTAGCTATACAACTTTTTTCCTGGGATCGGATGGGATCGGATAGCTAGCACAATAACAATTGCTGATTTCTAGCGAGCTCAACTTAATGCATGATAGAAAGATAAACATGTATTGATTACCTTGGTTTTAATTACATGATTAACATATTAATTTCTTGATTTCTCATTCATAGTGTTTGTTTATTCATGAGTTTATCTAGGATAACAAAAGATTAGACCTTGGAGCATTTCCTATGCCATGATTTTAAAGCTTTATCATCATTGTACAAGTCCAACTCACCACTCCAAAATATAAAAAGCTCATGACCCGGTCCATTCTTGTCATGTCATTTGTTTAT
Organism: Codonopsis lanceolata; assembly: GCA_013146195.2. Lineage (NCBI taxonomy): Eukaryota > Viridiplantae > Streptophyta > Magnoliopsida > Asterales > Campanulaceae > Codonopsis > Codonopsis lanceolata. Next base: position 115,772,200 of record CM028382.1, read on the forward strand.
TTGTTTTTTAAAAATAAATGTGTATTGTGAAAAAATAAAATATTTAGTAGTAGGTGTATGCTATAACTCTTTTATGAGTTTATGTATAGCAGAGAAAATGTTTATAAAGAAAATGTTTATAAATTGATGATGTAGCATGGCGTGAAATTAAGAAGAGATAAACCTTTTAATAAGTTTATTGTTATGGACGCTCTTAAAGCAGCTCCAATGGGAGCATTTGAAAGGTTTATAATTGCTATATACCGGTTGAAGAATCTTGGCCTCCATAGATGACGGGGCATGTGCCGTAGTACCGGTTGTAAATTTCTAACCGGTTGAAGATTGCTTATGTGACACTATTGCACTAAAGTACAATCTACTTTAATGTTTTCTCTTTTGATTATTACAATCATACCATTTTCTCATAAATACATAAAAAGAGCTAAGAATATTAATTTTAATATTTTTTTAAAAAACTAAACATTTAATGTGAGATAAAAAATATTATAAATTATTTATTTATTTTATTATAGGGTAAACATTTTCAACTTCCGCATATTTGACTACTCGCATTAAAAAGTGACAAGAAATAATAAAAGTTAAATGTAAAAGACTACACATAATAATGGTGTAGAAAATAGCTACATATTTATTTATTGTTTTAAGTAAGATTAAGTAAATAAATATTAATTTAATATTATATCATGTTGAGTTTTTAAAGATAAATGTGAGATCTTTTTCATTAATAAGGGATTAGTTGATTTGAAAATTTAGGGTTTATGGTCAATTTGTAGTAAATAAATAATTTCCAGGCTATTTAACAAATATATTCATAAGTCGTTTTTCATCAGCTGCAACAAACAATCTATCATCAAATTAACTATAAATTATTCAGTCGACAGCCTCACCTATCGGTTATAAACCACCACCACCAACCGCCACAAACGAGCCTTAAGTAAGATATGATGAGATATAATTAAATGTAACTAATGCTTTTTTTTTTTTAAGGTTCGACTATGTGGTCATGCAACTTTAGCAGCCTCCCACTTTCTCTTCCAGTCTGGCATGGTGAATTCTGACACAATCGAGTACGTGACACGATGGGGAAGCTGTTTGTTTGCGAAAAAAATCCCAGACAAGAAGAGCACAGATTCGTTGGGGCTTGAGAATGGCGAAGCACAAGATGGCTTCTTTATTGAATTGAATTTTCCAGTTATCCCTCTTATCGAGTTTAATGATGTTGAGGTTTCGGAGATTTCAAAGAGATTGAATGGCGTGTCTGTGATTGACATCAAGAAGACAAGCACAGAAAATGACATCTTTGTATGTACTGATAACATTTGGTCATTTGATCTGGCATTAATTCTAGTAGTATTAAACAACTTGTTATGTTGGCATGCAGGTCGTGCTTCCGACAAGCAAGGCAGTTGCAGAATTTCAGCCACAGTTTGATGAGATACGAAAATGCCCTGGCAGAATGATACTGATCACAGCACTTGCTCCTCCTGGATCTGGCTTTGACTTTGTTAGTCGCACATTTGCTCCTAAATATGGGGTCAATGAGGTAATAATTAATATAAATACCATCATTGTTCCTTTGAATGGAAAAACAATATGATTCCTCGTTAATTTTCTTGGACGCTGATTCTAAAAGTTGCATGAGATTCATATGTTTCAATATTAATTCAGGACCAGGTTTGCGGGAGCTTACATTGTGCCATAGCACCCTATTGGAGCAAAACGCTCGGAAAATGTGATTTCGTTGCATATCAAGTACTCTCTCGACAACCAGATCTCTTATATTCAATTAATTCTCTCAGGTTCTGATGAGATATGACTAATTAACACCATTATAAAACAATGCATATATCATAGATGAGAAAGAATCTATCTTAATTCTCAGGCATCAGCAAGAGGGGGGATCTTAAACATCCATCTAGATGAGAAGAATCAGAGGGTATATCTTCGAGGTAAGGCAATCACAGTTATGGAAGGATCTATTTTGCCATACTCCATGTTCAATTCGACTTCGACGTGAGCAATGGCAATGCAGACTGCAGTGGCACGTTATTAATGCTAAATAAGAGCGTGCTCTTAATTTGAATCTCAGTCTCATATGGAACGTTATTGGACAATTTGAATTTTGTATAACTCATTTGAAAAATATACACCTGTTGATTCTTATGTAGATTTGAATTTTGTATTCCCTCATTGAATATTTTGCTCTTTTTAAAAAAAAAAAACCAATTTGTATGTATTAATTTCATACAGGCTCACAATATTTTATCCAATCTATTAATTATTGCGTTTAACTTTCATTTAAAACCCAATCATTTAATTGGATAACACTCATTAGACACCAATGACAATAACAAAATGGATAACTTTGGGGTTTAACCCGTTTATCCATTGGATTTACCGGGCAACACCACCGCCCTTCTTTGAATCTCCGCCCACCACCAATCACTGTTGCCGCCCCCAACGCCACCCACCAATACTATTGGTCCATTGCCACCACCACCACCACTATATTCTGTTTACTTAAAAAAAAAAACTCCAATAATTTGGCATGTTACTTGTTTTGGGGAAGAAATGAACTTTGATCAAATTGTTTAGCTACCACCGGGCTAGACTACTTTTAGAAATATTTGTTGAAAGTTTAATCAAAATATAAATTAGTAATCATAAAAATTGTTAATTATGAATTATGATGAACATATTCATTATTTATTTTTTTGGATTAAAGAATATTTGGTTGTTATTTATAACTATAATGAATGTATTCCGTCCTGATTACCGCCGTTAGCACCGTTTTCTGCCATGATCAAAACTTGTCAAGTTACCAAGAAGCAAAAGTTTCGTTCCCGGCAATGGAACCAACTGATGCGTCCAAAATTATCAAGGACACACTTGGCTTCTCTAACTGGATATCTGACTTTCAATCTATCCGAAATCTCCAAGCCCCAACCCTGTAAAGCAAGCAACAACAGTAAACTAGGCAGGGGCACTCCCTGCAAAAGCCCTCCGACATGAGAATTAGCTCAACAATCAACTGAGTAATCAAATTGATCGAGTTTTTGCCTTGGTATGAAAATCACGTACCTCCTTCCTTTGATTCGAGGGGTTTTTATAACCTGTGCCAGTAACTGAATAACTTCTCATTAAATGTTATGGCGTGCCTGGCGGACACGTTAATTGCCACATTTATCACAACGGTCTGATCATGAAGGTGGTGGCGAGTTTCTCGGAAATGACTGCCCACGTTCAGGATGATTGTTACTTTCATAATCAAGCATAATAAATCTTGCTCGGTGAATATTTGTCTGCTGGGTAAACCCCAGCTCGCTGCATTTTTGCCCACTGGGTGTCAACTGTCAAGCCCCCAGCTCGCAGTACATTTTTGGTCGCTGCCCATTCCTTAATGTGACCTGGATCCTAGATTGTACGTGTTCTGCTTATGACTGATGGAGACGTATTGGACACGTGACTTGCATCTTGGGCCTATCAGATCGGACATCTCAGAAACGAAATTTTTTAATATATATAGGTAACAGTAGAATCTAACTAAGAATTGAGTTAGAAATTCTTCTTATCAGAGATGCTCTAAATATAATGGGTGGGCTGTAAATGGGGCTAAGTGCCCACACAACGCCAATTTAACCATTAACATAAGATAAATTGGATGACAAGAAATGTTGTACAATGTACGACTCTCATTTACTCCTCCGGTTGTCGATTTCTTCTTTCTTTCACTGTAAGCATTTGGCTTGCAGGGCAATCATGGATAAACGGCTAAACGCCGTCTCCAAGATGCAAGATGCTGACTGGTGACGAGGATATATATGAAGAAGAAGACGTAACAATTAACAAAGCCATGTGAAATTTCCTAACTCTAGTTGATTAATCCATTGGTTGACTTGGTTTTATATACCACTATCACTATGTGTAGTAGGAGTAGGAGCCATTGTTGACATACTTTTAAATTGTCAAAGTTGAGTTTGTTCAAAGTGAGTAGGTTTGTGCATGTGAGGAGATGAAGAATATAGGACTTAGGACCTGCTGGCTGGCTGCTGGAAACCTTCGACCGAACGCCTTCTCCAAACGTCGATCAATTTAAAGCAAACACCAAAAGAATTAATGGCCAACATGCACGTCAAATACTGTGTGGTACAACGCTAGCTACTTTTTATTAGTTACTTCATTCACTGATTCACATCGACTAAGTTGGTTGAGATTGAGATTGACAGGTGAACGCCTTCACGGAGACGGCATTCAAGGGAAACCCGGCGGTGGTGTGTTTGCTGGACGAGGAGAGAGACGATGAGTGGTTGCAATCTGTTGCGACGGAGTTCGCCGCACCCATCACCTGTTTCTTGATTCGGATCATCGACGACCCGACCAATTCCAACGGATTAATTGCATTTACAAACCCTAGGTTCCGCATTAGATGGTTCTGTATTTCATTTGAGGTTTGTATACTTGTTTCTGTCTAAATTTAATTTTTGCTTCATGATCATATGAGTTTTTACTTAAAAGTTGTTTAAATCAATATATAGACCTAGCTAGGTGTGACAGATTCTGGGGACAAAATAAACAATCAGGAACAGTTTTGTGCTGCTTCCACCCTTGATGGTATTGACTGTTAAAAGTTGCGGACCCATGATCATCCTTTTCTCAAAATCCATTCAAATCATCCTGCATAGAACAATTTGGTCTCAAAATTCTCTCTTCTTGTAGCAAAATGTTTAGTTGCTTCATGAAATACCTAGCATTTATTTACATTGCATGTTTTGCTCCAAGCAAGCACTATAATTGATTTTGAAAAAGATTTGGATTTTGGACCACCCCTGCGGTTGCCAAGCTAGTGTGCCTAGCTACAATACACAAGTTTTACAACTTTCCTACGATAACTAGCACAATATCTCATCTTTTCTTGTAAAGCAACAATTGCTGATTTCCAGCTCAAGTTAAAGAATTTAATGATAGAAAGATAAACATGCATGTATTGATCAACTTTTTTTTATTTTTAATTTTGCATGATTAGCATATTTCTTGATTCATGTTGTCTTTCAAGATATAACTTGATTTTGTATGCTTAATAGTGTTTGTTTGTTCATGATCTGTTTATCCACAATAACTCGAGTCAAAGATAGACTTACTTCTGAGAAAAAGGAAAAAAGAAAAAAAGAAGCTACTTGCATTTAATTTCGATGGTTATTTTTTCAGGTTAAGTTTTGTGGTCATGGAACTTTAGCAGCCTCTCACTTTCTCTTCCAGTCTGGCATGGTGAATTCTGACACAATCGAGTACCTGTCACAATCGGGAAGTTTGATTGCGAAAAGAGTCCCAGACACCAAGAACACCGATTCGTTGTACCTTCAGAATGGTGAAGCACATGATGGCTTCTTTATTGAAATGAATTTTCCAGTTATCCCTCTAATCGAGTTTAAAGATGTTGAGGTTTCTGAGATTTCTAAGAGCTTAAATGGCGTGTCTGTGGTTGACATCAAGAAGACAACCACGGAGAACGACATCTTTGTATGTATTGATTACATTTGGTCATTTTCTCTTGCATTCTATTTAAACAAGTATGAAACTGCATTTTATTGGTTCAGTAACGTAAATCTTCAGCAAAGAAGTACATAATGACATGGTATACATTGATCTTGATGTTTGTATCTTAGAACTATATGTTGGCCATTTGTAATCTTAATCTTGTTTAAAAGAGAGGGAAAGTTGTTATGATGGCAGGTTGTGCTTCCGTCAAGAAAGGCGGTTGCAGAATTACAGCCACAGTTCGATGAGATACAAAAATGCCCTGGCAGAGCGATACTGATCACAGCACTTGCCCCTCCCAAATCTGGCTTTGACTTTGTCAGTCGCGTATTTGCTCCGAAAATGGGGATCAATGAGGTGATAATGGGCAACGGATTTGCAAATAGTTTTATGATCTTTGTTCCTTTCAATGGAGAAATATCCTTCACGGAGACACTTTTGCAAAACATGGACATATATGCAGTAGTAACCCCCGTGGATGGGATGATCTTTCTGAATAATAAAAATATTTCGTAAACCTTTCAATGGATTTTTTTGTGAACATCAAACTCAGAAAGAAATAAGTTTCTTTTCACTTTAATAATGGTGAAAATGATTCCTTTTTGGCTCGTCTTGGACGCTGATTCTAACAGCTGCATGATATTCATATCTTTCAGGACCAGGTTTGCGGGAGCTTACATTGTGCCTTAGCACCCTATTGGAGCAAAAAGCTTGGAAAATGTGATTTTGTTGCATATCAAGTACTCTCTCTCTCTCTCTCTCGTGAGATATGACTAACAAAGTAGCTGCATGGGCCGAGTGTAAATGGCATAGGCTTCAAAACACCAGCTCATCAACACTCCCGTCATCTAATTCTAAAACACAGCTCAACTCAACTAAATAATCAAACCAAATCCAAAACTCAGTTAAGATTTAAGCTAAATATGTTTCCAAATCCAAAATGAGTTTTAAAACGCCATAGTCTAAAGCCTTTTACCTTTCCAACATAAACTTAAAATTAAACAAGTGTTAGCTTGACACATCAATTAGTAGCCAACAAACCTAGCTAGTCGAATCAAACACTTCAATTGATAAAACACCTATGAAAGTACAATTGTTAGTTCGTCAGTAGAAAGGTTAACATGCATTTCAAGATGTACATTTTTTGGTATTACACCATAATTGTACTCATAGAGTCTATATCTATCTTTCTCAGGAATCAGCTAGAGGGGGAATCTTAAACATCCATCTAGATGAGAAAAATCAGAGGGTATATCTTAGAGGTAAGGCAATCGCAGTTATGGAAGGGTCTCTTTTGGTCTAATTTTGGAGTTATCCCATACTGCATGCCGGACCTGAGCAATTCAGTGGTTATTCTCAAATAAGAGCATGCTCTTTGAGTCTCGTGTGGATCTTCAACACTTTGAATCTCGTAACTCATTTGTAATCTCTACCAAGAAATATAAACTTGTATGTGTGTAATTCTTATGTAGATTTGAATTTTGTATTCCCTAATTTAATATATGGATGTTCTTTCTGGTTCTTTTAACCAATTTGTAGGTATTTCATACAATATATGCTTATGCATGACTCAGTAACTTGGTTCTATTTATACTATTTGATACATGCACACAAGTTGTGTTGGGCTCACAAAAGAGTTCCAATCCATTCGTTTCCAATTTTGTCTTCTTCTCTCGTTTCTAAGAAAACACAAATGTTTTGTTTGGTAGATTGTGGATCTCCAAAAGCTACAGAATTGGTAGCATGTGGGACTCCAGAACCTACGTTGTAAAGTTTCAAATCCTACAAAGCAAAATTTCATGCTTCCTAGATTGGAGCAACTTTGTCCACTGAAGTCTGAAAATACGCAGTTGGCCGAGAAACATATTCCAGCTTAATTCTACTGAGGTACAATTTATTTCAACTAATTGGTCTTAGGAAAAATTAGAGCTAAGGTGATGGGACCCGAATTGGTCTGATCAAGGCATGCTCAAATTTGAAAAGTGAGAGATCAATCACATATGAGTTTAACTTGAAAAATGGAGTGCTCATAGCAATACCCTTGATTTATGCTACAGACCACAAAAGGAAAGTTTATTGATTACCCCTTCCCCTGTATCTGTCAATTATTTGTGATATCTATTCAATTATTTGTGATATCATGTAAATATGAGTTAAATGCTTCACATTCTGTTTGAAAACTTGAAAATTATCTGATCTGATATGGTGATTAAAATTCCTCTATTCTCTCCTTAACAGTTAAATGGAATTTAAGTTTCCTAAAAAAGAATCAGATTTTCTAGTTGGGCAGTATCTTCGCTTACAGAGTTGAATCTCACTATATAAGCATACGTGAAATAGTATGTTTTCAAGAAAAACTGCTATTCGTACTTGGTAGTCTTCTCAGGTACATGAAGAATCAACAGCTGTAGTCCTTCAAGTAGAAGGGAGGTAGAAAAAAAATATTGATCCTTTTTCAGCTTTCATCTTTCTAAATGGAGCACTCAGCAGCTGTTCCAAAGGTGAGGGAGGAGTTCACTCTATGCACTGTGAAAATCATAGTCTTTTATGGCATTAATGTTGATCTTTATTTTGTGTTATTATTGCTCTCTTATTTTTCTTTTATTGATCGTGTTTCTTGTTTATAATCTGTTGTCAGAGGTGTATTTTGAAAGTAAACATCCTCTGCAAAGAATGCGAGAGGAAGGTGAATAGAGCTTTGAGGAAAGTTGATGGTAATTTCAGTGTTAAGTCAGTTTTTTGTTTTGCCTTTTTTCCATTCAAGTAAAGGAAGAAATGGATTAGTTACACTTGTTGTGTCCTTGATAAATTGAATTCTCTTTCCGTATTTTGGAAACGTGGTAGGAGTGTATTCGGTTGGCATAGATAAAGAAACTGGGATGGTGACAGTCACTGGAAACATGGACCCTTGCCAACTCATAAAGGCCCTTAAAAAGAAAGGGAAACTGGCAGAGATCCTACAGTATCAGGATGCAGTGCACAAGCCGCCGCCACCGCCTGCACCACCAGTGGACAACCAAAAGCAGCCCAGCGTAAATGCATCAGAACAACCATCTGACCAGCATCATGCTGCCCTAATGGCTCATTTACACCATTTGTCCAATAACGAGAAGATGAAGCAAGTGGAGCTGACACATTCCAAGAGCCTGAGGATGACATTCAAGTCCCCCGGAAATGGTTTGAGCCAGAATACTCATATTGTTATGGAGGATGTTCGTGGGCCTCAATCTCACCAGAATGGTGGACCTAGTGGTGGAGATGCTGCAGCTTCGTGCTCAGTTGCATCTGATTCTGGTCAGCGCGGGCGCTCAGCCATGTATACTCAACAATACTCTTGTGGAGAAGTTGGTGGTCTATCTAGGAAGGCCAGTGGCACAACCCATGGGAATTGTTCTGGGGGCATATCACAGCCCTCATGCTGCTCCATTCCTCCTGCTCCAATGGCTTGTCCCTACAACATCGAGTTTGCCAATGATTATCCAGGGGGTTGCAATTTGATGTGATGTCAACTCCTTAATTAGTTTGCTTCCCCTTGGTCTTCAACTTAAAATTGTTTGTTCTCGTTTTCACCGACTAATCCAGGAAATGAATTATTTCAGTGGGGTCACAATATTTTTCTTTCGTCAATGTTGCCAACCAAAATCTCGGAACAGCCGTATGTTTCCTTACCCGCATTTTGTAACAATGTTATTGTTTCCTTGCCATACGTGGTACTTGATGGAAACAACAAAAGAAAGTAGAAACTTCAGGTCCTCCATCTTATATACTACTAGTTACTAGTACAGTCTACAGTCAATCACCTCCAAAACTAAGACATACAAAATTAAAAAGGCCTAATATTATCATTTGTTGTGAAGTTGAAATTAGCACACATGGTATTATGTAACAAAACAGAACTAAAACCTAATCTCTTTAACCCTACATCAAACTGTAGCAGATTATCCTCCATCTGATGTCCTCCAATCACTATCGATGTCCTTGTTTTGGCCCCACCATTCACAAACCCTAAACACCACACATCAATCTCATCCCTCACAATCCTCACCATCGAATTCGATCCAAACATTCTCCAAAACACATCATCATTTTGCATCACCAAATCAATGGTTGGAACAGCTGGTCCTACACGCGTCTCCAAGATATCATCTGCATTGAAACACACTGAAAATGGCTTGATCCGCGTCGTTATCTTGAGTCTCATTTCGTTTACAAACGCCTCACTAATGGCCTTAAAAATTGACGTCTGTAGGACCGTGTAAGGATGGATGGTGCTGATTTTGGTCCCACCGTAGCCTTTCTGATCAACGGTCAGAAGTGTGCCATTAAACCGAACGGGCTTTCCGTTGACTTTAATAGAAGTGACTCCAATGAAATACTGACCATCTAAATCTCCATCGTAGGGTGCTACGGTGCTCCCTTCACCAGGGAATGCAAGGATTGAAGTGTAATTAAGTGATTTGGAGAGGTCAATCCCAGGCAAGAAATAGTAGGGTCCAGGTGTATTAAAAAACGCAACGCCGGGAGCGGACGGTGAACCGGAAAGGCACAGAGTGAACAGGACCGGAGATGACACGGCGGCGCCTACCTGCGCCGGGAGCGAGAACTGCGACGTTCCCAATCCGGCCAAGCCGGTAACACCTTTGGCGTGGCCTTTAAGCACAACAGACGTCTCGGAGCAAGAGAAAATGAATTCGTGAAACACGTTCAGCGGACCCGGGTTGAAGCCGTCGGTCACGGGCAAAGCGAGAGAATCCGCTAGGGCCACTGCCGCTGCGTTGGCTGAGCCCTTCCGCGTGAATGAGTTTTGAGGGAAGAGTGCGCATGAGTAGTTGGCGGTGCAAGCAGGCGGGAAGGCGGAGTGGAGGCAGGTGGCGGAGGAGCAGGAGTGGATGGTAAAACAGAGGGCGGAGTTGCAAGGGATGGCGTGGGAGGTGGCGGAGGTGTAATTGTGGGTGCAGTCGATCCAGCTGAAGGCTGCGCCGATGTCAAGGAGTAATTCTGTTGGTTGAAGAGGGGTCTTTAGGTAGATTGAGATTGTGTAGTGAGAGTTTGAATGATGGTGCTGGTGTTTCGTAATGGGAGCTAAAAAAGCAGAAGATGAAGTAGAAATGAAGAGAGAGAAGAAAGAGATGAGTACTGAAATTAGGGCCTTGGCTGCCATTGCTGTTGGAAAGTGAAAATGAATTCAAAAATTTGGAAGTAGGCAAGTTAAAGATTGCGGAATTTGCTGCCATTGCAGTGGAGTGATTACTGATTAGGACAAAGACCAGGGTGCAATCGGTTTCTTTTGGAGTGATTAGACGTCAGCTTTGGTTGAGAATTTGAACCTTGGCGAGTAAAATTGGGGGAGCTTCTTCTGCTCATGATGCAATCACTTTGGGATGATATCGGCGAAAATGGTTTAGTAAGTAACTTACAAATTTCGTCCACCTTTCTTTATGAATACATGCATGCTTATGTTAATACATTGATATTCATTTCCTTGTTCTGGTATAATGGTATTGATTATTTCATTATACATTCACACATGTGATATCAATCTGATTTCTGCTATGTACAACAAAACATACAAAGCCTAATTACATATCACTGGCCTATGAAATTGAAGTTGGCACAAGTAGTACCGTGCATCAAAACTGAAGAACTAAATCCTAATCTTTTCAACTCTATATCAAATTGTAGTAGATTATCCTCCAATTGCTGCCCTCCAATCACTATCGATGTCCTTGGGTTGGCCCCGCCATCTACGAACCCCAAGCACCACATATCTGCATCCTTTCGGTTAATCCTAACCATTGAATTCGCTCCTAAGATCCTCCAAAACACCTCGTCTTTAGTCTCCATCACTAGATCTATACTTGGAACGGCTGGCCCCACACGAGAGTTTGAAACATTACCTGCTGCATAGCACACACCAAATGGCTTCACCGGTTGTGTTTGGGTGAGGTTTAGCGCAGCTGATTCCTCGACAAATGCCTTGGTAAAGGCCTTATATATTGAGGTCTCTAACACAGTGTAAGGGACCACTGTGCTTATCCTGGTCCCACCAAAGCCATTCTCGTCTATGGCGAGTAGCGTCTGATTCAGTTTCAGTGCTTTTTCATTGACGTTGATAGACGTGACATTTATAAAGTACTCATCGGACCACGGTCGTAGGTCGTAGTTGATTTTAGTGAATCCGACAGGGTTCAAAAGGAGTGGAGTGTAAATAAGAGACTGTGAGAGATCAATTTCAGGTGAGAAATAGTAGGGACCACCAGTATTGAAAAAGGCAACACCCGTCACTTCTTGTGAGCCAGAAAGACAAAGAGCAAACAAGTAAGTAGAAGAGTTGACGCTCCCCATTTGCGCGGGGAGCGAATAGTTTGACCGTCCCAACCCGGCTAAGCCACTTACTCCCTTGGCAAGGCCTCGAAGTAAATAGGTATCCGAGCAAGAGAAGACAAAATCGGGGACAATGTCGAGTCGACCAGGTACTCTACCATCGGTGGTGGGCAAAGCAAATGAGTCAACGAGTGCGTCAGCTATGATGGACCCTTGAGTCACTGAATTCTCTGGGTAGATAGCACAAGAGTTGTTCATATGACCAGGACCTGAAGGGCCTAAGTAGGTTACGGAACAAGCGCGAGAATCCAGGAATTTACAGAGAGGGTCATCGCAAGGGATGTTATGGTAGGTTGTGGATATATAGTTGCGTGTACAATCGACCCAACTGAAGGAAGCACCAAGGTCGAGGAGTAATTTGGTGGCTTGGAGAGGGGTTTTTAGGTAAACAGTGATAGTGTACTGGCGGGTGGTGTGGTCCTTATAAATTGGGGCGACAAAAGCTGAAAATGAAGTAGAAACAAAAACAGACACAAAGAAGAGGATGACGAAGATGGAAAGAATAGACATTGAACTTTGGTGTTTAATTGGACATATTGTTTTTGACAAACTTAAGAATTGAGTTCAAGAGTGGGCATTAATATAGGAGGAAGGCAAATGGGGTGAGGAATAATTGAAATAATGTAAGAAAATTAGTTTCAATGGAATTGTGTTTGTTTATTTAAGTGGTGGGAGAATGGAGATCCCAAGATTTACATTATAAATTGAGCACATGGTACAATCATTTTCTATAACTACTTCAAAAAGTTCACAGAAATAGAATGATGGTTTTGGTCTGAAAGGTTAAAAGGACCTTTTACTATAATATTAAACTTTCCCATGACATGCATGGAAATTTTTATTTTACGAAGTTACAAACTAGGTGATCCTTTGAGGAATGATCACTCTAAACCATGTTGCTAAACGTGCAAGTTTGGAGCAGAATTGCTAACCATTTGGGCTTACCCAGTCAAACCAATCCTCTGCTGCCTAGACTGGCAGCAACTGCAACTGATCTATAGAGGTACAGTATATTATATTGTTCAAAAGTGAAGAAGAAAATCCCAATTTGTTTGATTGCAATTGAATTGTAACAGATTATTCTCCATCTGATGCGCTCCGATCTCTACTGCAGGAGGTATATATGTTCCAACAATGAAACCCAAGCACCACAAGTCCGCATCCACCATCGAGTTTGCTCCATAGATTTTCCAAATCGCTTCCTTACTATGCATCACGAGCTCGATGGTCGGAACAACAGTTCCTAGATGCGTAATACGAAATTCCGAACACTACTGGCCGCGTAACATACTCTGAATGGCTTTACTGGCTTTGCAATTGCGGTGAGGTTTAGGGAAGTTGCTTCCTTCACAAACGCTTCTGTCAGTGCGGTGCCAAATGGATGGAACCACGGTTCTTATCGTGGTCCCACCGAGGCCATGTTTCATATCAACTGTCAGGAGCGCTTGATTCAATTTCAACGCCTTTCCGTTGACTTTGATCAAGGTGACCCCTATGGCAGTAATCGTTTTCCTGTGGAGCTGTAGTATACCAAGGTGTTGTTCGAAATATGATGAACATGGTCTATATACTTGATGGGTTCCTTTACGAGCTCTAGGATATTTTAGGTCAAAGTGAGAATTGATGAGTGTTGTATGCATGTAAATGAAAGACTTTCATGTATGGACTGAGGCCATTTCATGGTTGGAATCCATAGTTGAAAGGAATTGAAAGTAGCAAATAAATGGATTTTGCGGCTATTCCATATGGCATAGAAAGTGCAACTTTGAGAGGTTTAAAAGCTAACATGTTTAAGGAACTTTTGTTCAAGTAATATGTTAGGTGGTTCGGATAGATCGGCTGGCTTTATTTTTTTTTGACAAAATTCTTGTGGACGTTATCTTTAAATCATTTACGGTAGTAGTAGCAATTTTGACCAAGTCATGCTAGGTCATTTACTAGCACCGTTAGTGGGGCAGAAACAAAGGGATTAGATTAATCTCTTCCGTGACAGTTCACAAGATATGACCAATACACTATCTCCTTGGGTCTCACTGGCCGATTTCGAATTCTTCTCCTCTCTCCTTCTCGCTAAAGGCCAGCAACAATAGCAATTAAAGCTTCCATATGTTTTACCCTTCTCTAATTGTTCACGCAATTGAATTCGATAACCATGCTAAAGCTCGAATTCTGAACTTGGATTATCCTGGGAGGCGAACGTGGAATCGACTGCTAGCACCAGTAGGTACGAGGGTGTATCTTCTTCAAGGTTCTTCAAGGCCAATCCGTGCTCGCGGGCGATCCAACGATTTTAATTTTGTTAAGTTTTTTCTATTTTTCTCGTTACATTACAGCAACATTATAGTGATATATTTCCTGTTTCGGTTTTGTTATGTCATTCTTGCTTGCGTTTTGTTTGCCTTGGTAATACATACCATGTTATACTTTTATTAATCAGATTTGAGGTTTTTGGTTTTCTGCCATTAAACCTTTGTTTCACAAATTTGTGAGGATCTACAGGTGTAGCTGTAGGGGCCGCAGACGAGTGGGGTGGTGTAAGTAAGAGATTTTGAGAGGTCAAGATAAGTTGCAGGAGAGAAATAGTAGAGACCACTAGTAGCGAAGAAGGCTGCTCCAGGAGCGTTGGATAATCCATTGGGAAGGCACAGAACAAAGATATAGGAAGAAGAGTAGGCCTTGCTAACTTGCCAAGGGATGGAAATGTTTGACCGACTCAAACTGGCCAAACAAACCGGTCACCTTCTTACTGAAGCCCCGGAGTAGATGGGTTCTGGCACAAGAGAAAATATAGTCGTGGATGAGGTTGAGTTGACCGGGGGGATTGCGGCCAATAGTGAGGGTGCCTAATTTACGGATGATGGAGTTCCAAGGGAGGAAAATGCAGGATTTGTTTATGAGGGGTATCAGTTTGATCAAATTCAAGGGGGCATGCTCCATGCAGGGAATCACAGAGAGTCGAATTGCAGGGTATCTTATGGTATGTCGTGGATTTGTAGCTACAGTCATTACATGTTACCCAGGTGAACTGATGAGTAAATTGGTGGGTTCTGGAGGAGTTTAAACTGAGATGTAGTACTGAAGGGCAGCGCCAGCGGGGTCAAAGATGGAGAGAAATAGAGATCGGATGTTTTGTGTGTTTCAGTGTTTGTTTAAATGACAGCAACATAACTGATCAAAAATTGAGTTTAGAATTAAGAGTTGGTGAAGGAGAAATATATATATTTATTTATTTGAAGAAATACAAACTTTGGTATTTAAACACTTTTTATTGTCTTTCCTTGAATGAATGAGTAGTTTTGGGTCACATGAATTTATTTTAACTTTTTCAATGAAAATATTGCTCTTATGTATGCATGCAAGTTAAGATTTGTAAAAGGGAAAAAAAAAAAAAAAAAAAATATATATATATATATATATATATATATATATATATATATATATATATATATATATATATATATTGATTTACTCCCTCCGTTCCTAAAAGAGTAGTCACTCTGTCCTAAAATAAATTATTTTTTAGAGATTAATATACACTTCTTTTTTAAAAGGAACAATTTTCATATTCTAATTGTATTAAAGCATTCTTAATACAACATTTAATTAAAAAGTAATTAATTATGAACAATTTTGGTAAAATGTGGATAAATTTGTCTTGAAATCTTAAAACGTCATTTATTTTGCAACAATTTTTATTGTTAAAATGTCATTTATTTTAAGACGAAGGAAATATTATATTTAATTTGATACACTAATTAAGAAAAAAATAAATTTATCAATTTTAAGCCTCTCTGTGACATTTAAGTTAGAGAATAATAAATGAAAAATAGAATGCATTGAAAAGGTGAGGATATTTAAGTATGTAGATTGCCAAAAACTTACAAAAACAATAGAGTTTGATTCATAAAATCACGGTTTACATTAGACTTAGGCATCGTCTGGTGCAACGTTTTGCAACGCAACATTTTTAAACGCAGTATTTTCAAAACGTAATTTTTTTCTTGTAAACATGTTTGAAAAACTATTTCAAAACGCTATTTTTATAAACAAAATAGTTGTAAACGCAACACATTTTTAAAACGTTGTGTTGCATTGAAACACTTTTAAAGAAAAAACTAGTGTTTTTGTCAAAACGTTCCACCAAACAAACACTTAGTGCTTATTTGGTAGAGCATTTTGATCAAAACGGTGGTAAAAAACGTAATGTTTTCTCTTTAAAAGTGTTTCAATACAGCATTTTTAAAAATGTGGAGTGTTTTAAAACGTTCTAATTTGTAGCGTTTTAAAAATATGTTGCGTTTATGATTATTATGTTTATGAAAAATAGCATTTTAAAATAATTTTTCAAATGTGTTTACAAAAATAAAAATGTGTTTTAAAAACGCTGCGTTTTGAAAAAGCTGTATTTTTAAAACGTTGCATCAAACGAGACCTTATTCAGATTGGTATAAACTTAAGAAATACTCCCTCCGAACCTATATATAAGCAAAACTAACCGATTTCACACAGATTAAGAACGTAAGTTAAATTAGTTAAATTGTCTTGATTTTAAATAAAACAAAAGTATACTTCACTAAAATACCCTTAAGTATCTCACTCAAAACTGATGACAATTAATGCAATATTAACTCATTATCATCAATTCATTATAGTTCATTTTATAATTAGTGACTCTTTGTGTAAAAGGAATGTGCACACTTCTTGAAAAACAAAAGAATTAATAAGGGTATTTTTGGTATCAAACTTCTTGAAAGTTGTGAATAGAGTTTAATACAGTAATTTTTGTTTATATTTAAGTTCACCAAAATTTAATATTTTTTACTTATATATAGATTCAGAGGGAGTAATGTTTTACAAAAAAAATTTTTTTACAAGATGCGATATATTTTTTGAATTTTGAGGGTAGGGCTCGATAGGAGACGTGCTCTAATTGAAAACCTCTTTAATCGATGCATCGAGTATTGCACGACATTTCAAACCCCACCATGAATTCCCAAAAGAACCCACAGTTGAACTTTAACTTACAAGTTAGAACCTTCCCCAAATAACCTAACAAAAATTTAAAGGGATGGGATATTCACACCCCAAAACACTATCTCTACACCCCATTAATTTATCACATTTATATAAACACCCCACCTAATTTCCTATTTTACCCTTTTCTATTCAAAAACAATTAATAACCACCAACCTAATTAATTACTAACTTACCTATTGTAACCAATCAATTTACAACACTGCCACCCCTCCCATTTGTATACCGGGTTATGCGCTCTCCTCCTCTCCAACGCAAAAGCAGATATAGCACGTCTTCTTCCTCCATGTGAGCAACTACTTGTGCACTCTCATTTCGGGATCAAGCAACATACAACAAGAGTTTAACCATAGCAAGAGTTCAAGCAACACTCACTTTTTCATTAAGTGTTCAAGCAACATACTACAATGTCTTCAAGCATAGGTATGAATTTTCATTCTCCTCATACACTTGAATACTAGGTCTATGTCAAATTTAAGTGTCAATAATAATGTAGGTTTTTTTTCATTAATGATTTTTGGATTGCAATTGTTAAAAAATAGCAAAAAAATTGAAAACCGAACACGCTAGCTTCGTTCGGACTGGTTAGATGAACACCATTTGTGGTGTTCGACCCGATCTATAGAACCGAGTTTTAAGGCGTTCGACTAAGGCTGGCCGAACTCTTGGCTTATTGTTCGACTAAGTATGGTCGAGCAGCTCACTGGCTCGACTCATCTGGCCGAGCGACAAAGATATAGTGCGTTCATCTCAAGAACGGCGAGGCTTATGGTCTGCATCTCAACATCTCGAGCAGGACTATGATCTGTTCATCTCAGCCTGGCCGAACAGTCTATGATCAACACTTTTCAGACTTTGATTTTGTTTTATTGGTACTATAACCTTAATTATGATTTATTTTGTTTCGTGTTCTGGGAAAATTGTTTAAAACGTTTATACAAGGAAAAAGGTGGACGGCATCGCTAGGAAAGAAATGGAGCAGCGCACGCCAACAAGAACACGAGCAGTCGCAGAGGCAGGAAGATGAAGATGAGCATGGGCAGGGACAGAGTTTTGAGCCTCAGATTGGGCAGGGGCAGACTTTTGAGCCTCAGATTGAGCAGGGGCATACTTTTGAGCCTCAGATTGAGTATGAGCATGGACAGGGGCATACTATTGAGCCTCAGCAGACTTTTGAGTATGAGCATGGACGGGCATACTTTTGAGCCTCAGCAGACTTTTGAGTATGAGCATGGCCAGGGGTTTGAGCATGAGCATGGGCAGGGGTTTGAGCATGAGCATGAGCATGGGCAGGGGCAGTTTCAGCAGACTTATGAGCCTCAGATTGAGCTCGGATTTCACAGTGGTCCACGTGATACATCGTTCTTGACTACATCGAGTCACACGTAGGCTGCGTATATTTGGGGTGGTAAAGAAGAAGCATGGTATTCTAAAATGCCACAATCATACACAAAAGTTGCTTAATTGGGTCATTCCTACTGGTGAAGATTCGAGGGTATTTCGGGATATGGTCAGGGGCAGTGCGCTTAGTAGACTAAGGCATGTATGTTATGCTGATGTGAACAAGGTCTTAGTTTCTGCTTTCGTGGAACGATGGCATCCGAGACTAACGGTTTCCATATGCCTTTCGGGAGATGACCATTAGTTTAGGCGATGTGTTTTGTGCGCTCGGTCTTCTATTGTGGGTGATCCATTAGCTTGTGCTAGGGATGTTGATGCCTCATATGTGAGTGAG
The DNA here is from genome assembly GCA_013146195.2 of Codonopsis lanceolata. Lineage (NCBI taxonomy): Eukaryota > Viridiplantae > Streptophyta > Magnoliopsida > Asterales > Campanulaceae > Codonopsis > Codonopsis lanceolata. The sequence goes on from CM028382.1 coordinate 115,790,889, forward strand.
ATGTTGGGAGTGTCACTTGAGGAGGTTTTTGAGGGCATGGGAAATAAGAGGGGGCTTCGGTGACATTGGGTGGCTACGTGTGAGGTTTAATGATGATGTCACATCGAGGATGAGTTTAGGGTGGGTTGTCTTTGTGAGGGCATACTTCTTATTGATCTTGGGTTGCACGATATTTGCTGATAAGAGCGGGACCCGTGTACCTATTGCATACTTAGAGTGGCTTGAGGATCTTGAAAATCTAGATACTTATGCGTGGGAAGCGCCACCCTTGCATATTTATATAGGCAGCTAGGACAACATCTAGGTATAACACGAGCGAATAAATTGGTTCCATGGCATTACTTGAGGTAATAATTATAATTATTCTATAGTTTTATGTTGTGTATTTACTAGTAAAGTTAAAATGTTTTATTTGATACTTTAATCTTTAAAAATGTATATTTTATTGCTTTCGGGCGTGGATCTACTTGCGGTTTCCATATCGAGGGCCACCTCATAATGTTGATTACAAGTCTAGATACCGCTTGCGTAGGTGGATCCATGAGGGAACCGAGGGACGGCAACGACCGTTTATTAGCATCACGTGAGCAATTAGATAAATTGACGAGTCGTGACGTGAGTATACGTATTTTTCTATCAATTTCAACAACTTTTTAATATTAGGTTTCGTATTGAAAGTTTTAACTTTTTGTTGGTCTATTGTTTTAGGTTGACTGGCTTCCTTACGACAGTAAGGTCGTGGACATTTCCATGGCATCGATTGCCACGCGTATCTAGGATGCATACTGAGATGGGCTATGTTGTCGAGCCATACCATCCGAGATAGAGTCCCGACGACGGTTCGGGTATATTCAAAGCGATTAGAGGCGGTCATTGCTCCGAACTGCGGCCTCGAGATAACTTCGAAGGCCTTGCATCAGTGGCTAGGTTTTCTTTAGTGCTTGGTTGACATCGATAGCCATCTCTATCGAGAAAAACTTGGCTCGGCAGGCACGCCTTACGTGCTTGGGATTGTGCTCACAGTTATTTAGGCTGATGCAGGGAGGCGTTCACATGTAGTCGTACAGCCCGTGGTAGGCGATCCGAATACGTTAACACCACTACGGCGATGCTTGCGATCGACTCCAGCAGCAGGATATTGGGAGTTGTTAGGACTATGATTGATCCCAGTCTGGCCGGAATGCGGTGACCGATCTATACCATATGTGGACTTGGGCTCGTTGCTTGATAGAGTGCACCACGGTTATCAATGGTCGGTGATGACACGGGACCGTCATAGGAGGAATAGTGACATGGACTATGTTTATGTTTATTTAATGTTATGAATTGTAAAAGCAGTTTTTAGTATTTTTTTGGTTGATGAAATTTGTAGCAAACTTTGTATAGCAATATAAAAGAAGCATTAGCAGCGGCGAATATCATACATAATTTAGCGATTTGTTCAAATACATGTTTTTAATATTACAATCGAACTACTCCAAATGTATACTATCGAGAACTACTACCAACAACTCTAGGCGAGACCTGATTCTTATATGAAAGTTGTCGATTAATATATAGTAATTTCCACGCATTAGCGGCCGACGAGCAATTAGGTCCCAAACCCATAGCACGAGGTGCTAAAGGGTAACCTTCACGTAAAAAACCTACAAATAAATTGAGATGTTGTCAATAAATAATTTAAACTAAATAATATGTCAACCAATTGTAAATAAGTGAAGTAAAGCAATCGAAAGTGATCAAACTGAATAAAGTGATCACCAGTTTACTCTTAGATACAAATAATATGTGGATCATTTGAGTGCGGTCCTCGATGGTAAGTAAGTGAAGCGATGTTTTCTATCTAATACCATGAAAGCAATGTTGTAATATGATGCCACCAAATGTCCTTATCATTTGCATCAAACCAATATGCCTTGGGAGCACTAATGTCGTTATATTGTAGACTTCGCGTTCACTTTAGGCACACGATTACGTTCAATTAAGATACGTGTGTATAATTCTGGTTTGACATCAACTCCATCGACAAATTTCGAACCTGCTCCATGACTCTTCATTTCTATACATAAACCCAGCTCTGACGAAAACCACAATGACCGTCACCAATGATATTCGTACTTGATATATGAAGGCGAAATTCGCTTGGGAATTGTTGGGCGTAATTACCACTAACTTTCAGGCCCTAAATGCGTGGTCGCCTGACCTATTGAAAGTTAAAGCGATTAAATTCATAATGTATATATATAGCAAACCTTATATAGCAATCCTTGAAATATAAGAAGATTAATACGGAATCTTTCGTTAGGCTGGGCAAGCTGTAGTGAGCGTGGGAGGTTCTTTGCGATGGACCAACCTCGTATAACAATCCTTGATCACAAGAGGAGCGACTATCTATCATCGACTCCACATGCTCAAACAAACTAGGATCACGCTTGGTTGATTTATCTTTTTTACCTTCGCGAGCTTCGGACGACCACGAGTGCGCCTTCATCTGTGGAACAATCAAGGAGTTTGTTTCGCGTCTTTCACCTCCATCATTCTTTTAATGATTAACAACTTTTCGGTCTCGGGAAGCGTTCTCATAATATTCACGAATCTCATCAACGTGCTATTGAATCGGTGTCCATATCGGCTTCGAAACTTCAACATTCTCGGAGTAGGTAACATATCTAATTTCCTCCAAAATGAATCAACGATCAAGGGAATTGGGCAGTCATTTCTTATATACTCGGCAATCTCATGACGACAAGGCGGCCAGCATGTTTTTCGAGTACACAACCACACAACAACGGGTCTATATAACCATCTTCGGGTATATTAGTCATCTCATTGTATATCGGACTCAATGCATGTAGACACCAAACCTCGAAGTTGTTGAAATATAAGCGATTTGTATTTCGGAAGAAACGTGTAAGGCTTTTATTGAATGACACCTTGATTGCAATGTGAGATGTCTCAATCGGGGTGTGCAATGTCTCCAACATGTCTCAAAGTCACCTTGACTTGATTTCAATGTCTTTAAAAGTATGTTGACTTCTCCACCCAAAAATAAGATACAATTAATATTTCTATTACATGACAAAATTTATGGAAAACAATGAAATGTTGAAAACATTTAAATACTGCTTGTTGTGTTGTTGTCGAAATGCATTACATTATTCGTCCAAACGACACAAACCTTTCCTTGCTCTGCGGTAGTATCCATTGCTTCATGGCGTGCTCAAGCGGGATAATCAATAAAATCCATACGAAACCTCTTGAGTATTCTTCATATATGTGCTCATTTTTTGCATCCACCAAAAATTCCAACGGATAATTGATCATTGCACTTTTGATAAAGTATTTCTTACAATTCGCAAGGATGTTTTTGTTGATATGCCATCCAAAGTAAATGTTGGGAGGTAGGAAAAGTTACCTCAATTGCATTCATGCCGCAAGATCTCTGTCGGTTACTATCACGGTTGGCAAGGATGATTGATTCATCAGCTTTCAAGATACCAAGCGCCCAAATGTAGTTATCTTTGCGACTCCGAC